>ML106388.1:0-46175 GCA_003697995.1 Taxidea taxus jeffersonii
TTTTTTTCCCAAAGACATACTAACTTATTTTAGAGAAGAGAGAGCATGAGTGGGAGGGGCAGAGGCAGAGGGAGAGGGAATCTGAAGTAGACTCCATGTTCAGTGTGGAGCCCAATGACCTGGGCCAAAACCAAGAGTTGGAAGCTTAACCGACTGTGCCACCTAGGTACCTCCCTCCCACTTTTTTTTTAAGATTTATTTTAGAGAGTATGACTGATCTTTTTTAGTCTCTATAGCTGGAATCAGTATGTAGCTGTGTTAGGCTGGATTTGCTCACTAAGCAATATGCATTTTGGGTTCTTCCATGTCTTTTTGCAGTTTGATTTTTGTTTTTTATCTTTTTAATGTCATGGAGTAACATTCCACCGTATGGATGTACCACAGTCTATTTATACACTCACCCTTTTTAAATAAAGTATATTTATGTACTTCACATCTTGGCTGGTTGCTCCTGATTTGGGGCAATTATGAATAAAGATGCTATAAACATTTGTGTGTAGGTTTTTGTGTGGACATAAATTTCCAACTCATTTAGGTAAATAATAAGGAGCACAACTGTGAACTGCATGTTAGGAGCATGTTTAGTTTTGTAAGAAACTGCCAAAATGTCTTCTGAAGTGGCTGTACCATTTTCCATTTCCACCAGCAAGGAATGCAAGTTGCTACTGCTCTGCATTCTAACCAGCATTTGGTATTGCCATTAAAAATTTTTAGGCTTGGGGAGCCTGGGTGGCTGTTAGCTAAGTAACTGCCTTCAGCTTAGGTCATGATCCTGGAGTCCTGAGACTCCTCAGCAGGGAGTCTGGTTTCCCCTCTGACCTGTCCCCTCTCATGCTCTCTCTTTCATATAAATAAATAAAATCCTAAAAAAATTTTTTTTTCAGGCCATTCTAATAGGTGTATATCTTACTGTTTTTTTAAATTTTGCAATTCCCTAAATGCATGATGTTGAGCATCTTATTATATGCTCAACATATATTATTATATGCTATTTGCCATCTGTATCATCTTTTTTTCTTTTAATATTTATTTAAGTAATCTCCATGCCCAACATGGAGCCTGAATTCATGACCGCGGGATCAAGAATCGTACTCTTGCTCTACCGACTTAGCCAACCAGGCACCCCATCTGTGTTATCTTCTTTAATTGTCTGTTAAGATCTTTTATCCATTTTTACATTAGGTTATTTTCTCATTGTTGAGGTTTGAAGAGTTCTTTATATATTTTGGGTAGCATCTGATTATCAGATGGGTGTTTTGCAAATATTTTCTCTCAGTCTGTGACTTGTCTTTCCATTCTCTTAACAGTGTCTTTCTCAGAAAGGAAGACCCCCCCTTTTTTAGTTTTATTTATTTAAGTAATCTCTATACCTGACATGGGGCTTGAACTCACGACCCAGAGATCAACAGTTGCACACTCCTCCGACTGAGCTAGCTGGGATGATTCCAATTTTAATGAAGTCCAATTTATTCTCTCATGGATGGATCATGCTTTTTTTTTTTTTTTTTTTAAAGATTTTATTTATTTATTTGACACAGAGAGAGATCACAAGTCACAAGTAGGCAGAGAGGCAGGCAGAGAGAGGGGGTGGGGAAGCAGGCTCCCCACTGAGCAGAGAACCCGATGCGGGACTCGATCCCAGGACCCTGAGATCATGACCTGAGCCGAAGGCAGAGGCTTAACCCTCTGAGCCACCCAGGCGTCCCTGGATCATGCTTTTTGATATAAAAACACTGCCAAACCCAAGGTCACCTAAATTTTCTCCTGAATTATTTCACATTTCTACAGTATAACCAAAATGCCATCAAAAAAGGGATACTGACACTCAAACCATCAGGATATGAGTGTGCCCATGTCCTCACTATCTGCACTCTAACGCCCATCTGGTGCTGCATACTCCCCTTTCTGCCTTCATTTTTTCCGTACCATTGCCCTACCCCTCCTCTAAACCACCCTTCCTCTAATGCCCTACCTCATCTACTAAGGCCTGGCTCTCCCCTGAAGGACTGCCTCATCCATAGCGCTCTCTAGGGGTCACCGTTCCCTCCCGGACTTTGCGCCACTGAACCTAGAGAAGGAGGGAACTTGTGGCTTCTCATTGCCTCTCTGGGATATCTACCCTGTTCCCCAGAACTCCCAGGCTTGCAGACTCATATCCACCACATCTACCAAATACTGTTGTCATCATCTCTAACAGTACTCATAACTCCCAGGGATTTCAACAGCTTGAGAGGCTGGTGAGAGTTCCTTGCCCTCATCTTCTCCCATGCTCTTGTCCTCTGGCCTCCCTCAGCCACACAAGCCCATGGTCACAGCCTGCGCCTCATCATCAAGCAGACTCTCCACTGAGAGTGGAGCCACACATGGGACTCCACCCCAGGACCCTGAAATCACAAGCTGGTGGAAGACAATTAATCCACTGAGCCACCCAGGAAACCCTGAGGGCAGGAATTTTTGTCAGTAGATAGCACCTTGTACAGTGCCTACCACAGAGCAGGTATCGAATCAATATTTGTTAAATGAATGAAATGAGAAGGTTTTAAAAATTGTCCCAAAAGTGTTCTAAAGGTAATCACCTCTATAAAAGTACTTAATTTCTCACCTGAACTTTTTTTTTTTTGGCAAGGAGATGAAAAACATTCAGGAAAAAGAGCATCAAAATCCAATTCCACCCAGGAAGGGCCTTTCCTACATACACCCATTACTTGGCCTCTGGAGCCCACTTTATAGCAAATCCAACTTATTTGGAAAAAAATTAGGAAAAATAGAACCTGGCAGTAAGCCTATGGTCATACATGGTAATTTAAGAACTTTTAAAAATAACTGCTTCATTGAGGCATAATCCATGTACTATAAAAATCACCCTTGTAAAATGTGTAATTCAGTGTTCTTAGCGTATTCATAAAGCTGTACAACCATGACAACTAATTCCATAACATTTTTATCCCTCTAAAAAGAATATCGGGACGCCTGAGTGGCTCAGTTGGTTAAGCAGCTGCCTTCGGCTCAGGTCATGATCCCAGCGTCCTGGGATCGAGTTCCACATCGGGCTCCTTGCTCGGCAGGGAGCCTGCTCCTCCCTCTGCCTCTGCCTGCCTCTCTCTCTCTAATAAATAAATGAAATCTTAAAAAAAAAAAAAAAAAAAAAGAATACCCATGTGTACTGTAGTTACTCCTTCTTCCCTCTTCTCCTCAGTTCCTTAATCTTCTATCTTTATGGATCTGCCTATTCAATTTATCTATATATATAGGTAAATAAATATATCTATTCAGAGATTTCATATGCTGTTGATCCTCATTACTTATAGATTCCTTATACATAAACTCACCTACTCATGCTAAAATTTGTTTAACCCCCAAACCAATACTCTCAGTACTTCTGTGGTCATTTATGGATATGTGCCGTCTGGTGTCCTAAGTGCAAGGAGGCTGTGATGCACCTTGTGGAGAAAACACATTTGGAAAGCTTCATTCAGGTGTGAGTTATACCGCCATGGGTATACTGGCTGTGACTTCAACATTACTCAATCAATAAAATGTATGAAAATGGCTTTAAAAAGAAAGACACATCAAGCAAGATTATGGACTGGTCAGTTGACAAAAATGTGACCATAAGCTGGGGTGCCTGGGTGGCTCAGTTGGTTGAACGCCGACTCTTGATTTTGGCTCAGGTCGTGATCTGAGGGTCATGGGACTCAACCTTGAGTTGGCTCCACACTCAGTGGGTAGTTTGCTTGGGCTTCTCTCCCTCTGCTCCTCCCCAACACTCACACTCCTCTCTGTCTCTCTCAAATAAAATAAGTAAATGAAATCTTAAAAACAAATGTGACCACAGGCTTGCAGGAACCCAACCCTGTATTTCCCCTAGCAGCAACAGTTCAGCATTTAATTGGTTAATTCAGTTATTTGTGGCTTTGCAAAACCCAATTACCATAAATGACAAAAACTGACTGCAAATGGAGTCATATCATACGTGATCTTTTGTGTAGGATCTCTTGCATTTAACATAATGCGTTCAGGTTTAATGTTGTCTGTATCTGTACTTCATTACTTTTACTATGACTAAATAATATCCCATTGCATTGATATACCACTTTTATTCACTCATTCATCAGGTGATGGACATCTGGACTGTTTCTACCTTTTAACTATTATGAATAATGCTGTTTTGAACACTTGTGTACAAGTTTTTGTGTGGATGTATGCTTTTAATTCTCTTGGGTATATACCTAGCAGTGAAATTACTAGGTTATATGGTAACTCAATGTTAACTTTTGAAGGAATTGTCCAATTGTTTTTCAAGTGCTGCATGCACCACATTACACTTCCACTAGCAATGTATGAGGGTTCCAATTTCTTCACATTTTTCACGAACACTTATTATTTTTTTTTTTTTTTTAAAGATTTATTTATTTATTTGACAGACAGAGATCACAAGTAGGCAGAGAGGCAGGCAGAGAGAGAGGAAGGGAAGCAGGCTCCTTGCTAAGCAGAGAGCCCGATGTGGGGCTCGATCCCAGGACCCTGGGATCGTGACCTGAGCCGAAGGCAGAGGCTTTAACCCACTGAGCCACCCAGGCGCCCCTCGAACACTTATTATTGTCCATCTTTTTGATTACAGTCATTTTTATAGGTGTGATGTAGTATCGTTTTCGGGTCTGATTTACATTTCTTTAGTAACTAATGATATTGAGCCATATATGGTAATTTAAAAGTAGAAGTAGAAGGAAAAAGAAAGGAAAGACAGACAGAAAGAAGAAGGATGAATGAACTCCTCAACTCTCCACCTCTGCTGCTGAAATGCCCAATTGTTTCAAGTCTACCAACCCCATCTGTAACGCAGGACCCTCACTCTTTTGTCTGACTGTGAGCTTTAACATTGCCATCTACACAGATTTCTTACAGATGTGACCTTGTTCTCCTCTCTTGTGTACCTGGCAGTACAGAGGCCAAGGTTCAAAGCTGACTATCTGAAGAGTACATCTAGAGATCCTTTGCGGAAAAGTAAACAAAGTCTTAAGTGCAAAATTTAATACCATACAGCTTACTAAAAGTCTACAAACTCTTTACCTAACACATTCAACTCAATAATCCAGAAGAAACAAATATTTTTAGATGCAGAGACTAGGTTGTATCGACTTTGTATCCTAAGTTTTTGCCTAGTGGCTGGTGCAATCAGATTCTAAATAAATGTTCTGAAGAAATGTGTTTTCCTAAAAATAAGGCTGGTGTTTAATTGCTCTTACCCTCAAGGGATTTTCATTGAGGTATGGAGGCTCTCCTTCTACCATCTCAATAGCCATGATACCCAGAGACCATATGTCCACTTTTGGGCCATAAGCTTTCCGTGTAACCACCTCTGGTGCCATCCAGTATGGCGTTCCAACCATGGTACTTCTCTTGCTCTGCTCAGGGGTGATCTGGGCGCAGAACCCAAAGTCGGCTATAAAACAAAACAAAACATATCTACAGTTAATGGTGTCCATGGATACTTTCATCTAGGAGTTCATGATAGATGACTTAATTAACTATATTTGACTATTCAGCCTCTTCGTTTTTAAAATTGTATTTAAAAAGTAAACCAGGGGCACCTGGCTTTTGAAGAGTCCATAAAGCATGTGACTCTTGATCTCAGGGTCATGTTCAAGCCCCATGCTGTGCATAGAGCTTACTTTAAAAAAAAAAAAAAAAAAAAAAGTAAATCAGAATGGGTTTACGATGTACAATGTAGAATGGGTTTACAAATATCTTGATGTTATATACTCTCACTTTGTTTACTTTTATTTCCCACAAGCAAAGGCCAAATGATCAGGTGGTCTTTTATTCTAAATAATTATCCCAAAAATTTTAATAAAGTTGAAAAAGGAAAGTTACCAAAGGTGAGCACCAAAACTAAAATTCTACAAATCAGGTAAAAAGGTCAGGAAATGGGAACTATTTTTGAAGAAAATTAACAGAAGCCAGAATTACTAAGTATATGACCTAGCAGACAGCCTAGAAAAAGAACAGCTTTAACTGCAACTGTACCTAACAAGGTCCTCACCAGCTTACTCTACTCCAAACCCCTCATTTTTTAACAGGCACAGAAAGCCTAGGTTAGCACTGAGTGTTAATTTAGTGGGATCTTTGGGATGAGAATCTAGAATTTTTTCCTCCCCTCTACGGACCCATTCTATTTCAAACGCAACTACTATTAACATTTAGGTTTGTAAGCTTTGGACTTTGTGTTATGAATTTATACAGGTACAAACATCACCTGTGAACTGAATGGTTTATTCAACCTAGTTAGGACACTCTAGTTAAACTGCTTTTTTAAAAAAAATAAACTCTACCCCCAGCATGGGGCTTGAACTCACCACTCTGAGATCAAGAGTCACATGCTCTACCAACTGAGCCAGCCAAGTGCTCCAGTAAATTGTTTCTTAAAATTTATTTTCAGAGATTTTTCCATAGTTGTAAACACTGATCTACCTCATTACTATAACCACACAATATTACAAAATAACAAAATTATAATTTACCATTCCCATACTGCTAGACATTTAAGGTACTTTTTGTTGTTCTTTACAATGTTATAGAGAACAACTTTGTATTTACTGTTGTGCATATGTTCAATAATATTATCCAAGAGAATACTAAGAGAGCAATTGTTTAGTTAAATCATATTTATAGCTAAATGGGTACTTGTAACAAACTAGGTACTGTTCCAAGTATTTTCTAGGCAATCAACACACCTAATCCTCATGATAACATTGAGATAGATACATTTATTAATATTATTCTCATTTTACAAATTGGGAAACTAAGGCATACGTATTTTTAGATAAGTTATCCAAGATCATTCATCTAGAATGTGGAAGAGCCAGGATAAAATATTATCCAAAAAAGTCTAAGTCAGCTTATATGTGTATCCACCAAAAAAGTATGAGAATGTCCATTTCTATTTTGCCTGCTGATTAAGATTAGTGATCACATTTTTGACCATCTGGTGGAACCCCTTTCTTGTGGTTGAATAATCCCTGGAAGAAATACCTTAAAAAAGAGATATTGAAAAAGGCGTCAAACACTCCAGCAGAACAGAAGGAAAAAATTTTGATCTGTTGATCCAAGAAATGCCTTCAATTTTGCGTAGTTGGAGGAACCTCAACAGAAGTTCTTCTTGAATCCTCCAAGGGGCAGTGGTTGAAACTGACAGATTACAGTCAGCAGAGGAAAAGAAGTCCAGGACTTCTCCCCCCCATGATTCTATCATGTCTGATACAAAAGATAATTAGGAAAAGAGGTTTTGTTTCTAGTCATCTCTCAGGTCAGAGTCATAAAGCCCTCCTCCAAATAGGCCATGCTCTATCAAATCCTAAGAAAGCTGAACAGCATAATGAGGAAGATTTGCCCTAATAACAAAGACAAATTCAAGCTTATCTTTAGAAGACAGTACCAACATGACGACAGTCCCTGTTCCTCACTGTCCCTCAGTGCTTTGCATTTTTAATTCTGAGTAACTGAGACAGTAACTATTATATATCTGAGACAGTACCTTACCATCTGAGAACATAAATATAGAAATTAAATAACTCCCCCCAAATTATTCAGCAAGTAGTAGCTGATCTGCTATTTATTTATTTATTTAACAGAGAGAGAGAGAGAGAGAGAGAGAGAGAGAGATCACAAGGCAGAGAGAGACAGGCAGAGAGAGAGGGGGAAGCAGGCTCTCTGCTGAGCAGAGAGCCCGATGTGGGGTTCGAGCCCAGGACCCTGGGATTACGACCTGAGCTGAAGGCAGAGACTTTAACCTACTGAGCCACTCAGGTGCCCCTGATCTGCTATTTAAACCCAAGCTGTCCAGCTGAGAGTCCATATTCTTTAACATTTTGTCCCTCCCCTTCCATACATTAAGTCACAAAAATATTAATAGGTCTATTTTTACTTAAACAAAAGGCAGAACTATAATAATAAATGTTGCTTAATCATTTGCTACTTACTAAGTTTAACGGATCCTTCCATCCCCAAAAGCACGTTGTCACTTTTGATGTCTCTGTGGATCACTTGATTAGCATGTAAAAACTCCAATGCCTGTAAACACTAAACAAGAAAAACACCTATCAATTAAACAGCCCCTGAAAAGTCTAAAGGAAGTGAGTCAGTACTTATGGCCTGAGCACTGCTTCAGAATTCTAATCTAGCCCCTAAAAAGTAGGTAAGAACCTAGGAGGTCCAGTTCTACCCAGTTATTCACTGATGTGATGTTAAGATGTTTTCTTCATTTCTTTTAGAGTGGATTTTACATAAAGTGATTTCAACAACTTAGATACCACTGATGAAAGAGTAACTTTCCTCTTATGCCATGTTTCAGAAAGCATAGAGTCAGAAGTAAGGAAAACCTCTGCTCCCTTCCTTAAAATTCAAGAACAAGATTAGAGTTTTAAGATCTGCTTGCCCCTGTTTTTGAATATTAACTGAATATAAAATGTAAGCTTGGAAAAAGTTGTATTTTTATTTCTTACCCCCACTTGAGGAGAACAACAAAATAAAGACTGTACATTATGAATAACAACTAAAAATTTCATTTAAAATATTCTACTATCCATTCAAGGAAAGACAGAAAAATAAAAATGCTTGGTAAGTGTAGTACAGTTTAAGATTTTATTTATTTGACAGAGAGATAACATGTAGGCAGAGAGGCAGGCAGAGCGGGGAGAGGGAAGCAGGCTCCCCGCTAAGCAGAGAGCCTGATGCGGGGCTCGATCCCAGGACCCTGAGATCATTACCTGAGCTGAAGGCAGAGGCTTAACCCACTGAGCCACTCAGGAACCCAAGTCTTTTTTTTTTTTTTAACAGTTTTTTTTAGGATTTTATTTATTTATTTGTTAGAGAGAGAGAGAGAGAGAGAGCGAGCACAGGCAGACAGAGTGGCAGGCAGAGGCAGAGGGAGAAGCAGGCTCCCTGCTCGATCCCAGGACGCTGGGATCCTGACCTGAGCCGAAGGCAGCTGCTTAACCAACTGAGCCACCCAGGCGTCCCGTAATTGTAATTGTTTTAAAAACAATTACAGAAAGAAATGATTAGAGAAACAAATTAAGTATGGATACATTCTTAAGTTTTTGTCAGCTTTTAAGCGACCACTCTTTGTTAGAGCTGTATTATTAAAATACCATATTCATAACTGTTAAAGAGTTCTTATTTCCTCCCCTCCTGAAACAACCAAATGGGCTACCCCTGCAGTGGAGCATAATTAACTCAGAAATAAAATTTTTAGTTTTAATTTAGACTTAGGCAACTTGGCAGAATTCTACTGGCTTAAGCAACAGTACGTCTAAAAATTAAATAGTGAATATCAAGAAACACCTAGCTTTTCACCTCTGAGGAGATTAATAACGCCAGGAGCAGGCTTAATACTTAAGGTGAACATGTGTCCTGTTTTGTGAGAGACAGTCCTTGTTTCCACTGTTAAGCAGCCTTTCCTTTCACTCTTAAAAGTACCCTGTTGGGATGATAAGTTTTACTAATGACCTCCCTGAAATTTACCTATGAGCTGGGCTCTTCAAAAATTCATACTTCATTCCAGAATTAGCTTGCACAGAAAGGATTAAATGGTATGGAGACAACTTGCAGAGAGTATGTAGAGAAAGTATGGCACATAGTAAAAATAACCTGTGCAAATCCCTCCCCCTCCATTTTTTTTTTAACCTCCTGCTAACTACGCATGGCTGTGATTTACCAGAAAGGGGGAGCACTCACCTCTCTGCAGACAGCGGCGATCTGTGCTTCATCCATGCAGGTCTCTGTCACAACATCAGTAAGCGATCCCCCAGCAAGGTACTCCATTACCACAAACAGTTCATCTCCCATCAGGTAACTAAAAAACATGAAAAACACAAAACACACGTGCGTTTTTACTTTCACATTACTCTGCGCTGAAGAATTCAAATGTCAGACTCCCTAATCAGGAAGCTAGAAAGCTGGAAGCTGGGAGGGCCAGGAAGAAAACCGGCTAGCTGCAACCCCACAGCGCGGGAAAGTAACTGACAGGCACTAGGACTTTCCTGAGTGATTTCAGAGCTGCCCTACAATTGTAACTTGATCATTTCAATGAATGTAACACTGTAAGGTAGGAATCCTTCTTTCTGTTTTACAGATGAAGAGATGGAGGCTTGGAGAAGTTACTCATCCAAGTTCACATAGCTAGTAAGTGACAGAACCAGAATCAGAACCCAAGTGTAATGGATTCCAAAGCTATGGCTTATCTTACCCACCCTACAATACCAACTTGACATAGTACTTTCAAAAGCAGGGAAACAGACCTGGAAAACTGATTTTTATGAACACAGCCTCCATTACTAGGGCTAAAATCTAAAAAGGTATTATCTTTTTCCCATTCTAAATACATTTAAATGTGGAAATAAGAAAGTCACCTATAATCTTCTATCTCCACCACAATCACTATTTTAATTTTCATTTATTTTTCAATTCTTTCATTTGCATATATGTAATTGCTTAAGAATCCCCATATAATTATAGAATATAATTTTCTATCTTGCTCTTTGTTCTGTTATTTAACATCAATTCTTAAATGAGGTTTTGACAAACTATTTGCCCATGAAAGACAGGATCTAAAATACAAACATGATCTGAAAGTTTAAAAACCATGTGGCCAGGCACTGCTGTCAGTCAGCACATGAATCATAGCTCATTTCCTTAGCGTTTCTGCTTTTGATCATTTGTAATTAATATAAGCACCAGCAGTGATGTCCTTCATTTAACTGCTCTCCCTTACTTGCCAGGTGATATATATGTAGAAAAAAGCCTGCTAAAGTGCAATGTGCACTCCCCTTTCTTTGAAGATTTATTAGAGAGAAAGTGTGAGCACGTGAGGGGAGGGTGGAGGAAGGAGGGAGGGGCAGAGGGAGAGAATCCCAAGTAGACTCCTGCACTGAGCATGGAGCCCAAGGCCTGGCTCTACCCAGGCTTGATCCCATGACCTGGAGATCATGACCTGACTGGAAACCAAGAGTAGGACACTTAACCAACTGTGCCACCCAGGTGCCCTTGCAATGTGCTATTTTTTCTTTTACCCCTCTTCCTCCTTTAAGCTTACTTATCAACACTGACATCCTACTCTGATCTAATTCAAGTGCCTGAGTTAGCCCCCAAACCACAAGATGTAAAATTTCTACATTTTCCCCCACTGAATATTTGTTTTGAAATATTTGTATTTACCTGTCCAAGAAGTTAACTATGTTGGGATTCTTTAATTCTTTCATCACCAGAATCTCATTAATGATTAATTCCTTCTTTGGCTGTTTCTGTAAATTAATCTGTTTGATAGCAACCTATGATGGAAACAGAAATTTAGAAAAAAAAAAAAAAAATCAGAACAAGTCTCCCAACTCTCTCAGAAAATTACGAACACCAACCAGGTAATAATTTACTTTACTGTGCATCTATTACATTATACAATGAGACTGTAACTTACTCACGGGTAGTACTTTTACTTCCACACTGCCTATGAACAATGCTTCGTAATACTTAGAGCCTAATTACTTTAAGATTACTCCTGAAGCTGATTACCCAACTCAAGGTCATATCAATGCCAGGAATTAATCCTCTTTTCATTCCAAACTGGAAAAATAATTTTTTAAAGATCGCTTATTTATGAAAATCAATGTATAATTCCTTCTTTTCTCCCTATTAAGAAGAGTGCTATAAAATACATAGAGTAATTCTTTCAACATATTCAACTGAAAAAAAGATTCCCATTGATTATTCACAGGTTTATCTAGTTTCCTCCTATACTGAAAGCTAATGCTAACACCCAGAAGTATGAAAAAGTAGCTACCTCCTGTCCCAATGCCACATCAGTAGCAGTGAAAACTGTACCAGAAGCCCTAGGGGGAAAAAAGACATAACCAGATTTAAGGTTTCTAAATCACTATCATTTATATATCTAAAGACTTTATACTTAGAATAACTAGAAAGGGATTAAAGAACATTTAAGACTTAACATTTTTAAACAGGAGTAAAAGCAAGCACAAAAGGGGAAAAAAATAAGAAAAAGACAATCCTCCTAGCCAAAACTTGTTAGAAATTTGTCATAAATATACCTATGAAAATGTAGGAAAAAGATAAAGGAAAGAAAAAATACATACTCATGGATCTACTTCCCTGCTTAAGAAACAAAAACCAACAAATAAATTTGAAGTCCTTGCATGTGCTTCCCAAAGGCATCCTTCCATGCTCCCAAAAGTAATCTGTATTTGGTGTTTATTCTGTAGTTGATGTGCATCCTTTCCATGCATTTGTCTACACTTTATGATTATCAATGGCCTGGGTGTGTATCACTATAAAATATATCCAACACAATTTTTAAACTTCTTATAAATGGTTTCATTTTAAGTATTTTTCTGCAATTTGCTTTTTAATTTTTTTAATTTATTTTTTATGTTTTGAGATTTGCTTTCTTTCTTTTTTTTTTTTTTTAAAGATTTTATTTATTTATTAGAGAGAGAGAGAGAGAGAGAGCGAGCACAGGCAGACAGAGAGGCAGGCAGAGGCAGAGGGAGAAGCAGGCTCCCCGCCAAGCAAGGAGCCCGATGTGGGACTCAATCCCAGGACGCTGGGGATCATGACCTGAGCCGAAGGCAGCCGCTTAACCAACTGAGCCACCCAGGCGTCCCTGCTTTCTTAATTTAAAAGTGGATTTAGGACAGGTCTTATACTTGCTCCCTCATTACTATTATTTATATTATTCAATATATTTTAATTTATCCATTATCATGCTCAAGAATATTAAGATGATTTTCAATTTTTGTTATTAAACCAGTTATGCAACAAAATTTAGGTATTTTTTTAAAATACTCTTTTTTTAAAAATATTTTTTTAAAGATTTTATTTATTTATTTCAGAGAGAGAGAGAGAGAGTGAGAGAGAGAGAGCATGAGAGGGGAGAAGGTCAGAGGGAGAAGCAGACTCCCCGTGGAGCTGGGAGCCGGATGTGGGACTCGATCCCAGGACTCAGGGATCATGACCTGAGCTAAAAGCAGTTGCTCAACCAACTGAGCCACCCAAGTGCCCCTTTTTTGTTTTTTTTAAGAGAGGTAGAGGTGGAGGAGAGGCAGAGGGAGAGGAAGAGAGAGAATCTTAAGCAGGCTCCACACCCAGCATGAAGCCCCATGAGGAGCTGATTTCACAACAGAGATCATGACCTGAGCAGAAATCAAGAGCCAGATGCTTAACTGACTGAGCCACCCAGGAACCCCACCTAATTTAGTTTTTAGAACAAAATTCATAAAGAAGTTTTCAAAAAAGACTCACGCTCTTTCTAAACTCACAGAATACTGTCCAGAGATTAATAATAATAAAAATTCAAAATGTTCATTTGCTCCCAGGCAATAGAAACAAGTATAGTTTAAAAACACAAGTTACTGGACAAAATCAGATCACTAGACTCAAACTTCAATATTCAATAACATGATTAAATACACAGTTTTATTGCCTATCATCTTGTAGTAAATGTTCTTATTGTCTTTTTACATATAACTGGTAGTCAATTTTTCCATATAATCTCTTAAACGCCGATGGGAAACAACATTTAAGAAAAAAACAATGTACAGTCATTGCTCAATAGGTCAGTTTTGTAATAGCAGGTAGAAATAAATATATTACTTATTTACACAAATCCAAGAATACCACGCATAGAATGCTCTAAGTGCTCAATGTCAACAGGCAGAAGAGATACACTGTATACCCAGGAATTACTACCATACTGTTTAATACAGTCACAAATACTTACCCTTGCCCAATTTTTTCATATCTTGTGTATTTTTTCTTAGGGTCACCTATGCTCACAATAGTTCCTATTTTTTAAAAAAAACAACAAAAAGTTGGAAGCTCAGTCAAACATTTCAAAGTTGTAAACTAATATCATGATTCCTTTTAATAAACTACTGATTTCAGAACACTGGTTTTCAAACACAACTTTCAAACACAAGTTTAAAAAATTACGTGTGTTGGGGCACCCGGGTGGCTCAATGGGTTAATAAGCCTCTGCCTATTAAGCTTAATAAGCCTCAGTGGTTTAAAGCCTCTGCTTTCGGCTTGGGTCATGATCCCAGGGTCCTCAGATCAAGCACTGCATTGGGCTCTCTGCTCAGCAGGGAGCCTGGTTCCCCCCCCCCCCCGCCACCCTCTCTGTCTACTTGTGATCTCTGTCAAATAAATAAATAAAATAAAAATCACGTATGTTTCAAACACAGAACACTAAAGAAACTTAAGAAAGTATCAGAAGCAAGAAGACGTATTATTTCCATGAGGTTGGACTTCCTAGCTAATGTCTTAATTATCCTCTCACTTTCTCAAAAATAAACACTTTAAAATGACCAACTGTGTTTAGTCTGCCTAAGAATAAAGGGGTTCTCAGGATGTGGGATGTTCAGTCTTAATTGGGAAGTTGGTCATTCTACTTTTCATACTCCACTGAAATGTATTAAACTAATGGTAAATTATGAAACTACTTATTATCAGAAATAATATATAAATCATATCCAAATGAATATCCCTAAATGGCTCTTCTGACTCTTCCCACATACCTTCTATCTTCCAATATATTTAAGAAACCACTTCTTTCTTTTTTTTTTTTAAGATTTTATTTATTTATTTGACAGAGATCACAAGTAGGCAGAGAGGCAGGCAGAGAGAGGGGTAGGGAAGCAGGCTCCCTGCTGAGCAGAGAGCCTGATGCGGGGCTCGATCCCAGGATCCCAGGATCAGGACCTGAGCTGAAGGCAGAGGCTTTAACCCACTGAGCCACCCAGGTGCCCTGAAACCACCTATTTCTATAAAGATTACTCTACTTTAGTATGAACTAATCATATCTGTTTTAGGGAAGTTCACAAAGTCACAACTAAGAAACAGTTTTATAGTTAGTATTTGGACGTAAAACTATAACAATATATTCTTATTACCACTAAGCCAAAACATGATAAAACCACGCTAAGTTTTCACTCGCTCAAGGTAAAAGGAGGTAAGATCGTATTAAGGAAACTCACACAATAACCCAATTTTATAGAAGTATCCAATCTCAGGTCTACAGCCACTTCAGCTACAGTATTTTTGCGTGATCCTTGATCCCTCTATATCAGTGTTCTTTATAACTACAGTTGCTGTAGACTTATAATTGGACATTCTTGCTACCCTTCTCCCTGGCACTGTGTACATTATTTCTAATGGTTGACTCAGGCCAATGAGAGTTAATGGATGAAAAGAGAGAAGAGAAAAAATACATTCAATGTTTACACATATATCTATACAGGAAGGCCATATTGTTTAGTTATTTGGGAACATTTTGTATTCTGGTATTGAGAAACTATAAGTATATATAAATATATACAAATTTCCTTTGATAAGGGTTCCAACCATAACCCTCAGATTTGGCCCTTTGGGAAAAAGTATTGCTCCCCAAAGTACTGATCACCGCATTTATTACTCAATAGTCAATATATAATAAACAAGCAAATCGGAGTATGAATTTGGCTTCACTAGATTTTAACGAAAGCTACTGTTCCTAGAAGGAAACAATTTATGTTTTTATTTTTTAAGATTTTATTTATTTGTCTGACAGAAAGAGAGACAGAGAGAAAGTAGCAGAGTGAGAGGCAGACTCCCTGCTGAGCAAAGAGCCTGACTCGGAGCTGGGTCCCAGGACCCTGGGATCACCACCTGAGCTGAAGGCAGACACTCAGCCGACTGAGCCACCCAGGTGCTCCTTTAATTGATGTCTTAAACCAAAACACAGGGTATAAATTAAAATCCATCTGAGCCAAATGTGTCAAGAGCTGTTAACAATTTAAGAATAATGTAAAATAGGTAACATACTTAGTTTCTCCATAATCTCTTCATCTGTCATTTTGGTCTTCTTTTTCTGTTTGTCAGAAGACTTGGCACCGCCATCAACATTAGAATCACCAACTGGTGCAGGAATAGGGTCAATTACAGATCGTGTATAAATCTGCAGAGAAACAGGTCATTACTGAGATCTGAGGGAAAGTATTTTTAGGTATTCTTACTGGTACACTATTCAGTTCTTTGATTTTTAATCAAAACTAGTTTTCTCCAGTGTTCTAAAGAATGAGAATATTTTCAACTTGTCTTAATAAAAGACCTGTAACTAAGATGAATAAATATTAAACACTTTTGACACATGATGTGTAGATTTTAAAAGTCTGTCTAACAAAACAACAGATCTGTGAATGAAATTTAAGTTTAGCCAGATCTAAAAGGATATGCTAGCATTCTTACCACAGAAGAGAAATAAAGAGCAAAATTACAGAAACCATGATGGTGAGTTAACTATTAATTCTCATAAAAACTTTTACCAAAAAACCCCCAAAGAACAAAACAAAAACCTTTTACCAAAGATGATTTCTACCATTTCATTTTGTTTTTTATTTTTTATTATTTTTAAGCTTTTTATTTAAATTCAATTAACATATGGTATATTATTGGTTTCAGAGATAGAGGTCAGTGATTCATCAGTCTTATATAATGCCCAATTCTCTACCATTTCATTTTAAACAGCCAATTCTAGGAGGTAAAGCCAGAAAACAAAGCCCTTTACTGTTAGATCAGGACCTAGCAGCAGCAGTCCTCAGAGCCCTCCCTGCTGACTGTGCCAGCACTCCACCGCATACCACCTTCCCGCCCTTTCCTTGTACTGGCACAGGGATACAGGACTCTTTCTCTAAGATCATTATTTTTTAAATTGTTCCCTATCTGGTTGGGAATTTCATCTCTGCAGCCTCCTGAATGAGACCAAGACTTTAAGAGAAGTGTAAAATGGGAGATTATTTACACAATTTTGGTAAGAAGTAAGACTTAAGTTTTAGATATAGCAGTTATCAGCACTGAGAAAAACAGAGAAAGCCAGAGAAATAGATCAATTCTCTGGAAGAGAAGGGGTAATATAGAAAGGAAAAACAATGAGGTAATAACTATTTTACTTTTAAGGAAGTCATTTAATTTTAATTAAAAAAAAAAAAAAAAAAACCAAAACCTAGTTTTTGATGAATTTTTAGGTAAAGATCTCCTCATCAGATTTCCCCATACTGAGGGCTTTTGAAAATTAAACACTGGCAGACAACTACAGACGGCTGTTTCTTAAAAACACACATGTCCTGACACCCACAGACCAGGCACCCAGACACGCACTGATTTTGTATGATCTGGTCGTGGGGCAATAACAGGAGGAGCAGCCTCTTCATCATCATCATCTTCCTCTGTTACTACTGCAGAAGTTTCTGATCCCTTGGTACTCAGCTGCATTAATCACATGAGCAAAGCAAGGAAGACAAGTCAGATATAATAATATGTTAAAACAGGACTCTCAACATACTTGAAAAAATGTTTTTCTTTAATAGTTCATTTCAAAATGATAAAACCTCATTGGCTCTAATCTAATCACTTAAAAAGTAAAAGGAATCCTATAACTTAAAGAAAAGTTTATGAAATGAATGTTTACAGTAAGTACCAAGTTTTCTTAAGAGAAAATCTATACCTTTTATATGGACAATTTTATGTCCCTTAAGCCCTACAAAGAACCAATCACTTTACTTGTTAAAACCAAAAACAAAGATCCTGTAGGATTGTGTAAGTCACAGTCATTTTCGGTCATTTAAGACAGCTAGATTCACCTTCAAAAATGGTGGTTGACGAAATAAAAGAAGACGTTAACTTTTATAAAGAGCTTACTACATGCCAGGTGTGTGCTAGGTAGGTACATTTCTTATTACTGCACTTTTGTCCTCATATAACTCAAAGAGATTGTTTCCTCCTAACTGAAGAAACTGTTTACTTAATATGGCTTCCTTATTTGCTTAATCAAGCGGCTACCTTAAAACATGTTAAGTAGTTATTTCTGATGGCTGTAATTTATTTTAGAAAGCTAAATAAAAACTGAGATTTGTTTTGAGTAACTTAAGTTAGAACAAGAGCTATAAGAAGTAATATATTAACTTACTGCTGGTGTTCCAGAAGGGAAGCCATCTTTCTCTGAATACAAAACAGAAAATAATGCCAAGTCAACAACTCGAAAAATAAAATGTCTATATAATATAGAGAAGGAAAAAAAATAAGAGGAAGAAAATACAAAGCAGAGCAAGCAAAATGTTCTTAGACTGATTACATTTGAAGTGAAGTAAACCTTGAGAAAAATGACAATACCAGTATTCAAATAAGAATTTATACGAGACTGTGTTAACAAATCTCAAATCTTAATGGAACTCTGTAAATTTACTAAAGATCATTGACTTGCATACTGTAAGTGGGTGAATTTTAAAGCATGTGAACTACACTTTAACAAAGTTATTAAAAACATTTGTGGGGCGCCTGGGTGGCTCAGTGGTAACGTTAAAGCCTCTGCCTTCGGCTCAGGTCATGATCCCAGGGGGCTCCACATCGGGCTCTCTGCTCAGTGGGGAGCCTGCTTCCTCCTCTCTCACTCTGCCTGCCTCTCTGCCTACTTGTGATCTCAGTCTGTCAAATAAATAAATAAAATCTTAAAAAACAAAAAAAAAATTTGTAACTGTACTTCTCCATGGCTATATATTAAAACAGAAGTTTATTCATAGCAACAGTTTCTCCAGAAAAAAATTATCTAGAAACTTAAACCAACTATTCAGACAACAGCAACTGTGAAAAGGAAAATACTTGATATAAATTTTGATCAATAAGAAAGCATATTCCTGAAGGCAAAACAGTTCGTGAAGACTAAACGTTGAAACATTCATTCTGGAGTTTAAAAGAGCAAGTTTTGTTTTGTTTTACTTTTCAAAAGGCCCAGAGACTTTTACATTTTATACATATATATAATATCTAGCAATCTATGCTAAATAAGATCATTAGTTAATATAATTATGTAATTATAATATACATTAATATACATATACAAAATACTTATATTTGTTATTTGTATAAGTATATAAGTAAATATATATTTATAAATATGATTATATTAAAGGTATGTAGTTAATATATTTACTACATACATAAAGGTATGTAGTTAATATATATTTAACATATATATTAACTACATAATATGAAAAATAGGTGAAAAGAATATACCATTTTCTGGTCAAACACTGATTTAAAAAAATACTAATTTACATAGACTTACTGCACAGAAGTTCTAGGGACAAGTCTGACCTTTTGCTAAGGATATAGAGACCTAAGTAAAAAAAGTCAAGATCAGGGATGCCTGGGTGGCTCAGTTGCTTAAGCAGCTGCCTTCAGCTCATGTCATGATCCCAGCATCCTGGGATTGAGTCCCACACCAGGCTCCTTGCTTGGCAGGGAGCCTGCTTCTCCCTCTGCCTCTGCCTGCCACTCTGTCTGCCTGCGCTCGCTCTCTCTAACAAATAAATAAAATCTTTAAAAAAAAAAAAAAGTCAAGATCATTTGGCCAAGTGCTCTCTATTTTTTCTTTGAGCACAGCCCATATTTCTGTGAAAATGTAATCAACTGCAATTAATTAATACTACATGTATGATTTTTGGGGTCAGAGAAACATAAAGACACCCTGGGGATGTAATTAGCAAAATCCATGGGTCCATGGGTCAACAAATAAATTACAAGGAAAACGGTATGAGAATCCATGTGAGGGAGCCTAAACATCAAAAGAGAATCAAGAGATACAGCAAGCAACTATAATCATGGTCTTTATTCTGATCCTGATTTGAACAAATTAACTTTTTTAAAAAACCCACTACACTCCATTCTTACCTAA
Source organism: Taxidea taxus jeffersonii (assembly GCA_003697995.1). Taxonomy (NCBI): domain Eukaryota; kingdom Metazoa; phylum Chordata; class Mammalia; order Carnivora; family Mustelidae; genus Taxidea; species Taxidea taxus. The sequence continues at coordinate 19,772 of ML106388.1, forward strand.
TGATAATCCAATTCCAAGGTATAAAATCTTTTCACTCTAATGCTTATTTTATGTTTATATATTTGATAAATTCTAATTTTTGAATGGACTTAAACATTTTTTACTTCAAAGTCTGTGTATTTAAATATGCAAACAATGCTCCTCCTGTCCTACTAACAATAAATATATTTCTAGTATGAACAGGTCTATAAATCAGCGCCTTTCTCTTTTATTGCTGGGAGTCATTCCAAAGCAGTGACATGAAAAAACAAACAAAAGGCCAAAAACATCCACTTTTGGCAAAACTAAGAGATTAACATATCCCCAGACTCCAAATCATGCAGTAAAAGGTGCTCCAATTAGTTTACAAAAGGCAGATCTACACAGGGGCAACAATAGAGACAGGAACCATAGCACAACTTTTTACTTTTCCAGAAGCAATCTTTTTATCTAGGTGTGCTTCCCAATTCTGCAATCCCATTTGAATCAGCCTTTTACCACAGTATGACGTCTTACCAGGAGGAGTAAAGCTCAGGTATTTCTGCTTCACCGTGTTGGAGTCATAGAACTTTAAGACATCCAGCACAGCCTGAGGATTCTTCTTTTGCTCTAGTTTGGTGATATTAGAGGTCTGTAATAATCGAGCCCACTGTTCTGGCATGCCCTAACAAAAACATATTCAGAAATTAGTTGTTTTGAGTTGCTCCAATAAAATCAATTTCCAGAAATAAAAGACAAAAGACATAAAAAAAAACAAGCCAATCAACTGTAGCCTTGATTAAATTATAAAATGTCTTATTTTTCTAGATCTGTTTTGTGTAATTCTAAGGGGCTCAGCTCCCTAAGAAAAAGATACATCCAAACACAAACACTTTTATAAGAAATGAAAAGCACTAAGAATTCAGTTAATACATGGATAGAACAGTTAGCTTGAAACTAAATACTGCAAAGAAAGGTTTGAGTGCTGATACATAAATGAGTCCCAACTGGGTAAACTCACAGTGAATTCTCCAGTAACCGCATCAAAGCCAACATGAATGGTATGCTCAAAATCAGATGGAGGAGAAATTTCCGGCCGTTCCTTTTCCTTCTTCTTACTTCCTAGAGGGCATTCAAAAAAGAATCAACCTATTTAAACAAGATTAATCAAGGTACTAATAATCCTGTTTCTCCGAAGAACCAACTAGAAACAAAGTTATTCTAGAATAGATTTCCCCTAAAGACACTGGCTGATAGGAACTGATAAAAGTAAAGTAACTTATTCTGTCTTCAAGCAGGGGTGGGGACAACCACATCCGTGTCCTGATTAAAGAGGTACCTGGATTGACCCAGCACCAGGTCTGAACAAAAGAATGAACAGCCCTTTAGAGCACTGGTTCTCATAGAGGCCTACAGTTCAGATACTGAGCAATCTGGAAAACAAAGTCTATGAAATCCTATTTCCATTTGGCTCTATTCATCCCAAAAGAACAACTTACATTATTACCACCCATCACGTAGATACTATAGACTGTATAAACAAACAGTTTACAATGAGCATGCCACCTTTCTTGAGCAACTCTAGCTTTCCTCTTTTTATTCAAGTTAATAACTGCTACATCCTAATGCTTCCCAGTTTTTCCATGGTTCCACCAATTATTTCTGACACACATCTATCAATAGTATTCTCTGTAATTCCCCCCATCCCCACTCCTCAGATCTTCCTTCTCTAATCTGCAGTAGTTTATGCTTAGACTTCTGGCATAGTTGTCCTCCTAGCACATTCCTTCCCTTTTACCCTTGCTAGAATATTTACTGGATACTTTGTTCTCTTCTTTTTGGTTTACCCCTTGATACTTCTTGACTACATATATATAGTTAGGTTGAAAATGCTTCCCCCCACCAGAACTTCTTCTAATTTCCAGTGTTGCTATTTAGAAGGTCAATGACATTTTGAACTACCGTTGAAAAACAATTGTCCATATATGCCTAGGTGTATTTCTAGATACATAATTTTGTTGCAATGATCTCTTTATCTTTATGCCAATACCAGCCCGCCTTGACAGTTGTAGTTATAAAAATAAGCCTTGGGGGGGTGCGCCTGGGTGGCTCAGTGGGTTAAAGCCTCTGCCTTCAGCTCAGGTCAGGATCCTGGGGTCCTGGGATCAAGCCCCGAATCAGGCTCTCTGCTCAGCAGGGAGCCTGCTTCTCCCTCTCTCTCTGCCTGCCTATCTACTTGTGATCTCTGTCAAATAAATAAATAAACTCTTAAAAAAAAAAAAAAAAAGCCTTGGGGGGGCCTGGGTGGTTTAGTTGGTTAAGCATCTTGCTGCCTTCAGCTCAGGTCATGATCCCAGGTTTCTGGGATCAACTCCTGCACTGGGCTCCCTGCTCAGGGGGGAGTCTGCTTCTCCCTCTCCCTCTGCTGCTCCCCATGCTTGTGCTATCAAATAAATAAATAAAATCTTAAAAATAACTCAATAGGGAAGTATTCCTTTCCATTCAATTTTCTGAAAGATTATGTAAAACTGTTGATATTTCTTCCTTAAACGTTTGGTAAAATTCACCAATGGAGTCATTTGGGTCTGACACTTTCTTTGTGGATGGTAAGTAACTACAAACTAAATCTTCCTAGAGACACAGTGTTTTCAAGTTACCCATTTCTTCTTGAATGAATGCTGAAAATTTGTCTTTCAGGACATTTTCTCACTTTATCTAACATGTTTGAATTTATTCCCTAATCATTTTTAGTATCTGTAAAAACACGACCTCTTTCATTTTCAGTATTGGTAATTTGTGTCTTCCCCCTACCCAGCTTCAGTCTGCCTGGAGGTTTATCCATTTTATTGATATTCTCAATAAATCAGCTTATGGTTTCATTGATTCTTCTATTTTATTGATCTCCATTTTGAACCTACTTTGGATCATACTTGCTCTTCCTTTCTAGTTTATTAAGATGGCTTTAAGTCACTGACTTAAAATCTTTTTCTTTTCTCATATGGATGCTTAATACCTAAAATTTCTTCTAAGTATTGCCTTAGCAGCATCATACAGATATTGATGTTTTGAATTTTCATTTTCATCCTGTTTAATATACTTCCTAAGTACCCTTTTGATTTCTTCATTTATGTGCAAATGGGTTTTTTTCCCCCAAATATTTCCAGGGATTCTTCTGTTATTGATTTCTAATTTAAATACACTGTGGTCTGGCCAAACTATGGAAAGAACCTAGATGTCCATCAACAGATGAATGGATAAAGAAGATGTGGTATATATATACAATGGAATACTATGCAGCCATCAAAAGAAATGAAATCTTGTCATTTGCCATAACGTGGATGGAACTAGAGGGTATTATACTTAGCGAAATAAGTCAATCAGAGAAAAACAACTATCATATGATCTCCCTGATATGAGGAAGTGGAGATGCAACATGGGGGGGTTTGGGGGGTAGGAAAAGAATCAATGAAACAAGATGGGATCGGGAGGGAGACAAACCATAAGAGACTCTTAATCTCACAAAACAAACTGAGGGTGACTGGGAGGAGGGGGGTAGGGAGAGGGTGGTGGAGTTATGGACATTGGGGAGGGTATGTGCTATGGTGAGTGCTGTGAAGTGTGTAAACCTGGCGATTCAAGACCTGTAACCCTGGGGCTAATAATACATTATATGTTTATAAATTGTTTTAAAAAACTTTAAAATAAATGAATAAATAAATACACTGTGGTCATAGAATATACTTTGTGTGATTTGAATCTTTTTACATTTATTAGGCGTTTAAAAATCTCCCTAGAATGTGATCTAGCTCAGTAAGTACTCTATGTTCACTTAGAAAGAATGCGTATTCTGCTAGTGGAGTGTTCTATAAATATCAACTAGTCAAAGTTGATTAACAGTTTTAGCAATTTTCTATCTTACTTGCTCTACCAATTACTGAGAGAAGTATACCTGAATCTCCAACTCCAACTGGAACTATTTCTCCTTAAAATTATATCTGCTTTTGCTCTATTAAGTGCATAAAATGTTTATTTCTATTATATCCTCTTGATGAACTGACCTTATCACCATTCTAAAATAACCTATTCCCTATCTTTATCCTTTAAATATTTAAGGCATTTTTTGCTCTAAAATCTACTTTATCTGATTTTAGTCAGTCCAGGTACCTTTTCACTGTTAGCATACTTTAAAAAAAATCCTTTCATTTTGACCTATTTTGTAGCTTTGTATATTTTAAGTAGATTTTCAAAAAGATTATTTATTTATTTATTTGACAGAGACAGAGAGACAGAGAAAGAGACAGAGACAGCAAGAGAGGGAACACAAGCAGGTGAAGTGGAAGAGGGAGAACCAGGCTTCCTGACGAGCAGGTGCCCCTGATACAGCTGGGCTTAAACCTACCATTTCATTATTTGTTCATTATTTGTTTTCTAATGCTCTCTATTGTTTACATTTTTCCTCTTTTTGGCTAAATATTTTTTATCTCCTTTGTTGTTTTCTTATTAAAGATTTTATTTGTTCATTTGACAGAAAGAGAGATCACAAGTAGGCAGAGAGGCAGGCAGAGATAGAGGGGGAAGCAGGCGCCCCGCTAAGCAGCGAGCCCAATGTGGGGCTTGATCCCAGGACCCTGAGATCATGACCTGAGTCAAAGGCAGAGGCTCACCCTACTGAGCCACCTAGGCACCCTCCTTTGTTGTTTTTTTTAAAATAACTCTTTATATACCATAAAGTTCACCTGGGTTTTAGTATATATATATATATAGAGAGAGAGAGAGAGAGAGAGAGAGAGTTGTGCAGCCATCACCACAATCTAACTGTGGACATTTTCATCATCCCTAAAAGAAACTTTGTGCTCATTAACAATCACTTCTCTCTCTCTCCCTCTCCCTCTCCCAAACTCTAGGCAACCACTAATCTTTCTGTTTGCCTATTCTGGCCATTTCATATATACAGGACCACACAACATGCAGTCTTTTGTAAATGGCTTTTTTAACTTAGTTTTTGAGGTTCATTTATGTGATAGAATGTATCAGAATTTCATTTCTTAAAAACTCAGTTATTTTTAAGAGATTTAGATAAAAAAACTTTTACCATTTCCAGTGATTTCCATTCCTTTATGCAGATTCATTCACATTTCCATCTGACATTTTCCTTCTGCCTGAATGATCTGGTTTAACATTTCTTATAGGGCAGGGCAGCTGGTGATAAATTCTTTCAGCCTTATATATTTAATATATATATACTAGCCTTTATATATTTAAAAAAGTCCTTGTTTCCCCTTCATTTTTGAAAGATACGTTCACGGGGCACCTGGGTGGCTCAGTAGGTTAAAGCCTCTGCCTTTGGCTCAGATCATGATCTCAGGGTCCTGGGATCGAGCCCCGCATGGGGCTCTCTGCTCGGCGGGGAGCCTGCTTCCTCCTCTCTGCCTGCCTCTCTGCCTACTTGTGATCTCTGTCAAATAAATAAATAATCTTTAAAAAAAAAAAAAAAAAGAAAGATACGTTCACAAGATAGAGAATTCTAAGTTGAAAGATTTTTTTTTTCTTTCAGAATATTAAAGGTATTCCTTCTTGTCTTCTGAGATGTACTGCTACTTCCATGAAATCCACTGTCATATTCTGTTCCTGTAAATGTAATGTGTCTTTTCTTTCTGGCAGCTTATTTTTTGGCTTACTACAAGGTTTTTTTGTTGTTGTTGCTGTTGTTTTTTTAATATTTTATTTATTTATTTGTCAGATAGAGGGAGAGCGCAGGACCGAGCAAAGGCAGACAGAGAGGCAGGCAGAGGCAGAGGGAGAAGCAGGCTCCCTGCTGAGCAAGGAGCCCCATGTGGGACTCCATCCCAGGATGCTGGGATCATGACCTGAGCCGAAGGCAGCCGCTCAACCAACTGAGCCACCCAGGCGTCCCTTGTTGTTGTTTTTTAATAGACTATTTTTTCGAGCAGTTTTAGGTTCACAGAAAACTGAGCCAAAGGTCTGAAAGCTTTTAAAATGTTCTCTTTATCACTAGTTTTAAACAATTTGATTATGTGTCATGGTGTAGTTTTCATCATATTTCTTTTGCTCTGGAATTCACTGAACTTCTTGAATCTACGGGTTTAGAGCTTTCATTAAATATGTAAAGTTTTCAGCTACTTTTTAAAAAGTTTGGTTTTTTTTTCTTTTAAGATCTTTAAAGTCTCCATTTTTTGGAGACTTCATTTACACTTACATTAGCTCTGCAAATAGTTTGTCCCACAGTTATTCTCTCTTGTTTCACTTTTCTTCTTCTAAGTTTCATTTTTGGATGGTTTCCATTGCCATGGTCTTCAAATTCACTTATCTTTCCTTCTGAAATGCCTAATCTATTGTTACTCTTGCCCACAGAATTTTGATTTGTTCTTTTTTTCTATTTTCCATCACTACTTCTAAATATGCTGAATCTTTCCTTTGGGTTCTTCAACATATGGAATATAATTTTTCACCTTTTTTTTTTTTTTTAAGATTTTACTTATTTGACAGAGAGAGAGAGAGTGCAAGAAGACAGAGGGAGAGGGAGAAGCAGGCTCCCCGCTGAGCAGAGAGCCGGATGTGGGGCTTGATCCCAGAACCCTCGGATCATGACCTGAGCTGAAGGCAGACGCCTAACCAACTGAGCCACCCAGGCACCCCAGTATTTCACTGTTTTAATATCCTTGTTTACTAATTCATCATTTTGTGTCATTTCTGAATTGATTTCAATTGATGGATTTTATTCATTATGGGTCTTTGCATGCCTGGAAAATACTAAATGGATGCCAGACACTGAATATTTTTCCCTGGTAGGTACTAGGTATTTTTGTGTTCCTATAAATATTGGTGAGCTTGTTCTGAGACACAGATAGGCTATTCTTAGCTGTTTACTCATATGGGGGAGAGACAAATTTATGAAGAGTTGATCCTTTTAGGTATTAAAATTTTGTTAGGCAAAATTGGAGCAACATTTTTTTTTTAAAGATTTTATTTATTTATTTGACAGAGAGAGATCACAAGTAGGCAGAGAGGCAGGCAGAGAGAGAGGAGGAAGCAGGCCTCCTGCTGAGCAGAGAGCCCGATATGGGACTCGATCCCGGGACCCTGGGACAATGACCTGAGCCGAAAGCAGAGGCTTTAACCCACTGAGCCACCAAGGTGCCCCTGGAGCAACATACTCGATCCCGGGACCCTGGGACCATGACCTGAGCCGAAAGCAGAGGCTTTAACCCACTGAGCCATCAAGGTGCCCCTGGAGCAACATTTAATATAGAGCTAATTCTACCCCATTAATGTTTTTCTGAATGGTGGGAATAGGAAATATTCCAGGCCCTGTGTGGGCATCGAGAATAGTTTCCTCTCGGCATTTCCAGTGGTTCCTTTTCCAGCTCTGGGTAGTTATTCTCACATACAAGTGCTACTGAAGACTCAAGGGGGACTTCTACAGATCTTTCTCTCTCTTGGGTATGTGTGTATAAAAACTAGTTGCCTTGACCTCTCCCAACTCCCAGTTCTCTCTCTTAGCTCTAGGAGACCACTTAATTTTCCTCCCTTTGCTGCAGCCTGATAACCTCACTCCAGACAGTAAGCTGGATCAATTGTAGGATTTACCACCATTGTTTCCCATTTCTCAGGGACTGCTTTTCTTTATTATCTGATGTACAACTCATGAAAACCATTGTTTTGTATATTTTTTGCCAGTTTTTGGTTCTTTCACATGGAAGGGTAAATCTAGTCCCTGTTACTCCATCTTGACTGAAAGTATAACAGGTTTTGCTGTCTTATCTGTGGTATTATGAAATTTCAGGATGATACAATTTGATGAGGTCTTTATTCTTTCATTGAGCTGAGTACTCAGTGAGTCCCTTCCATTTGGAATCATATTCTTCAGACCTGGGAAATTTTTTCTATTATTCCCTGGATTATTTTCTTTGCTCACTATCTATTAGTTAGATCAGTAAATCATATATTTCTTCTCATATTTTCCATCTTTGTATTTTTGTCTAATAATCTGGGAGAATTTTCTTGAGTGTCTTTCAAATCTTCTACCCACTGGTATCTTTGGTTTGGTTTGGCAATCTTAAATGTTGATTTCCCAAGAATTACTTCTCATTGTTTTCTCATCATTCTTTCTCTGAAATATTTTCCTTATTTCATGGATGCCACTGATCTTTTTGAAGATTATATAGTTTACTTGTATGTATAAGTTGGTTCCCTTTACCTCCATTGTGTTTCTTCTATATTCCTTTTTTATCCCCTTTATTTTGTACTCTCTTATACCAAGAGTGTTTCTCAAATGTCCAGTAATCCTTTGCTGTCTACCCATACAGAAAAGTCTTAAAAAGTTAACTAGGAGATAAGTCAGCCTTTTCATTAAAGGTGGGGGTGGGGTACCTAAAGTATATTTTTCCAGGGCATTTGTTTATCCAGAGAAAAATCTTCCAATCTCTGGTCTGAGGGCTTAGAAACAAATTTAACATGTTAACTTGCTTTGAATCTGCCTTTCTTCCCCCCCACCCCACTTTTTTTTTTAAAGTTTCAGAGACAGAGTTTAGTGATTCATCAATTGCGCATAACACCCAGTGCTCATTACATCAAGTGCCCTCCTTAATGCCCAGCACCCAATTACCCTATTCCCCGCCACCTCCCCTCTAGCAACCCCGCTTGTTTCCTATAGTTAAGAAATTTGCCTTTCTTATTCTTGTGCTACACCTTTCACTGACTCCTCTGACAAGAATGAGAAGCCTCACAGGTTTAATTTCTCCTCAAATATATATGAACATTAGTTTGTTCTTTTCTTCTACTGGAGGATGGGACTTAAAACATTTCACTGGCTGCATGGGGTAAAGAAGGGACCCTAACGGGCCTCTGACACCACCTACATAGATTTTCAATTAATTCCCCCTCCCCTTTTCAGTCTGTGTATTATAGCTCCCCACCCCACCATATACACATGATGTTGTGTGTCCCTAAATCCTACGCCTCTGAGATTTTTACAAGGAAACCGATTCACTTCTCACAGACATTCCCATCTGCAAATGCTTAGGATAGGTCCTCCTCTGTTCAGTTTAGTCAGATGTCACTTTTCCACCCTTCTTTCAAATATGTATACTATGTTTCTTCTTCTATTCTCTTTGCCCTTGTGATATTAAAAATATCTTTTTAACTGTCATTTTACTCGGGTCTGGGGAGGGATAACGTATAGAGGCATGTGGTCAATCTGCTGTATTGTCAACCTGCTTTGTTAACCAGAAAATTCTTCTACTATAAATGAGCTAAAAGTCAGGTTGTTTGATAGGTCTGCATGCCTACAGTTGAAAGGTCACTGTACACACTATTCCTTGTTATAAGATGCTACTGACCCAGCATTAGTAAGAAACATGTATTTTTTGACTAGTGATAATGGATTTGTGCTCAAGTGTCCATCTCCTTTTTAGGCCTTGTGACACGTATTTATTTATAAGAAATGACTATGGTGGGATGCCTGGGTGGCTCAGTTGGTTAAGTAGCTGCCTTCGGCTCAGGTCATGATCCCAGCGTTCTGGGATTGAGTCCCACATCGGGCTCCTTGCTCGGCAGGGAGCCTGCTTCTCCCTCTGCTTCTGCCTACCACTCTGTCTGCCTGTGCTCGCTCGCTCTCTCTAACAAATAAATAAATAAAATATTTTTTAAAAAAAGAAATGACTATGGTAAGCGGGCAGGGCAAATTAGGTGTAGCAAGGAGCAGAGGGAAACACAACTGCAAGGCTAGTATAAATTTTGCTATCTTTACTGAAATGCACAGTTTCATCTATCATAAACAACCTCTTTTCAACTACATAGTGAGTGTTCGGAGGTCATGCCCTCTACTTCTCTTTGGAAGACTCTTTAGAAGTCCCTAGACTTCCAACTCCGTATCTGTATACAGGAGGAAATATTTTTTAACCAACTATAAACTAATAGTTTACTTTTTATATAGCTCTGAATTAAAGACAGAAAAACAATTTCATATACTACTAAAGTATTTGTTTCCTCTTCTTTTAAAAAAGTCTGCTCAGCGTCCCACTTTTGATATACATATGGCTGGCAAAGATACTATTTTCTTAAATTACCTTGATTACAGATCACTGGTCCAAGGTAGGCATGAAATTCTAGCCAGGTCAGCCCTTGTTTCCCCCACACTCCCAGCCAATAAGCATGGTTCAGGAGTGCATACCTAAACTAAGCCAAACGTAACACTCAAAAATCAGTCTCTCACTAGTGAAGGAAGTTTTAAGAAATAAACCCCAAGAACTGTTGAGGGCTGTTTCCTAACACACAGAGAAAAAAAAAAAGCCTGAAATTAAAAAAATAAAGCCAGGTAACACAGAAGAGAAAGACCAGACATATAGCCAGAGAATTCCTGGTTCCACCTGTATCTAAGGCCCAACCATATTTTTCAACTTGGGAATGCTGAATTTAGAGACCTATATTAAAGAAAGTTTCACCTATATTAGGAGTACAGAATAAAAAGTTAGGAAAGAAGTAAAAACAATTAAGCAGAACTTGAGATACATTTAAGTACATTAGTCCACTATAAAGGAAATGACCCAGTATCTCAAAAATCTATTTAATTTCATTTTTTTTTAAAGATTTTATTTATTTATTTGATAGAGATCACAAGTAGGCAGAGAGGCAGGCAGAGAGAGAGGAGGAAGCAGGCTCCCCACCAAGCAGAGAGCCCGATGTGGGGCTCGATCCCAGGACCCTGGGATCATGACCTGAGCCGAAAGCAGAGGCTTTAACCCACTGAGCCACCCAGGCGCCCCTCATTTATTTTTTATATAACACACACATCCATACATATAAATATTCCCTCTATTTTAGTTGTCTTAAGAAGGGAAAGAGGTTATTTTTAAAAATATCTAAAACAAAAAGATAGTGAAGCAGGTCTCAAATCAAACTATCTGTGGGAAGGCTACTATTACATAAAAAGAATCATTCCTTTATAACTCTGGAAACCAAGAACAGAAAGGACCACCACCAAGAAAAAACCCCATGATCATCTATCAACAGATGTCCACCAGACAACTGGATCGCTTGCTGGGAAGTAATGGATCAGGCAGGGAAAGAAACTTCCAATAAAACCCACAATTTGTTAGTGTAGGAAGGGGAAAAAAGATTCTTAGAACCACTTTCCAACTTTATCAGACAAAAGAAAATAAGCAGGCAGGCAGCAACTTTTAGTTAAGAGGTGGGGCTCCTATGTCATGTGTTAGTTACACAGACGGTGCTTAACAAGAATCCTAAGTAAATAATTGCCATATTCTTTAAGGCCACCACCTTATAGGCTACATTAGAACTGAAGTCTAAGGCTAAAAAATCCCCATATCTTTAAAAGGGAGACTCTTCTGGGGTGCCTGGGTGGCTCAGTCCGTTAAGTGTCTGCCTTCAGCTCAGGTCAGGATCCCAGGGTCCTGGGGTAGAGTCCTACATCTGCCCCCTTGCTCAGCGGGGAGCCTGCTTCTCCCTCTGCCTGCCTTTCCCCCTGCTTGTGCATGCTTTCTCTCTGTCAAATAAATAAATAAAATCTTGAAAAGGAAGACTCTTCTATTTCTACTCTAAAAGAATCAGTGATTCTCAACAGCTTCCAAATTAGTAAACCTCTGTTTCGTCACAAAGAAGGGTATTCCCTAAAAAAATAGGAAGATGGGTATGGGCTACTCTTATTAATTTTAGAACTCAATTTTTAGACCAGAAGGGTTATTTACAGTTCTGTCATCTTCATCACTAACCAGAGGTGAAAGTGTGCACAGACTGAATAATTAGAAAATCGCCTTGGTTAATAAGTACTATACCATTCAACACTGACTGAATAGAGCTTTTTGTTTGTTTGTTTGTTTTAAAGACTTTATTTATTTGATAGAGATCACAAGTAGGCAGAAAGGCATGCAGAGAGAGAGGGAGAAGCAGGCTTCCCGCCAAGCAGAGAGCCCGATGAGGGGCTCGATCCCAGGACCCTGGGATCATGACCTGAGCTGAAGGCAGAGGCTTTAACCCTCTGAGCCACCCAGGCACCCCTGGAATAGAGCTTTTTAAAAATAGGCCAAGACAGTGGCTCACTGCCATTTTTATTAACAAAACTACTGGCCTTGTTAAGCCATTTCTCACCTGGACTACTGCAAAGTCCTCCTAACTAATTTCCAACTTCAGCCTTAGGCTCCAACATACCTACTTTCTATACAGCTACTAGTCTCTCCTATTTAAGACAGAAATGTGTCCAGGCCTTTCCCCTATTTAAAATTCTGTAATGGTTCCCTAGGAAACAGGATAAAATCTGAGCTCTGTAATGTGGAATACAGGCCCTTTATGACCTGCTCCCTGCCCGCCTGTTCAGCTTCTTCTCCTGCCTGCAGTTTCTTCCACACTCATGCTATTCTTCCTCCCTCTGCTTTCGAGTTAAAATGGACCGTGAGCAGCTCCATGAACGTGCTAAGACCCCTCCTGGATGTGGGCCACTGAAACTTTTCTAGGCACAGAACACACATTTTAACTATTATAATCCTCCTACCTATTTTCACTTATTCATTCTTTAGTCTTCAGCTCCACTGTCACTTCTTTAGGAAGCTTTCCCAGAAAGGACAGACATCTTACACTATCCCTACCACCACTTTTCACAGTTTGTAATTTATGCTGTAGTTTAGGTGTCAGGAGAGCAGGGACACCATGTGCTTTGTTTATCACTGTATTTCTGATCATGCACAGGATTCGTATGATACATCTGTAACAAAATGTGAAAAGATTTGTTCAAGTTGTCATAAAACGTATAATTTCTAATTTTCTTAACTCTTTCAGTGACACTAATTAACCAAAAATGAGTAACTGAAGATAGTCCAGCTTTTTTTTTTAAATGAAAACATTAGCTATCTATTAGTAAGGATAGCAATAGAGATGTAAATTTGAGTAGCATAAAGTGAGTATCTCTAGATCAGGCTTTATAGTAGAGACAGCAAAAATCTTAGGATAATTATGATTTCTTTAAAATAAGAATACACGGGACGCCTGGGTGGCTCAGTTGGTTGAGCGGCTGCCTTCGGCTCAGGTCATGATCCCGGCATCTTGGGATCGAGTCCCACATTGGGCTCCTTGCTCAGCGGGGAGCCTGCTTCTCTCTCTGCCTCTGCCTGCCTCTCTGTCTGCCTGTGCTCACTCTCTGACAAATAAATAAATAAAATCTTTAAAAAAAATAAAATAAAATAAGAATACAGGAGTGCCTGGGTGGCTCAGTCGTTAAGCATCTGCCTTCAGCTCGGGTCATGATGCCAGGGTCCTGGGATAGAGCCCCGTATCAGGCTCCTGCTCAGTGGGAAGCCTGCTTCTCTCTCTCCCACTCCCCTTGCTTATGTTCCCTCTCTCTGTCAAATAAATAAATAAATAAATAAATAAATAAATAAAATCTTCATACATAAATAAAATAAGAATACAGGGGCACCTGGGTAGCTCAGTGTTTATTAAAGCCTTTGCCTTCGGCTCAGGTCATGATCCCGGCATCCTGGGATCGAGCCCCACATCAGACTCTCTGCTCACTGGGGAGCCTGCTTCCCCCCCTCTCTGCCTGCCTCTCTGCCTACTTTTGATCTCTCTCTGTCAAATAAATAAACAAAATCTTAAAAAATAAAAAAAAAGGAATACAGTTTTTCCTTTCTAGACTCTTGTTTCAACATGATAGACTAATGACATGCTACAGCCCTCCTCCTTTAGAGCAAATGTCTTTATTTACCATGGAAGAAAAAGAATGAGGAACACCTCAAGATGAAGAGCAATTCAGATAAACTGAGGAGAGAAACAACCGCTTAGGATATACGCAGGAGGCCAGTTCAGAAATCTTGGGGTTGATTAAGCAGGTAGATCTCTGTGTTCATGTAAGCATGAATGTGTGTACACACACAGGGCTCTCTTTTCCTCCTAATCATCAAAGCTTCAGGTCATAGTTGTGTTGGAAATGTCAGCTTCCAGGAAGGAACAGTAAGTGTGGGAGGCTGCGCTGGAAAGGGAGGGAAGAGCCCCCAGGAATGAGAGGAATTAAGGAGCACCCAGCCCTCCAAACATTTCACCTCTCTCTCTTCTTCCCTCCCTCCAACTAGGCTATGAAAAGTGCCTCTGCAGGTGCTCTACTCTCAGCTACAAAGCTGAATGCTATTCTTCCCATCTCGCTCTGCAAATTCAATCCAATTGTAACCAAAATATCAACAGTTTTTTTTTTCCCCTTAAGTACATGATAAACAAATTCTAAAATGTACAGAGAAGAGCCAAGGGCCAAAAGATCATAAAGAAGAACTTGGTTGGTTTGCTCTCTCAGGTATTAAGAATTAGAAGTAATTAGTATTAGAAATATAGTAATTAAGGCAGTACAGTATTAGCTAAGGGGCAAATAAGCCAATGCAATAAAGAGAACATAGAGACAGACCCTGGCACACCTGGAAACCTGATCAACAACGGCTCATACTGCAGGTCAGTGGGAAAATGATAAAAGTGTCAATGAAAGATCTGGGTCACTGGTTTTTTTAAAAAGTGAATATGTATCTCTCTGTACAGAAACATAAAAAACAAATCCAGATAGAAGGTTTAAACTGTAAAACTTAAAGGAAAACACAAGAAAGTATCTTTGACCCCTAGTTTGCAAAGATTCCTTTCTTTCTTTTTCTTCCTTTCTTTCTTTTTTTAAAAGATTTATTTATTTGAGAGTGAGAGGGAGAGAAAGAATCTTATGCAGGCTGTGTGCTAAGCACAGAGCCTGGCATGGAGCTAGATCTCACAACCCTGAGATCACCACCTGAGCAGAAACCAAGGGTCTGACGCTTAATCAACTGTACCACCCAGGCACCCCTTTGATAGAATTTTTTTAAGAGAAAAGAAAAATAAGAACTGAGTAAGAAGGCAAACTTTGTTTTCATTTGTTTGTTTGTTTTTTTAAAAGAGCCCATAGGGGTTCCTGGGTGGCTCAGTTGTTAAATGTTGCACTCCTGGTTTCAGCTAAAGCATGATCTTCATGGTCATGGAACTGAGTCCCACATGGGGCTCAGGGCTCCCTGCTCGCTCCCTGCTCAGCATGGAGACAGCTTGGGTTCTTTCCTTCTCCCTCCCTCTCTTTCCCTGTAAAATCAATCAATCAATCAACCAATCCATCTTTAAAGCAAAAAAAATAAAATAAAATAAAATAAAAGAGACTGTAAAGTTTTAAGATTAACACTAAAAAGTTATTAGACCTTGAATGTGATTAACAAAAGAAAAAGACTGGAAATCACAAAAACAAAAAAAAAATTTTTTTTAAAGATTTTATTTATTTATTAGTTAGAGAGAGAGAGTGAGCACAGGCAGACAGAGTGGTAGGCAGAGGCAGAGGGAGAAGCAGGCTCCCTGATGAGCAAGGAGCCCAATGTGGGACTCGATCCCAGGACGCTGGGATCATGACCTGAGCCGAAGGCAGCTGCTTAACCAACTGAGCCATCCAGGCGTCCCACAAAAACAAAATTTAACAGTTATTAATTATAGATCTCAAGGGCTGATAAACTTAAATGCAATCAGAGCCATCCTAGGTACTTTCACCCTCTCTTTGTATGGGGGGGACCTTGAGTTAGTAATAGCTGATGAGTAATGGAGGGAAAGAAAGGGAAAGTGAAGTTAAGAAGAAGGTAAAATGAGAAGATTCTCAAAATGATCAGAGATGAGTATGCTCTTTTCAACTTATTAAATGCATGTTCAACTTGCTCACAAACCCTACCATCAACCCATTTCCTTTTGTGTGCTTTCTGCCTTTCCAAGGCTGTCCCTAAGACCCATCATGAACATTTCCCTACCCCACCCTTTTATTAAGATTTTATTGTTTTAAGTAATCTCTACATTCAACATGGGACTAAAACTCACTACCCTAAGAATAACAGTCGCATGCTCCACAGACTGAGCCAGCCAGGCACCCTTCCCCCAACCCCACTTTGCATTCTGTTCTCTATAGGCAAGTCATTTCAACCCTGTCAGCAATTTGGTACTAACCTGCATAAATTTGTTTTATAACCTCCATAATTATAAATATTGTGCTTACATGGACATTTTTGGGTTTTCCTACTCCATACACTAACTTACTACCATGGAAGAGAAGCATTCAGTGCTCTCCAACACACACACTTGTCCGCCCTCTTCCCATACAAACCCAAAAAACATACTTGAAAAACATGATAAACATACATACTTAAAAAACATGAGGGTTTTCAGTTATAAGCCCACATGAAATCTTAAAGGCAAAATGAGAAATAAGAGATATACCACAGAAGGAATAGGTTTTCAACTGTCCCATGATTACATCCTGTCTGCAAGTCTAATTTCTTAAATATCTGATTCTTTATTAATATTAAATATATTACATCATTCATATTTTCACTGATTACGTATTCTTAACTCTCAAGTTAAATGTGCATTTATTATTATGTATAAAGCACTAATCCTCTTCCACTTGCGTTTACTTCTCAATGTTAACCTAGCTATAAAAGTGAAAATATAACTTTATCTTCACTTAGATGTATTACTGGCTATCAGAACCATACGGTCATGCTTAATGTAATCAAATAAACTAATCCTTAATTCTTACTCTGAAATCCACTACCAGCCCATAATCCCTATCTAATTCTAAAGTTGAAAAAGCTCTGAAAACCCAGGTTTTTTCCTTAGGTTTGTTAACAAAACAAATTCAGTGACTTCAACTTAGATGAGATGACCACTTAATGCACAAGACAGAACCCTTCAAGAAAAATGTTATTTGGCCCCCAAATGCCAATCTTACTGAGGTTAAGAAACCCTGGACTGGACTAATGTTTGCAGAAGACACAGTGATATACTGATCACTGAGTGCTGATCACTGAGTGCTGCCTCTGATGCTTCTCAGGGCATAACAGAATACATGATAAAAAGTGCAAGTATTACTACTACTGAAAAATCAGAAACGCTCTTAAGTAGATCTTTCTTAAATGTACAAATCTCATTAATGTTGGGAAGCCATAAACTATGGCCCAAGTCTTAGAAAATGAAGGAGAGGATTACAGAAATTCACTGGATATAACAAGTAGATACGCCAACATATTTAGTTTAATTCTTTCCTATCACAGGTTAAGAGAAATTTGCCTTTCTAATAATACCTATATACCACCATTAATAGTTTTCTTGGATCTGTTTATTGCCCTCACCATAAAAATCTCAGCTGCCTATATACTTCAATTAAAAAGACATCAAAATCAGTAACATAAAATAACTGAGACTCTTGAAATGATAGCAGGTATTTACCTTTCTCCGTGCCTGAGAATATAGAGATGATTTTATTCCTGGGCTTTTTTTCTTCTGGAACAGAGGGCAATGGTTTCAAACTGTGATTGGCTGACAAAGGGTCTTTGCCTCCAGTGCTAAAAATGGTACTGCTCATTCGCACAGGAGGTGCTGGAGGCTTGTCTTCCAGTTCTCCGTTATCAGACATGATTTGGAATTATGATACGGCCTGAAATAGATAGGCAAAATCATACAGTTAACAAGTTGACAGCAAGGTAAAAAATAGTACAGACATGCACAAACAGTAGTAATCATCCTCTTTCCATAAGGAAAGGTTATCCATTTAGGGTGCAATCTGCAAAATCTGTAAAACTCAATGAGTAGGAGATGAAATTGGTTATTAATCTCCCCTAACAAAGTTGGCAAATGGTTAGCTGAGGGAATGTCCGAAAAATCAAGTCCAGTTAAGAGGATGATGGTAAGTTTTGGGAAAGCATGATGATACTAACATATCAAAATATTCACCTGAGTCTAAGAGTATATACTCCAATGAAAAGACAGACAACATGGGAGTCTTAGAAAGAGAGAATTCTGCAGAGGAAGACTATGTTCTGACTGATCAATCAAAAGACAGTTCTCTGATAGGTCCATTTCTAGAGCAGAGATAGAACACTTGCTATTAAATATACCCACCAACACCACTCTCCATGAAGAATCCGACTCCATGCTCACCAGCCTTGTGATTACAACTTAGCCTTCACATAAACTTTCCTAAAGGATGAGAATGTGCCACTGATGCAATATTTGGTTTCTCTGAAAATCTGACACTCTGACTACATGTGTTAGTCCCTTGTAACCTTTACAGATAGTCCCACAGAACCTGACCCATCTGGGAACACTGACAATTAAATCCAGAGTTTGGCTGAAAACCAGAGTATGGCCAAATCCCAGGATTCGGTTATCCTGTGATGCCCTGTCCAGGCAGTCTAGTTACCCCTCTTAATCCACATGTAACTAATTCAGTGGAAACGTCAACACTCTTTATATATAAATTAATATTGTAGGAAATATATATATATATGTATACATATACACATGGCTTTTAAAAACAATATATTATACACATTTAAAGTCAGCAGGAAAGGGAAGGAGATGCTTAACTTCCAGGTTGAGTTCTCTTTTTCCCCCAGATGAGTTCTGATATAAAAGTATACATTAGGAAAACAACACATTTCCCCAGTGAACAAGATTTTGATTGGTAATTAGATCCTGATTTGATTATAGTTATTTAATACATGTAAGTGAACAAAACATTATGTACAATGAAAAGAACGCCAACTGTATCTAAATAAATAAAATTAAAATTAAAAATAAATTTTTATTTTTTTATTTAGTTTGAATGTTAGTGCCTAAAGGAAGGTATGTATCATTTGAGGAGAACTGAGGAACAAAGAGATTATGGTACCTAATTCCACTTCAAATTCTACAGCTTTTGTTTTCCTTGATAAGAGTATGTGTCCCTAGAACTGCCATATTTTATCTGCCATAATGACAGTTATTTCAGCCTACAAAAGAGGAAGGAGAGAAGGTAAAGGGGGAAAATGAACTTTTCTGGGGAGAGCTAGCTAGAGGAGGCCTGGGAGAAGAGAGTACAAAAGAAGATCTCTCCTCTGTGAGAAAGACGCCTGAAGTGAAATCACTGTTGGTGGTCAAAAGACGAAACAGGGCTGGAATCTAGGAACGTGATGCAGACGACGCAGTCAGGTGATTGATGGGGGCAGGGGTTCGGTTTGCTCTGGAGGGAGATGCACCTGGTTGTTCTTCAGTGTGGGCTGCATCACCAGAGAGGACTCACCTACTGCTATAAATGGAAGAAAGGTAAGGCTTAGTCCCGGTACTTGCAGGACTACTTGAGAACACGATAAATCAAGACAGATGTTTTTTTCTAATGTGACCAGAACATCAAGACAAACCAGATGAACCCTGTAGCAGCTCACTTTCATCTTAATTACCAGTTACAACAGACACAGTATGTTAGGATTTTGGTTACACTGTGAATGCTCCATATTTATGCAAATGAAATTTGAAAAATCAGGGTAATATGATGTCTGGGTGGCGTGGTCAGTTAGACAGCTGACTCTTGGTTCTGGCTCAGGTGGCAATCTCAGGGTCATGAGATCAAGCCCAGCAATTCTGGCTCTGCACTCAGCACCGAGATTGCTTCAGATTCTCTCTCCCTTCCCCTCTGCCCCTCCCATTCATGCTCAAGTGTTCATGTGCAAGCTCTCTTTCCCTCCCAAATCAATCAATCTTTTAAAAAATCAGGGTAAATATAGCAAAATTTCAAAATATATTTGCATAAATTCAAAGAAATGCACCAAAATATTAGTAGTAATCTGTGACTAACAAGTAATTTTTAGCTTGATTATAATCATCACAGCTGTGGTTTAGAAAAAAAAAAATCAATATAGAACAGGGCACAATAGGGGTGCCTGGGTGGTGCGGCTGATTGAGTGTCTTTTTGTTTCAGCTCGGGTTGTGGGCCGGTGAGGTCCAGCTGCATGTCTGGCTCATTGTCATGTCAGCATGGAGCCTCGTTGGGATTCACTCTCTCTCCCTCTCCCACTGCCCCTCCCACTTGTGCTCGCACTCTGTCTCAAGATAAAATAAATCTTTAAAACAGGGCACAAGGGCACCTGGGTGGCTCAGTCAGTTAAGCGTCTGCCTTTGGCTCAGGTCATGATCCCAGGGTCCTGGGATCAAGCCCCAATCAGGCTCTCTGCTGGAGCCTGCTTCTCCCTCTCCCACTCCCCCTGCTTGTGTTCCCTCTCACTGTCTCTCTCGGTGAAATAGATAAACAAAATCTTTTAAAAAATAGGGGCGCCTGGGTGGCTCAGTGGGTTAAAGCCTCTGCCTTCGGCTCAGGTCATGATCCCAGGGTCCTGGGATCGAGCCCCGCATCGGGCTCTCTGCTCAGTGGAGAGCCTGCTCCCCCCCCCTCTCTCTCTGCCTGCCTCTCTGGCTGCTTGTAATCTCTCTCTGTCTGTGAAATAAATAAAAAATCTTAAAATAAATAAATAAATAAATAAAATAAAATAAAACAGGGCACAATAATTTCTTAATGTAAACTGACTACAAATTCTGTCCTTAAGGTTGGTTCATAGATGGAACCTGACTAGCCATTACCCCTTCAGCCGTGTTCTGCCCAATGTCGTGATTAAGAGCGTGGGTTGTGGAATCAGATCCCTCGGTTGGAATCCTGGTTCCACCATTTACTTCAATTTGTGTCCTTGGATGAATTACTTAGCTGTACCTCAGGGCTCCTTGAAGAAAGAGCTGGTTCTAGGACTGGGACAGGGAAAATACAAGATGAGCCTAGAGTATCTTATATTGTCAGAAAGTAGGAAGTACTTAAAAAGGATGAGGAACACACACAGAAAAGAGTTGTTTTTTTTATGATTTTATTTATTTGACAGAGAGAGAAAGTGAAAGAGCACAAGCAGGGAGAGTGGGAGGGAGAGAAGCAGGCTCCCCACTGAGCAGGGGCCCAACAAGGGGCTCGATCCCAAGACGCTGGGATCATGAGCTGAGCCGAAGGCAACAGGTAACTGATTGAGCCACCCAGTAAAGAGTTTTCAAAAGCCAGTGCTGGAATGGTTTGGAGCAACAAAATTAATAAAGTAGCATGATATTTGACCCAATGTATAAAACAAATATACACATTTCATATCAATACAAATAAATGAATAAATAAGGGGTGCCTGGGTAGCTCAGTCAATTAAGCATCCAACTCTTGATTTTGGCTCACGTCATGATCTCAGGGTCATCAGGTCAAGCCCTGTGTTGGGCTCCACACTGGGCAGAGACTGCTTAAGATTCTCTCTCTCCCTGCCTCCCAAAAGAGCAAATAAAATGGTGGGGTACCAAATCATCCTCACAAAAGAATTCCAAATAATAAATGTAGACAAATCCTCTTCTAGGAGTCGGAATTTAACTTCCCTCCCCACTTGAATGTAGGTTGGACCTAGTGACTCATTTCCAAAGAACAGTGTATAGAAAGGGAAAAATAACTTCATGGTGGAAAAATGTGGAAACACTGCATTAACCAAATGATCAAAGGATAACATCTCCAATAATAACTTATGCTGACATCACTCACCACCTGATCTAATGTGATGAGAAACATACTTCACCTCTGTGGTATTCTTCCTCCAAATCCATGATCACAGTCTAATTATGGTGAAAACATCAGATAAACCCAAACTGAAGGACATTTTACAAAAATTCCTGACCAATACTCCTTAAAACTAGCAAGGACGTGAAAAACAAAGCAGACTGAGAAATTGTCACCAAGAAGGAGTCTAAGAAGACATGACAATATTATACTATGGAACAAAAAAGGACATTAGTGGAAAACTAGTGAAATCCAAATAAAATCTAGAATTTAGTTAACAGTAATGGACCAATGTTGGCTTCTCTGCTTTCACTAACATTTTACAGCTTATATTAACATTAGGACAAGATAGGTGATAGGTATACAGGAAATCTACAATCTCTGGAATTTCTCTATAAATCTAAAATTATTCCATGATAAAGCCTATTTAAAATGAAATTATGTAATAAAATAAGACGAAATCAGAGAGGGATACAAACCATAAGAGACTCTTAACTATAGGAAACAAACTAAGGGTTGCTGGAGGGGAATTGGTTGGGGGGATGGGATAACTAGGTGACATAATGAGCACCAGGTGTTATATGCAACTGATGAATCACTAAACTCTACCTCTGAAAACTAGAAAGAAAGAGAAAGAGAGAAAGAAAAAAGAATTATGTAATAAGTTCCTCAAAAAGTTACAGAATTATGTATGATACGACTTAGCAATTCCACTCCCAGAATATACCTAAGAGGGTGCCTGGGTGGCTCAGCGGGTTAAGCCGATGCCTCGGCTCACGTCATGATCTCAGGGTCCTGGGATTGAGCCCCGCATCGGGCTCTCTGCTTAACAGGGAGTCTGCTTCCCTCTCTCTCTGCCTACTTGTGATCTCTCTCTGTCAAATAAATAAAATCTTAAAAAAATATATATATACCTAAGAGAACTGAAAATATATGTCCACAAATAAATTACCTATGAATGTTCATAGCATTATGCATAATAGCCAAAAGATAAAACAACCAAAATATCTATCAACAGATGGATATACAAAATGTGGCATATGCATACAATGGAATATTTGACCACAAAAAGGAGTAAAGTACTAATAAAAGCCACAATATGGATGGAACCTTAAAAACATAAGTGGAAAAAGAAAGGCACAAAAAGACCACATACTCTGATTCCATTTATATGAAATGTTCTGAACATGCAAATCCATAAGGACAGAAGGTAGATTAGTGATCACTGAGAAGGGAGGGGAATGGGATGTAATTACTAATGGGTATGGAGTTTCTTCTTGGGTAATGAAATGTTCTGGAATTAGGCACTGGTAATAGCTGTATAACCTTTGCAATATCTTAAGACCACTGAATTGTACACTTTAAATAGTAAGTTTTAGCTATGTAAATTATATTTCAATTTTTAAAAAGGAATTTTTACTTCATAAAGATTAAGTGAGCTAATAAAAATTGAATGTTGCTGCTACTATCATGATCACTAATATTTATAAAACTCTATAAGTTAGAGAAAAAAAAAAGGAGGATCTAGTTCTTCTCCAAGAGTTCATAAGCTACCAGGAGAAAGACCAAGACAAGTAAGATAGGTCATACATATCCCATATTGACATCTCAACACATGCATATCAAAAACCACTTAGTTTCTTCAAAAGGTAGCAGTTCTCAAAACATTTTGGCCTCAAGACCCCTTTACACTCCTAAAAATTATTGGGGCTCCCAAATAATTTGTTTATATATCTATATTATTTATATCTATATTTTCTATATGAGAAATTAAAGTAAGTTAAATATTTCATCACGGGAACCTGGGTGGCTCAGCTGGTTAAGCGACTGCCTTCAGCTCAGGTCATGATCCCAGGGTCCTGGGATGGAGTCCTGCATCAGGCTCCCTGCTCCATGGAGAGTCTGCTTCTCTCTGACCTTCTCCCCTCTCATGCTCTCTCTCAAATAAATAAATAAAATCTTAAAAAAAAAAACAAAACTCATCATATGTTAATATAAGTAACATTTTCATGAAAGATAGTATTTTTTGAAATAAAATATTTAGTGAGAGAGTGACATTATTTTACATTTCTGATAATTTTTTAAATGTCTGGCTTAGTAGAACACTGTTGGATTCTCATATTTGCTGTGTTCAATCTATTATGTTTTGGTTGACATAAATGAAAAAAATCTGATTTTACATAGATATGTAGTAGGGAAAAGATGTATTTTAATAGCTTTCAGTTAATTGTGGATATTCTTTCTTTGATATTACACTAACCTCAACCTTCTTAAAGGTAGGTTGTGTAATCTAAAATCCAGCAATAAATTTTGTACTCTATTACCTTAAACTCATTATTTCTTTTATACTCTGAATGGATCTTTTACCTATTCATGAATTTTATAATGTTATAAATTGATTATTTGGAAAATACTGGTTACTGAATTATGAAGCTACTATAAATGTTGACACATTTTATGACACAATAAAAATCATATTCACTAATATGTGATCTCATCAGAAAACTCTAAGTATTGGGAAACTATAAAACTCAAGAGAAGTAGGTGTAAGTTTTCTAAAATTATTATTATTTTTAATGTAGGCACTACACCCAGCATGTAGCCCAATGTGGGGCTTGAACTCATGACCCTGAGATAAAGACCTGAGTTGAGATCAAGATCAAGTTGCTTAACCGACTGAGCTATTCAGGCAGCCCTAAGGAAATTCTTTTTTTTTTCTTAAGATTTTATTTATTTATTTGATAGACAGAGATCACACAAGCAGGCAGAGAGGCAGGCAGAGAGGGGAGGGGAGAAGCAGGCTCCCTGCCAAGCAGAGAGCCCCATGTGGGACTCGATCCCAAGACGCTGGGATCATGACCTGAGCCGAAGGCAGCGGCTTAACCCACTGAGCCACCCAGGCATCCCAGCCCTAAGGAAATTCTAACTTTGACTTGCAAGATTAAATTTTATCCATTACCAGGGTAATTTTCAGCTCAGGTCATGATCTCAGAGTACTGGGATCGAGACCTGCAGTGGGGGGAAGAGGGGTGTCCTTGCCCAGTGGGGAGTCTTACTTGAGGATTCTCTCTCCCTTCCCCTCTGCACTCCCCTTGCTCTAAAATAAGTAAGTCTTAAAAACATTTTTATTTTTATTTTTATTTTAAAGATTTTATTTATTTGACAGACAGAGATCACAAGCAGGCAGAGAGGCAGGCAGAGAGAGAGGAGGAAGCAGGCTCCCTGCTGAGCAGAGAGTCCGATGCGGGGCTTGAACCCAGGACCCTGGGATCATGACCTGAACCGAAGGCAGAGGCTTAACCCACTGAGCCACCCAGGCGCCCCAAAAACATTTTTAATCAATTACAACAAATTCTAGCACTTTATTTTCAGGAAATATCTTCTAAATACCTAGTCTGTACAACCAGTTTGTAGGCCAGCTGTTCTTTCGAATAAAAATGGTGTTCCATGGAGCTGGAGTATATTACACTAAGTGAAACAAGTCAGTCAAGAAAGACAAATACCATATGATTTCACTCCTATGTTGAATTTAAGAAACAAAATATAGGGCAAGGAGGAGAAGAAGAAAGGAAAGCAAACCATAGCAGACTCTTAACTACAGAGAACTGAGGGTCACTGGAGGGGAGGCGGGCAGGGGAAAGGCCAAACGGGTGATAGGTATTTAAGGAGGGCACTTGTTACAATGAGAACTGGATGTTACATGTAAGTGATGAATTACTAAATTCTACTCCTGAAACCAATATTACACTCCATGTTAATCAGAATTAAAAAACTTGAAACAAAAATTAAAATGGCATTCAATGAAAAAGGGGCTCAACCACCACAGTACCCTCATCAAATACATTCTTTCTTTTTTTTTTTAAGATTTATTTATTTATTTACTTGACACAGAGAGAGAGAGAGAGAGAGGGAACACAAGCAGGGGTAGTGGGAGAGGGAGACACAGGCTTCCTGCTGAGCAGGGAGCCTGATATGGGGCTGGATCCCAGGATCATGACCTGAGCTGAAGGCAGACGCTTAACAACTGAGCCACCCAGGCACCCCATCAAGTACATTCTTAAGTAAAACTAGCTTTAAAAAAAAACAAGAAACAGGGACGCCTGGGTGGCTCAGTTGGTTAAGCAGCTGCCTTCGGCTCAGGTCATGATCCCAGCACCCTGGGATCGAGTCCCGCATTGGGCTCCTTGCTCGGCAGGGAGCCTGCTTCTCCCTCTGCCTCTGCCTGCCACTCTGACTGCCTGTTCTCTCTAGCTCTAACAAATAAATTTAAAAAACAAAACAAACAAACAAAAAAAAACAAGAAACAAAAAACAAAAACAAAAACAAAAAACCTCCAAGTGGTGGGGGACGGAGGAGTGCCTGGATGGCTCAGTTGGTTAAGTGGCTGCCCTCAGCTCAGGTCATAATGTCAGGGTCCCAGGATCCAGAGGAGGCTCCCTCAGCCCTGTTGCTCAGCAGGGAGTCCGCTTTTCCCTCTCCCTCTGCCCCTCCCCCAGCTCATGCTCTTTCTGTCTCAAGTAAATAAAAATCTTAAAAAACAAAATAAAACAAAACAAAAAACCTACAAATGGGAGCGCCTGGGTGGCCTAGTCATTAAGCACAGAACTCCTGATTTCAGCTCAGGTCATGATCTCAGGGTTGTGAGACTGAGCCCCACATGGGGCTCCCCACTAGGTATGGAGCCTGCCTAAGAGTCTCTCCTTCTCCTTCTGCCTCTCCCCACCGCAACAACACAAAAAAACCTATAAAGTGCATGGCCACTACTTTGATTTCTGTTAAAGCATAGGCAGTTTTACCTACCACTACTTTTGTACTAGCAATGCAAATTTCAACAGTATGAAAAGCAAAGAATATCTTTAAAAAAAATTTTTTTTTAATTTAAACATATAATGTAACCCCACCACCCTCTCCCAACACCCCTCCCCCCAACCCCCCTCAGTTTGTTTTATCACATTAAGAGTCTCTTTTGGTTTGTCTCCCTCCTGATCCCATCTTGTTTCATTTTTT
>ML106388.1:46575-144392 GCA_003697995.1 Taxidea taxus jeffersonii
ACTAATCTATGTGTCTGTTTTGTGCCAGTACCATACTGTCTTGATGATGACAGCTTTGTAATAGAGCTTGAGGTCTGGAATTGTGATGCCACCAACTTTGGCTATTCGAGGTCTTTTCTGGTTCCATATAAATTTTAGGATTATCTTTTCCATTTCTTTGAAAAAACTGGATGCGATTTTGATAGGCAAAGAATATCTTAGTACTGTTACAAAAATAGGTTTTAACCTCATAGACCCCAACAGTAACACAGTTAAGAGAACTGCTACCTTAAAATATATCCCAGCTCTCTATCAACCTCATACCCCCAGTTTTAATGTGCTATTAAAGGCCCCTATTTATTCATCTTATACTCCCCACATTTTAAACGTAGGAAAAGGTAAGGCATATAAACCTAATTAAACCTTTAACATAGTTGAAAATCTATATACAGTGGAATTTACTACCTTACTTTTTATAACAAAAATCAGAAAGAGCAGTAGACTTTCCTGGGTTAGTCAGAAAGACTAATTGCCATCTGTATGAAACACACACACACACAATTCTAAGCAGAGAATACTACATGGCAACTTTCAGAACACAGCCTTTCCTTATACTTTGGTTATCCAAAAAAAATTTCTTTACTGCTGTATTTTAATATACTGCAAAGCAGCTTTTTAATCTGCTGTACAAATTCACTCCAGTAGAACTAAAGGGGAATATATTATTTGTCTGTTTCAAAACATTCTTCTTGGTGATTGTACATTATAGATAAAGCTGAATTAGCTCTCTCAACGAAATCCCAATTAACATGATGTACCCTGTAGGCAACACATGTCTAAATAAAGCCCAAATTTAACATGAAACATATGGGTCACAGATGTCCTTAATGAAATTACTCAAGACAAGAGATACGATAGCAACAATTCTAAGTAACAGGCCTCATAAATGATTAAATCTTAGTAATGATACCCATGATCCTTGATACACTGACACCAGCTTAGCTGAAGATGACTTCATCACTTCATTTCAGGATTTTTCTAACTAGTATCTGTGTCTTCAAGCTGCTGTCCGAGGAAGAGTATAAAAGCTCTAATGAGCTTCCTAAAGAGTTTCTGTGCATTCAGGTTTTGCTTAGAGCTACACATAACCAACAGACTTAGGACTAAACTCTGATATTTGGGACATTTACTACTGAATCAATCTGATATCATATAAATGCACCACATAAATCATATGCTTTATGTTGCCCAAATACACCAAAGAATTTTCTGGACTAAATCATCTTTGCGTTGTATATGTATTTTTCCATTTTTATGTTTTCTTCATCCTTTTCTCTATCTAACCCAAATCTTTCAATGCTTAGCAATAATTATTTCCTATATAAGATCATTTCCGTCTATCCTTCTTCAAAATGACCCTTTACTACTTCTGAACAAGAATGACCCCTCACACACACACAAAAAGACCCCTCCCTCCCCCATGTCCTCTGAATACAAGTTACAAAGGAAAACAAATTCAGAGAGTAGTGAAGTTGGATTAGAATTTATCTAGTCTATCTTTCCTATTTTATATGAGAAGGACTTGATGCCCCAAAGAATAAGCAGTTTGCCTAAAGTGACACCAATCTAATTACAAACAAAACTAAGACCAGAATTCTAGGTCTACTAACAACTCTTAATCTCATGCTGTTTTTTCTTTTTATTATTTTTATTTTAAAGATTTTTACTTGTCAGAGATAGAGGGAGAGGGAGAGCATACAAGCAGGAGGAGCAGCAGGTAGAAGGAGAAGTTAGCTCCCTGCTGAGCAAGTAGGGGGATTTGGAACTCGATCCCAGGACCTGGGGTCATGACCTGAGCTGAAGGCAGAGGCCCAACTGACTGAGCCACCCAGACATCCCTGATGCTATTTTTTCTCAATGATCTTAATAGACTGGACCATTTAATAGACTGGACCCCCGCACTGGGGGGGGTGGCATCTGGCTGCTTAGTCAGTAGGGCATGTGTCTCTTGATCTCAGGGTTCTAAGTTCAAGCCCCACACTGGGTGAAGAGATTACTTAAGGGCAGGGGGTTGTAGAGGGGTAGAGGGGGAAAAAATGAAACAAGATGGGATCAGGAGGGAGACAAACTGTAAGAGACTCTTAATCTCACAAAACAAACTGAGGGTTGCTGGGGGGTAGTGCAGTTGAGATAGGGTGGCTGGGTTATGGAAACTGGGGAGGGTATGTGCTATGGTGAGTGCTGTGAAATGTGCAAGCCTGATGATTCACAGACCTGTACCCCTGAGGTAAATAATACATAATATGTTAATAAAAAAATAATAAAATAACTAAATCTTAAAAAAAAAACAACAACCCAAATCTTAAAAGCAAACATATACATATGGAATCACTGTGGCAATGAATTTTAACTGTGCATCATTTATTATTTTAGGTGCCTTTCCTGCTCAAGACTTTAAGCAACTGAAAGGCAGGGATTATACCACCACCACCACTATTACTATTATATATCATACTACCTACTACTACTACTACTATTATACATGGTACTACCTCCTTTAATGTACAACACAGATCGTTGCATGTATTAAGACAATAATATTTACTGATTTATAGTACTCTATTGCCAGATGAAATACTATCCTTCCTAAATTTATTAGTTCTCTATCGAACAGCATTTCACTTGACAACATATAAACTACCCAATATTAACAAAAGTATCACTGGAAAGATTTATACTTTTCCTCTAACAGCAGATTCATGGCCTTAGTCTTTGATCCTTTTCCATAAGACAGTGTTATTTTTTTGTGTATTGCTTCTACTGATGGTATCAAATGCCTAAAAAGTGCTAGATGATGATGTAATAAGGTTCTTTTTTTTTTTAAGATTTTATTTATTTGACAGAGAGAGATCACAAGTAGGCAGAGAGGCAGGCAGAGAGAGAGAGAAAGGGAAGCAGGCTCCCTGCTGAGCAGAGATTCCCAATGCGAGACTCGATCCCAGGACCCTGAGATCATGACCTGACCTGAAGGCAGCGGCTTAACCGACTGAGCCACCCAGGCGCCCCAATGTGATAAGGTTCTTTACATCTTATATTTTAGTCAGAAGCAATAAAGAATATAAAGACAATTCATGATAAAATTCTGATATACTAATGTTTCACTCCATCATTACCCAAAAATGTTTTATTAAAAAAATGATAAGTGTACAGCGTCTCTCTCCAAATCTGCTCAAACACTTTTTGCTACTTTTCAGTGAAAAACAAGTAGGCGAAACAAAAAGCAAGCCCAAAACACACTGTACTCTTCTAACAGGCCCATTGTTTAATTGTGACAGGACTCAAAGACAAACAATTCCTCATTGTCTACTGAAGGAGATTAGGGGAAAATAAATATACAACAGAAATGAAAAAAAGGAGTGGTGTCTGGAACCAGTCATACTAGTAAAAATGACTAAATTTTTTACAATCTAACTTGGATCAACTATGGTACTTCAAGTATAAATCATATATTACTGACAAACGTGACAATTGTTTTATATTTTCACTTACATTTTATATAAATAACAAATGAACCTTAATTTTTCAGTACCTTATGAATGTAATAACACAACAGTATTTGAAAAGACTTCTGCAATCTCTAATAAGCTATAAGAGCTCCCAAACCACTGGCCTCTCTTCCCCTCCTACTCCAAAAAAGCCTCAAATGCCTTTGAGAGTGAAAGTATCCATTGAAAATATCCTAAATCACCTCAAATGGACAACTCACACTATGGAAGGCAAGTCCACAAATTAGAAGGTAAGGAATGTTTTTATTTGGTGGCAATGGCCATAACATTAAGCCTATTTAGTAGCAAAGCCAGAAAGGAAAAGGGAAAGAGGGAAACAGACAGAGAAAACACAACTGGGGCACTGGAAAAGAATAAAGGAAAGTGGAAAGAAATTTTGCTTCAAACTCAAATAAATAAAGGAGTGGATAACCTATCAAATGTATAAAAATGCAAGGATAGGCTAGTTAAGATGAAAAGGATGTTTCCATAGAGCCCAAGGCTGAGTGAAATCAAGAACAAGAGAGTAAGCAATTTACTATATCCAGTTATTCTTGAGGGATTTTTTTTTTACTAACTCCTAAAGACCTTCAACTTCCACTTTGATGGCTGCCATAGGGAGCAGGTAATAATACCGAGTCTGCCTAAATTGAAAAATCTAACAGAAGGTCCTTCCATGTAAGACTAAGACCTAAAAAGTATAATCTATATAAGACTAAATCAGGAATAAATCCCTCTGGGTCAAAGGGAACAAGAAAATCTTAAGTATTTTGGGTCCAATATTTTTGGTTAATATGTGGGTGGGGGATGAGGGTGAGGATCTCTGAGTAATCCTAACAAGAAAATGCACATTTTTTGGTCTGAATTCATCCTACCTCTGAGGTCCCCAAAATTCCCAAATAGGTATAACTGAATATGGTCATGCTGGTAAATGGCAAAATCAAACAAAAAGAACTTTAATACAGGTCTCAAATAATAACCAAAGATAAAATTCTGAGGAAAAGGAACATCTCATAGTTAAAATTCAGAAAATGAAACAAGGCACTGGGATTGAGAATGATCCAAAACAGACTGGTGAAATAAATGTGGAATGATCCGACAGAGAACATGTCAAGAAACCTGAAAAAAAGCAAATATGAAAAACCACCACAGACTACTTTCAGTAAGAAAAAAACATAATACCTGAAAATGGGAACTAGACATTTGCAGTAATAATTAGTATAGATGCAACAAGAAAGAATCAGTGAACTGGGAGATGTTATGTATTTTTAGAAAGTCACATTAGAAAGCAGCACAGAGACAAAGAGATAGAAAATATGAAAGAAAAGTAAGATGAATAGGTTGGATTGACCTAAGATATAACTATTGGAGTTTCAGCAGGAAAGGACAGAATGAATGAGGGACTGGTTTACTAGATAAATCAGTAACTGAGAAATTTCTAGAACTGATGAAGGACACAAATCCTTAAGATGAAGAAACCTAATAAATCAAAAGCAGGATAAAAAAGTAATTGAAGTAAAGACACATCATAGGCAAACTAAAGTCAAAGACCAGAGTTCTTAAAATCAGCCAAAGGAGGAAGGAAAAAGAGCAAATGGACTTCAAGTTTACTTCTTGATACCAAAGATGATAGCCAGAAGACACTGGAACATTCTCAATGTTCTGAGAAGAAGCCAACATACTGCAGATTCAACA
The DNA here is from genome assembly GCA_003697995.1 of Taxidea taxus jeffersonii. Classification (NCBI taxonomy): domain Eukaryota; kingdom Metazoa; phylum Chordata; class Mammalia; order Carnivora; family Mustelidae; genus Taxidea; species Taxidea taxus. The sequence continues at coordinate 51,795 of ML106388.1, forward strand.
AAACTCTTTCAAGAACAAGGACAAAATAAAAATATTTTGAGACAAAGAAACTTTTCAAAAGATTAGAAGTACTCTATACTCTTAACTGAAGTCAATCAGATTGGAAATCAGTAACAAAAAGATTTAATTAGAAAAATACTCTGTTAAGTTTGGAAATTTAAAAACACCTCTAAAAAACTTAGGTTTAGAAAAGAGATCATAGGGGCGCCTGGGTGCCTCAGTGGGTTAAAGCCTCTGCCTTCGGCTCAGGTCATGGTCTCAGGGTCCTGGGATCAAGCCCCGCATCTTGGGCTCTCTGCTCAGCAGGGAGTCTGCTTCCCCCTCTCTCTTTGCCTGCCTCTCTGCCTACTTGTGATATCTGTCTGTCAAATAAATAAATACAAATCTTAAAAAAAAAAAAAGATCATAGTATTCCCTCTCTCACTGTCTCTGTCAAATAAATAATAAAGTCTTTAAAAAAAAAGAGAAATCATAAAGAAATTAGAAAATAGTTATTAGAATTGAATGAGAATGAAAAAGGTATGTGTCAAAACTTACAGGATTAGGTAAACGAATGTTATATACCTACTATCAAGCATGTTTATCTTTAAAAAAGATGTGAAATTTGATATGTGCTGTAGTAAGGATGAACTTTAAAGACGTTAAGTAGTATAAGCCAAACACCAAACGACAAATACTGTATTAATTTCACTTCCAGGAGGCATCCATGGACCACTTCTATGGTCATATCCACGAGTGACCATCCTAGAGTGGTCAAATTTTTCATGGAGACAGAAAGATTAGAGATCATCAGGGCCTGATGGTGGAGTGAAGTGGGGACTTACTGTTTTAATGGGTAGAGAGTTTCTGTTTGGGAACATAAAAACAGTCTTGAAAATGGCAAATTTGGGTGCCTGGGTGGCTCAGTAGGTTAAGCAACTGCCTTCAGCTCATATCATGATCCTGGAGTCCCAGGAGGGAGTCCTGCGTTGGGCTCTCTGCTCAGTGGGGAGTTTGCTTCGCCCACTGACCCTTTCTCCTCTCATGCTCTCTCTCTCAAGTACATAAATAAAATCTTAAAAAAAAAAAAAAGGAGAATGGCAAATTTTATGTTAAATGTATTTTATTACATATACACAAACTTGTAGGATATGATTAAAGCACTTAAGGACACTTAAAGTTCTGAAGTTTTACTTTAAAAAAGAACTAAAAATTAATGAATTAAGCATCTAGCCTAAGAAGCAAAACAAACAACAAAGTAAACCCAAAGAAGTAGGAAGAAAATAATTCAAAATCAACACTGAAATTGCTCAGTAGAAGACTATTATACATACAGTGAAGATCAATAAAGCTAAAAGTTAGATCTCAGATAAAACCAGTACAATACCTCTGACAAATTTAATCAAGAAACAGCACAAAAAAACACCCATAGGAATGAAAAAGGGTTTTAGGGGCTCTGGGTGGATCCAGCTCTTCATTTGGTGTTCAGCTCTTCATTTTGGCTCAGGTCATGATCTCATGGTGGTGGGATTGAGGACCCGTTGAGGTCCATGCTCAGAGAGTCTGCTTGGGTCTCTCTCCCTCTACCCCTCCCCCTGCTTGTGCGTGCTCTTTCTAAAATAGATAAATCTTTTTTTTTTAACTGCAGGGTTTGTTTTTTTTAAGATTTTATTTATTTGACAGAGAGAGATCGCAAGTAGGCAGAGAGGCAGGCAGAGAGAGAGGGGGAAGCAGGCTCCCTGCTGAGCAGAGGGCCCGATGCGGGGCTCGATCCCAGGACCCTGAGATCATGACCTGAGCTGAAGGCAGAGGCTTTAACCCACTGAGCCACCCAGGTGCCCCTAGATAAATAAATCTTAAAAAAAAAAAGAAAGGGGGTTCTACTGGTATTTAGAGAGCAGATGTCACAGGTACCAGCATTCTGCAATGTGCCAGCAAGTCCTCACAACTCTTTATGTTAAAGATTTTATTTATTAGAGAGAGAGAGAACAAAACAGTGGAAGGGGAGAGGGAGAAGTAGGCTTCCTGCTGGATCCCAGAACCCTGGGATCATGACTTGAGCTGAAGGCAGACACTTAACCTGACTGAGCCACCCAGGCCCACCCTCACAACTCTTTTTTATAGTTATTTTTATTTTTTTTTATTTTTATATTTTTCTTCATTTTTTATGTCGGCTCCACATGTTGGAGCCTAACATGGGGCTTGAACTCAGCCCTGAGATCAAAACCTGAGCTGAGATCAAGAATTAGTTGCTTAACCTACTGAGCCACCCAGGTACTCCACATCCTCACAATTCTTAAATATCCCACCATGTACTGATTCACAGTTAAGAAAAAAAAAAAAAAAAGGAAAAAATATATATGTAAAATTATCTGAACCTAGGGCACAGTTCTATTTTGCATATAAAAGATTATTTTTTAAAAGATCTTATTTATTTATTTGACAGAGATCACAAGCAGGCAGAGAGGCAGGCAGAGAGAGAGAGAGGGAAGCAGGCTCCCCGCTGAGCAGAGAGCCCAAATCAGGGCTTGATCCCGGGACCCTGGGATCATGACCTGAGCCGAAGGCAGAGGCTTTAACCCACTGAGCCACCTAGGCGCCCCTGTAAAAGGTATTTTTTTACACAGTTTCAACACACACAGAATTTTCTGGCTGTGCAACCACTATGAAACCAAGAGGAGCTTGGAATTCGTCTTGCTCAGTTCATTTTTACTGAGAAGTTATTGTTATTTACTATTTGAAATATCATATCATTTAACGCGACATGCTCACACTGGTGGAGTTATTAATAGCAGTACCTCTGCATTGAGACTGCATTAAGGCCAAGCCTTAATGTATCTAAATAGATACAGGCATTTCAATCTGATTTTTATAGTATGTTGTGATCAAGTATTTATAGATATATATTTACAAATAGAAATATGTATTTTATTACAGTTTTCCTTTATTTTTTGTTAATTTCTCCCTCAAAACCGATTCAGGGAGGTGAGTTAGGGCATTACATTGATTTTTTTACCCTGAAAAGAGGACTGGTTCAAATAATCTCTAATTTTATTTAATAGGAAAGCAGTACAACACAGTGTTTTGGAGTACAGATCTAGATATCCCATTTCTAGGAATCATTCCCAAAGACACAATGGCAAAAATACAGACAAACATATATAAATGGACATACGTAAATAATAGGCTGTATTACTTGTAACAGCAAAAGACTGGAAGCATCTCAAATGGTAATAAATATGAGACTGATTGAATTAGCTATGATGTACCCCCCACTCAAGTACTAGGAAGCTGTAAAAATGAGTGAGGAAATTATCCCATGGAGTGACCTCAGGGTATACTACTAATGAAAATCCAAGATTGGAGAAAAATATAAGTATGGTATGCTACCCTTTAAGTGGAAAGGAAAGGCATGTCAACACACACACACACACACACACACACGCACACATACACAACCTTATTATTATTTTTTTTAACAGAAGGATAAACCATAACTTTTTTCAATGGTTACTTTGGGGAAGAAAGGGAACAAAATGGAGGGGACTGAATTAAAAAGTCAGATTTCTCTGAATATATCTTGCTTTATATATTTGATTTTGGAACTTCGGAGGTTATATATAATCATCAACAAAAGTAGAATTAGTAATACTACTTGAAATAAATAAGTTCATAGAGACCCAATCACATATTCCACTGGACACTAAAAATATATTTGGGTACTGAGTTCCCTCCTTAATACTCATCACTCATCTAAGCCCACCTCCCACCCAACTTTCTTCCATCAACCCCTCAGTTTGTTCTCCATTGTTAAGTCTCTTACGGTTTCCCTCTCTCTCTTTTTTCCCCCTCCCATATGTTCATCTGTTTTGCTTCTTAAATTCCACATGAGTGAAAGCATACGGTATTTGTCTTTCTCTGACTTAGTTTGCTTAGCATAACACACTCTAGCTCTATCCACATCATTACAAATGGCAAGATTCCATTTTTTGGTAGCTGAGTAATAGTTGTGTGTATGTGTGTGTACACACCACATCTTCTTTACCAATTCATCAGTCAATGAACATTTGGACTCTTACCGTTGTTTGGTTATTGCTGATAATGCCACTATAAACATCAGGGTGCATGTGCCCTTCGAATATGTATTTTTGTATCCTTTGGGTAAATACCTAGTAGTGCAATTGTTAGATCATATGGTAGTTCTATTTTTAACTTTCTAAGAAAACTCCATACTGTTTTCCAAAGTGGCTGCACTTCCCACCAATAGTACAAGAGTGTTTCCCTTTCTTTCTCCACAACCTCACCAACATCTGTTGTTTCCTGTGTTGTTAATTTTAGCCATTCTAACAGGTGTGAGGTGGTAGCTCAAAAACTACAATAAATTAAATTTTGCAAGATAAAGAGGAATATCCAAAATTCAACTGCATTTTTGTACACTAAGCAAAATGAAACTGGAAGGGGAAAAGATACCACTTGTAACATAATATTAAAAAAACATTAAGTTCCTAAAACAGATGTTCCCAAACCTTCTCAATTCATGGTGCCCTTACTATTCTCAGCAATTATTCACAATGCTAAAAGAAATTCTTAACAGTTTCATTTATTCAGAAGTTAGGTCCAAACAACTGCATTAGTATTTATGTCCCCAAAACTTAGTAGTTATTTTAAAAAGCAAATCACATAAACTTGAAGATTTCTTTTATTTCTTTCTCAATCACTTAAAAACTGGAAATATGCACCTGATGGGCTGCATCATACAAGAACTCAGACACTGCCCACCCCCACTTTCTGTTCCACATTGATTTCTATACCTTTAATCACAGCAACTGCTTCACAAAGACAGACCTTATGAAAGGTATCAGAACTTAATGTTCAAACTGTGGAACCCCCTAGGACTGAAAGACCCCACACAGTGTTCAACAGGTGTCGATCACTGATTCTCTCTAAAATGTAAAATACCATGGTGCCTCTGAGTTCAGAGGGCATCTCAGGGTACACTGGCACAGTTTGGGAACCATGGAACTAGAATCTTTATACAGGAGGTAAATATATTCAAAGATATTAAGGAGAACTAATAAATGGAGAGATACTAATGTTCAGGAATTCAAGACTCAAACTGGGCACCTGGGTGACTTAGTCGGTTAAGCGTCTGCCTTCAGCTCGGGTTGTGATCTCAGGGTGTTGGGACCCAGCACCACATGGGGCTCCTTGCTCAGTGGGAGCCTGCATCTCCCCTGCCTGTCACTTCCCCTGCTTGTGCTTGCTCTACCCCTGTGTCAAATAAATAAATAAAATCTAAAAATAAAAAAAAAGGAAGAAGAAAGAAAGAAATTGTAGACAAAAAAGAAAAAAATTAAAAAGACTCAGAATTGTATAAATGCCAAATTTCTTCAAATTAATCTAGATTCAAAGTAATCTTAATCAAAATCCCAGATGGGTTTTATGAAAAATTGGAGAGCTAATTTTATTTTATTTTTTTGGACAGCTAATTTAAAAATCTATGTGGAAGAGCAAAGGCCCAGGAAGAGCAAAGACATTCCAGAAAAAGAATAATGTAGAGAGACCCTGACAGGAACATTTTTTATCTAAGAAGCTGGATCCTGTACTAGATACCAGGCCATTTGTTCATCTTTTCCGATTCTTTCAGCCTCATCTATCTCTTACTCAAGCTGCTACTCCACCTACCAGCTCTAGATTGGATGTGGCCAACTTTTAAATGGAGGCACATAACAACGCCTCACTTCATTCCTGAGCTGCACACCACCCACTCAACTGCAACCTGGTAGTGCAGGGGAGTTAACTGTGGGGTGAGCCTATGACCAGCATCAGGAGAACAGATCCCATTTCATTAGATAGATCCTTTTTCTTATCCCCTGCTGGATGATCCTGAGAATGACTTTCTGTAACTTCCTGGGAGGCAACACAGTTCCACTTCCATACCAAAAATATTTTTAGATGAATTAAAGATTTAATGTGAAAGGCAAAATTCTAACTTTCAGAAAATCATATAGCAGGGTATCTTTATGTAAAGGAGTTATCTTTATGATATAAAGGAAAAGACTGATAAATATGACAACATTAGATATGCTGCAAACCAGGAGATATCTTCAAAAGAAGCAGCTGACAAAAATTATATTCAGAACATACAAAGAATTTCTATAAAGAAATAACTAAGGGGCACCTGGGTGGTTTAGTTATTAAACGGCTGCCTTCCGCTCAGGTCATGATATCAGAGGCCTGGGATCCAGCCCAGCATCAGGCTCCCTGCTCAGCAAGAAGCCTGCTTCTCCCTCTCCCACTCCCCCTGCTGTGTTCCCTTTCTCGCTGTGTCTCTCTGCCAAGTAAATAAATGAAATCTTTAAAAAAAAAAAAAAAGAGAAGTAAAAGACAAGCAATCCAACCAATAATGAGCAAATGACCCAAATACCACTTCATAGAAGACAAAGTAAATAAATTCATAAGAACATGCCCAACCTCATAAAAAAATGGAAATGTAAGCTAAGGCCATCAGCAGATACCATTTTACACCTTCTAGATTGGCAAAAATTAAGAAGGCTGACCAAAATCAAGTACTATCCAGGATGTAAAGAGAATTTTCCTAACTGCTAGTAGGAGTGCAAAGTAAAAACTACTTCAGAAAACAACTTGGTACTAGCTTGGAAAGTACACTGTTTGTTTTTACATTCTGCAACTCAGCAATTTTACTCCTGGATATAAATCCAAGAAACTCTTACACACGTGCAAACTGTAAGAACATTTATAGTAGCACTGTCATACCAATAAAAGACCAAACACAACCCTTTATCAGACCAGGCTGTGCACTGGTAACAAACATATCCCCAAATCCTAATGTTTTAACACAATGAAGGTTTATTTCTAGTGGACACCAAATATGAGGAAGTTAGTTCTTCTCCTTGAGATGATTTATGGATCTAGGCTGCTGCAATCCTCAATTTCCATTATCTTAACAAGTCGCCAGCAAAATGGAAGAAAGAGAGAGACTGAGAGGGCATGTGGGTCTCTAGAAGTGACATAGCTCACTTCCCACTTCTTCCATGCTCAATAGGACCTGCCATAAACAAGGCCATCCATGAATGTCCGCTAAATGAATGCAGGAGTACGGAGGGGTGAGAGATCACATCTATCCCTTCAAAAGAGCATCACTGTAACTTAAAAAATGATGTAAAGAACAGTTTGCACAGATGAAACATGGGGGCAGGATATTCCAGGTACTATCAGAGATGCTGACAGCCAGCAGGCTTCACTTCACAGAGCTACTCTGAAGGCTCCCGAGCGGCTGGCTGCCACGTCCTGTATATCCTGTACGCTGTGATGAGAATTCTGAGGCTGCATTCCTCTTATGGGAGGGAATGAAACAAAATAATCCAGCAAAGACAGAAAGGTGCCCCCCCCCCAAAAATCCCTCCTTGCTTTAAGAAAAAAATTTTTTGAGAAGTGAGATAAGTTAAAACATATATATTCCAGGGAACCTGGGCAGTTCAGTGTTGGTTAAGCCTCTGCCTCTGGCTCAGGTCATGATCCCAGGATCCTGGGATGGAGTCCCCCAGCAGGCTCTCTGCTCAGTGGGGAGTCTACTTCTGCCCATCTCCCCAACTCGCTCTCGCTCTTTCTGACTCTGTGTCTCTCTCTTGCTTTCTCTCAAATAAATAAAATCTTTAAATATGTATATATTCATTTTAAATATATTTTTAATATATTTCTTCTTTTTTTTTTTTAAGAATTTTATTTGATAGAGAGGCAGGCAGAGAGAGGGGAAGCAGGCTCCCCGCTGAGTAGAGAACCCAATGTGGGGCTCAATCCAGGACCCTGAGACAATGACCTGAGCCAAAGGCAGAGGTTTTAACCCACTGAGCCACCCAGGTGCCCCTATTTTATATATTTCTATATTAAATATATATTTTATATATTTAAAGTATATTTACATATATATTCACATATATATATTCCTAAACAGTATCAAATGGCATACAGAGGTTTAAAAAACCAATCACTTAAGGGGCACCTGGCTTATTCAGTCAGTAGAGTGCACAATTAACTTTTTAATCTCAGGGTTCTGAGTTCAAGACCCATGTTGGGCATGGGGCCCTACTTAAAATCAAAAACAACAACAAAAAACTAAACACTAAAAAGTTTTTCTTTAACCCCACTTCCCTCTACCTTAATCCCAGCTAGACTGAATGGCTAATGACAATTATGCCATATTAATCTTTGTACTCCTAGCACACAGTACAGAGTATGGCACACTGTATGTGCTCAACAGATGCATACTAAAATGAAACAAGACTAGGTGTGTAAGTAAGGTTCTAAAAACAAACATCACTGAGGGATATGCATATTTATTTTATTTTTTTTTTTAAGCAACCTCTATGGCCAACATGAGGCTCAAACTCATAACCCTCAGATTAAGAATCACATGCTCTGGGGCACCTGGGTGGCTCAGTCTGTTGAGCGTCCAACTCTTGATATTGGCTCAGGTCATGATCTCAGGGTCCTGGGATCGAGTCCTGCTCAGCACAGAGTCTGCTCGAGATTCTCTCTCTCTCTCTCCCCTTCTCTCCCACCACCCCTGCCTCTCTCTCTCTCTCTCTCTCTCTCAAATAAATAAATAAATAAATCTTAAAGGAAAAAAAAAAAAAAGAATCACATACTCTACCAATTACGCCAGCCAGGCACCCCAGGATGTGCATTTTTAAGATACCTTAAAAGAAGAAATGGATCGCCGTTACATTTTAGTAATTACATTACAAGACCAGTGCTCTAACCCCTGAGCTATAGGGCCAGTAATTACATTAATGATACAAAAACATTTTCAAAACATATCAAATTAAGATATTTGGGGAAAATTGAATACTATCAGGTAGAGAGGCTGACCATCTATAGGAGTTGCTCCTAAAGTCATCTTCAAATTACTTGTTTTAAAATTGGTTTCCTGGGACGCCTGGGTGGCTCAGTTTGTTAAGCGGCTGCCTTCAGCTCAGGTCATGATCCCAGCATCCTGGGATCAAGTCCCACATCGGGCTCCTTGCTCGGCAGGGAGCCTGCTTTTCCCTCTGCCTCTGTCTGCCTCTCTGCCTGTGCTCGCGCGCTCTCTCTAACTAATAAATAAATAAAATCTTAAAAAAAAAAAAAACTGGTTTCCTATAAAACAAAACAAAACTGGTTTCCTTATATTCTGTAAACTGTACTATACAATATAGGTAGACATACTGGCCATATATGGCTATTTAAAGAAAATTCAGATACTTAGTCACACTAGCCATATTTCAAGTGCTGAGCAGTCACATGTGGCTAGTAGCTGCCATACTGGACAGCACAGATATAGAACATTTCCATCATGGCAACAAGTTCAAGTTGAACAGCACTATTCTTTTTTTTTTTTTTTAGCTTATATTTATTTATTTGAGAGAGAGTAAGCTTGCACAAGCATGGTGGGGGAAGGAAGAGGGACAAGCAGATTCCCCACTGAGCAGAACTCAATCCCAAGGCCCTGAGATCACGACCTGAACTGAAGTCAGATGCTTTATCAACTGAGTCACCCAAATGCCCCAAATCTAGCATTATTCTAAACACTTCTACACAACTACTCATACATAATCAGAGGAAGAGTGGTTATTTTTAAACTGGATATTTCTAAGTTAAATATTATATCCAAAAGGTTTAAAAACTATAGTATTAGTAGTTTTCTTAAATTTGTCAAAAATGGAAAGCAGGGTGCCTGGGTGGCTCAGTTGTTAAGCAGCTGCCTTCCGCTCTGGTCATGATCAGGTCCTGGGATCAATGGCCACATTCGGCTCCCTACTCAGTGGGAAGCCTGCTTTTCCCTCTTCCACTCCACCTGCTGTGTTCCCCCACTCTCTGCGTCTGTCAAATAAATAAATAAAATCTTTTAAAAAAAATGAAAGCGAACAATTCACTTCTGTACCAACCTAGTTAAATGGTTAATAAGTCAGTAAGAACTAGTCTAGATTTAGTAGTATAGGATTTTTCTCTGAAAATGTGCCTAACATTATGTATCCTGATTTAGATGAGTCCAGTTGTGGGTTAACCCCCAAGAACTTCATTTTCATTCTCTAGAATTACTCTCCAACTTTTAAAGTATAAATGCCAATAACCAGTAATATGGTATTACAAAGTCTTTCTCTTTTATGGGACTCCTTCAGTCTTTGATATCTAGGGAGGAATTAATTCCTACACCTCAACAAGGGCAAGATTTTTTTTAATATATTTTTTTAACAGACAGAGATCACAGGTAGGCAGAGAGGCAGGCAGAGAGAGGGAGGAAGCAGGCTCCCTGCTGAGCAGAGAGCCTGACAGGGAGCTCTATCCCAGGACCCTGAGATCATGACCTGAGCTGAAGGCAGAGGCTTTAATCCACTGAGCCACCCTGGTGCCCCTCAACAAGGGCAAGATTTAGTTTTCAATTTGTTTTCCCAGATTAAGTCTGCTAGAACCCTGTTCCTAAGAGGAATATTCACATGACAATATTTGAACAAAGAGGACTAAAGCATGATTACTTCTAAGATGCAGCATTCCATCAATGTGATAACATTGTGATTACAATGTGATTATCTTCCCAATGGTCATTTAAAGAGCATCAAAGTGAGGTCTAGTGATTGTCTATCTGAGAAACTCAAGTTACATAAATACTGAATCAAAATAAAGAGTTTCTGCACAGCAAAAGGAAACACAACAAAATTAAAAGACAACCTACTGAATGGGAGAAGATATTTGTAAATGATGTAAGTGATAAAGGGTTAGTATTTAAAATATATAAAGAACTTACACAGTTCAACACCCAAAAACAAATAATCAAATTTAAAAATGAGCAAAAGGGGGCGCCTGGGTGGCTCAGTGGGTTAGGCCTCTGCCTTCGGCTCAGGTCATGATCCTGGCCTCCCGGGATTGAGCTCCACATCGGGCTCTCTGCTCAGCGGGGAGCCTGCTTCCCTCTCTCTCTCTGCCTGCCTCCCTGCCTACTTGTGATCTCTCTCTGTCAAATAAATTTAAAAAAAAAAAAAAAAAAGAGCAAAAGATGCTCCCCCAGCTTGTGCTCGAGCACAGGTGTGTTCTCTCTCTGACAAATAAATAAAATCTTTAAGAAAAAAAAATGAGAAGACATGAACAGAGATTTCTCCAAAGAATACCTACAGATCCCAACACACACATGAAAAGATGCACATCACTAATCACCAGTGAAATGCAAATCAAAACCATGAGATCTCATCCTCTCACACATGACAAGGGAAAATAAAAAACACAAGAAACAGTTGTTGGCAAGGACGTGGAGAAAAACGAATCCTCAAGCACTGTTGGTGGGAATGCAAACTGGAGCAACCACTGTGGAAAACACCATGTAAATTCCTCAAAAAATTAAAAATAGAACTACCATATAATCCAGCAATTCTACTACTGGATATTTACCCCCCAAAATTAAAAAGCACTAACTCAAAAAGATATATTCACCCCTAGGTTGATTGCAGCATTATTTACAATAGCCACATTATAAGAGCAATCCAAGTGTCTACCTATAAATGAATGGATAAAGATGTGGTATATAAATACAGTAGAATTATTACCCAATCATAAAAAAGAATGAAATCTTGCCATTTGCAACAACATGGGTCAATCTAGAGGGTATATAGTACGTGAAATAAGTTCGTCAGAGAAAGACAAATACCATATGACTACACTCATACATGGAATTTAAGAAACAAGACAAATGAACAACAACAAAAAAGAGATAAACAAAAAAAAATACCCTTAAATATAGAGAAAAAAACTGTTATCAGAAGGGAGGTCTGTGGGGGGGGGGGAGGATGGGTAAAATAGATGAAGGGGATTAAGAGTACCCTTACTGTGATAACCTCTGAGTAATGCAGAGAGAATTGCTGAACCACCTGAAACTAATACAACACTGTCGGTTAATTACATTGGAATTTTAAAATTAATACAATTCAAATACAATAAAACATTTAAAAAGAACTTACACAACGTATTTCACATAAACACCAGACAGTTCCTCAAAATGCTAGGATATATCATTTAGCATTCTTTCTTTTTTTTTTTAAAAAGATTTTATTTATTAGTCAGAGAGAGAGAGAGGGAGAGAGAGAGAGAGAGAGAGGAGAACGAGCTTAAGTAGGGGGAGTGACAGGCAGAGGGAGAAGGAGTCTCCCTGCTGAGCTAGGAGCCTGATATCAGACTTGATCCTGGGACCCTTGGATCATGACCTGAGCTGAAGGCAGGCACTTAACCTGCTAAGCCACCCAGGCGTTCCTAGCATTATTATATTTCAAAGCCAATTTTTTCTGTAAACAAATATACAAAAGCAGCAGCAAGTACCATCATAGAAAGCTTTTCCTCCCCACTATCTCCTCTACCTAGCTATATTTTATCAAATAATTAACAACGGTTCTCTTAAGGGTAATAAGAGCTGATTGCTTTTCCCATCCTTTTATAATATACACAAGAACAAAAATAACTGTCCATATTCTAATTTATTTTAAAATGAACATGTACTGTTTTGTAATGAGGAAAAAACAGTTGTCATCTTCAATTAAAAAACAACAACAAGAAAAACAATCAACCCTGGGCAAAATGGTGAAGGGGATTAAGAGGTACAAATTTCCAGTTACAAAATAAATAAGTCACAGGGATGAAACATACAGCATAGGGAATACAATCAATATTATAATAACCTTATCTGGTAACAGATGGTAACCACACTTATTGTGGTGAGCATTCCATAATGTATAGAAGTGTCAAATCACGGTTCAATTAGTTGGGCAGCTGCCTTCCACTCAGGTCATGATCCTGTGGTCCCGGGAGTGAATCCCACATCGGGCTCCCTGCTCAGCAGGGGTCTGCTTCTCCCTCTTCCTCTGACCCTTTCCTTGCTTGTGCTCTCTCTCTCTCACTTTCAAATAAATAAATAAATAAATTCTTTTTAAAAAAGTATCAAATCATTATGCTGTACATCTGGAAGCAATATAACATTGTATGTCAACCACAGTTGAATTAAAAAAACAAAAAAACAAAACACACACCCTACTGATCTTCAAGAGTTCCTTCATACACTACTACTTCTTCAACTGTTATAATCTCATAGGAACTCTACTCCTATAAGCTCTGACAGCACTAATATCATTCCCATTTTAGTTACTGATTTAGTGTCTCTCAATTCCAAGTTCATCCTTTTTGTCTACTCTGAAAATAGATCTGGACCTTTCAGTGTTTTTCCCTGGCCAGCTGGCACGATATTAAGCTTTATCAGTAGAGGGCGCAGGAGACAATGTAGGAGAAAAGTTCTGCTTCCTGGTTCTGTTGTGTTTGCTCCCCAAATTCCTCCAGCACCAGGCTTCTGTACCACTAGGTGACCAGCATCATATCTGGCAGCCCACAGCTTCTTTTTGGGAGCTTCTGTAGTGGAGTTAACACCTCCCTGTCAACAGCTTTCTCTGGTACCCTAGAGAGCAGATGTCCAGCAAGTTCTGCCCACACAGCACCTGTACCATTCAAGGATCCGCAGCCATCTCTCTCCAACAAGATCTGGATCTCAGCTCTAGGGGAGAGAGGACTCCTTCCTAGGTGCTGAGATATGAGCCCTAGGGGCAGCAGCTGCTCCTTACCTGCTACTGCTATTTACTTCTTACTAGCTCATCCCTCACTATTCTATATTCTACTCTCTTGTTATAGTCAGTAATTCTTTCCATGTTCAAATTACTGTGTGGTTTCTCTCCTGATTGGACCCAGAATGATACAGTGCTTTCATAAGTTTTACACTTAGACACTTCTTTGTACTTCAATCACTGGCACCTTTCTTCTCTTCTTCTACAAGAATTTAAACTCCTGGCTTGCAAGGAACACTTTTCTTAATTTGCTGTATCCATCTGACATTGTCCAAAATAATGCTTTTTTAAAAATTTTTTATTTTTAAAGATTTTATTTATTCATTTGATAGACAGAGATCACAAGTAGGCAGAGAGGCAGAGAGAGACAGAGGAGAAAGCAGGCTGTCCACAGAGCAGAGAGCCCGATGCGGGGCTCGATCCCACGACCCTGGGATCATGACCCGAGCCGAAGGCAGCGGCTTTAACCCACTGAGCCACCCAGGCGCCCCCAAAATAATGCTTTTAACATAGAAGGGCTAACAAATGTTCAAACTCACTTCAAATGCTTCAAAAATACTCTATTCACCCTCTTTAGTTTAAGCCACTATAAACAAATAAAATACTTTCTAATGACCCACAACTGTTTCAGAATTTCACCACCCAAAACATAAATCATCACGATAGTATAAGAATCCATTCCTTGGTGTCCCTAGACTAAAAGGTTTCAGAGACAAGAACAGCCTGCATGCTTGGAGCCCCTAGAACTTTTAAGACAGGAGATAATGAACTGCTCATGCTCACAGACTGTTCATGGCTACAGAGTCAGAAAGAGGTTGATGATGAATAATGCTTATTTCTGTATAACTATAAATAATGAGGTAAGAAATTATGATGTTACAGAACATCACAACAAGGATGTTACAGCCAAGTGATGAGTTATTTATTTATAAACAAGTAAGATAACTACTTTGGAATTTCAGGGTGACATGATTGGAAGTATACGAAGCTTTATGGTAAACCTGCATTCTGTGCTTCTGAAAACCTAGCAGGAGTCCCCCTCCACAAGCACAGTGTTGTCCACACTGAGGGAATCTCCTGTGAGGAAAACTGGGAAATGGTCAGAAGGCTGCCCTCAGTGGCTGCAAATCTCAGGTAAGCCTTGTCTTCTGCTGAAACTGGACCCTCTAGCTTATCCCAATAAAACGTAACTTATGTAAAATCCGTATGAAATGCTTGTTTTCATCAAGCCTCAAAACCAGCCCTCTGGGGGACTACCTCAATACCAAGTTAGAATCGGGAGTCTGAGCTAGAAATACAGAAAACACAAGAAACAAGCTATGCCTTGAGTTCAAACACAGAAAAGGCTGCACTGCTTTTCAAATGCCTTTTAGTAATTTAAAGCAGTACCACTCAAAGAGTGCTACATGGACTATTTCTTTTACCTGTACTCAATGAAATACAGAAATTAAGAAAAAGTGTTTAGAAACTTTCAGAGCAATCTGACACAATAATTTGCTGTTGACCCTAACAACAACAACAGCAACAACAAAAGGGGCTTGTATTTTGTATGTCTGGTTTTTCTCTTATTTCCATTTTATAGTATTTTACAAAAGTTTTTAGTTTATTACCAAAAGATTCTGAGAGGCACTGCTCTAAATCAACTCTGAACATAAAATTCTTTCCCAAATGATCTGAGTACCTATTTCTCAAAAGATACACAAATGGCCAATAAGCCCATTAAAAGATACTTGACATCATTAGCCATTAGGGAAATGCAAATTAAAACCCCAATGAGATACCATTTCATACCCAGTAGGATGGCTACATTAAAAAAGACAGAAAGTAACAGGTGTTAGTGAGGACAGGGAGAAATTGGAACCCTCACACACCGCTGGCAGGACTGCAAAATGGTACAGTTGCTTTGGAAAACAGCCTGGTAGCTCTTCAAAAGGTTAAACATGAAGTTACCCTATGACTCAGCAATTCCATTCCTATGCATATACTCAAAAGAAGTGAGAATATGTCCGTACAAAAACTTATAGACAAATGTTCACAGAAGCACTATTCATCTAACATGTCAAAAAGTGAAAGCAAGGGGCCTCTGAGTGGCTCAGTAGGCTAAAGCCTCTGCCTTCAGCTCAGGTCATGATCCCAGGGTCCTGGGATCGAGCCCCACATCTGGCTCTCTGCTCAGCCAGAGAGCCTGTTTCCTCCTCTCTCTCTCTGCCTGCCTCTCTGCCTACTTGTGATATCTGTCAAATAAATAAATAAAATCTTAAAAAAAAAAAGTGAAAGCAACCCTATTTCTATTAACTGATGAATGGATTTTAAAAAATGTGGTAAACCCATAAAATGGAGTATTTAGTCATAAAAAGAAATGAAGTATTCATGCATGCTACAACCTTGAAAACACTGTGCTAAATGAAGAAACCAGTCACATAAGATCACATTTTATGTGAATCTGCTTATGTGTCCAGAACAAATTCATAGAGACAGAAAACACATGAGTGGCTGCCTGGGACAAAGGGGAGCAGTTGGGGAAAATGAGTGACTGCTATCGGATACAAGATTTCTCTCTGTGATAATACATTCTAGACTTAGAGAGTGATGATAATTATGCAATCTTACAAAAAATACAGAACAACAAAATCCACTTAGTTGTATACCTTTTAAAGGGTGGATTTTATAATATATGAATTATCCTTTCTCTCTAAGGGAAAAGCAGTCACAGTGGGGCAGATGTAGACACAGAAAGAAAGGGAATGATGGAAACAGAGGAGACACAGAGGGTTCCCCTCTGGGGAAGAAACAATTCTGAAGCAATTGTTGCAGTCTCCTACAGTATTTAAAAAAAAAAAGACTTCTATAAACAAATGAAGAATGGAAGCATCACTGGAAATAGCATACAGCCTTGCACTCTCAAAGTGACAAACGACCTAAAGTCATACTTCTTGCTGTGCTCAGAAAAGGAATCATCTTCAAAATTTCAAAGCTATGCCTCCTATCTTCTACTCTGCTGGTCTTCATTTGTGAAAAAAAAGACTGGCTGTCATCATTTAACAAAAAAAACAAAACTCTCGGGGCACCTGGGTGGCTCAGTGGTTAAAGCCTCTGCCTTCGGCCCTGGGATCGAGCCCCGAGTCAAGTCGGGCTCTCTGCTCAGCAGGGAGCCTGCCTCCTCCTCTCTCTCTGCCTACTTGTGATCTGTCAAATAAATAAATAAAAATCTTAAAAAAAAAAAAAAACTCTCTGGATTATGTGTTCTGCTGGTAAAATGTCTATCAGGTGACAAAGATATCGAAGTAAAAATGGTCAGTTTTCCCGTTTTTAAGAAATTAGTGTTCAAACAATTTTTGAAAATCATTTGTTTCAGAGGCTTTCACACCCTCTAAATATCCTAATTCCCAAAACCATCCATGCCTCTCAAAATGTCTAAGTCACTGCAGCCTATGACTTAATCACTGTTATTTATTATCCCCAAATGCACTCTCAGCCCCTCCCAGTCTGTGCTTCACACTACAGGGAAATGACTTAAAACTACATTAAACTTTGTCATGTCAGTGTCCCACTTAAAGCCTTCAAGTGAGAGACTGAAGACAGAGCTCAACAGTATGTGCATGAGCAGGCCCCTAACTTTCCATACTCATTTTTGTAGTTTTAAAGAGTTCTCCTGTAGCTTTGTCCATTCTTTCAGTTTTTCTAAAGGCCATCTTGGGCCTTACATGGGACCTCCTAGGAAGATTTTCCATTCACTGACCAATCATTCCATTTCCCTGGGACACCAGACTTTCAGCACTAAACCCAGGAAAGGCCTCAGCAAACTGGCATTGCGTTGGTCACCCTACTTTCTGTCCACCAGCTCCCTCTGTCAAACACTCACTTCAAGTACTGACAACTAAAGGTCACTTTCTCAGAACACCTTCTCCTCACTCCCAACCCATGCATATTACTTTATTTCCTTTAACATTCATCACAATGGATTTGCTTTTTTAATGTCTATCTTCCTTAACTACATTATAAACTCCACAAGCATGGACCCAGTGGACCACTACATCACTAACACCTAGCATTGTATCCAGTTCATTTGTCTATATAGTAATTGCTGAATGAATAATCAACCAGTGAAAGGTTTATCTGTGATGGCATCAAAGTCAAGGGAAGGTTTTTTTTTTTTTTTTTTTTAGGCCGGAGGGAACTCAGCAAAATTAGAATAGTCACTACTCTGTCTTCTTTCAGATCACTATTACAGAACTAAGACAATTAAATGCTCTATTATTTTGATCCTCACAATTGATTAAACTGATCCAGGAACCTCATCTTAACCATCACACATTCAATATAAGACCAGCACAACAATAAGCAGTCTAAATTCTCAATACTCAATCCCTACTACAATCTCAATTTAAAACAGATCACATTCCCATCTAGAAGATGGGATTCTGGACAATAGGATCAAGTAGGAACAAGTATGATCTAGTTCATGAGACAGCAAGAAGACAAGATGGCATATGGCAGACTTTTCACAAGTAGTGAAAAAGCAGATTATGGAGTAGGACCAAAAAGTCACAGGTGCTGGGCAACAGGGAGCACCTGGAAGTTTGAGAGGTTGGTTTTAAGTATTTCTTATTCTCAAAAGTAGTGCCCGATCATTACAGAAACAAAAACCAACCCAGACCAGAATAAAATCTAAACAAAAAAATATTTGTAATTCTACTTCCCAGAAAGATGTTTTTTTTCTATTTTCACACTAGAAGCAGTGAAAGGACACAGTTGAAGGAAAAAACCTTAGTCTCTCCTAAGTCAGTCAAGTATTTATTTTGTGCCTACACTGTGTCAGATGCTAGAGATCAAAGATAACTATGATTCAGTGTCCCCTTTGAGTTGGCGTCAGTGGGAAAATAACAGACAACTACTCTGAAATAAGGTAAGAGCTGAAAGGGATGTGTGCAATACAATGGAAAAGAGGAACCACAGCTTCCATTTATATGAGTTATTAGGCCAAGAAATCAGACTCAGCTTTTCAAGGATGAGAAGGAATTTACCAGGCAAGGAGAGGAAGGTCTCTATATACAGAGGAAGCAGGGTGTGTAAAGAAACGTAGTAATCTAAATGTGATCCTTCTTTTTTTTTCCCCCCTTGGCCTTCACCCAATCTCCACAGTGGAAAAGTGAAACAATGACCAAGCATGAAAGAAGGGACAAGACTCAGAAATGCTTCAAAATGACTGTAAGGTAGGGAATGGGAAGTAAGGAACAACCATAAAAAAAAAAAAGGCAGTTTTGGTCACAAAACCCAAATGGCAATTCAAAAATGAAAAAAGGAGGGGGGCAGTAGATTTATGAAATGTGTTCAACTTCAGAAGAGATGCAAACTGAAACAAGATAACATTTCCTACCATCACAGTGATAATCAATCTAAAATAAGACCTTTGACTTAAAAATGGTTAACAGCAGACAAATTACTTGATTCCTGCAGTGGTTATCTAGGTTAAACAAAAACTGGAGCTGGCTTATTCTCATAAAACAATGGTATCAAAACAGAAGCCACCCATGTGATCTATCACAAATTTCCACGAAAACAATTTATATCAGATCTCTGAAGGAGAGCCACTAACAATAAGGTCAATCTTAACTAAGATTCATGGGACCCAGCCATGTTCTGCTTCATAAAACTAAGTTCAACCATCTGCCTAAAAGAAGATATGAAGACATGTTGTCCCTCTCTATAGCCATCCTTTTATTTAAAGACCTAATAAGTCAGCCTCAAAGTACTGAACTAGTCTCCCACCCTTACTAAACTGTTTCTTGCTATGCAGAGGGGGATTTTGTGGCAACCAGAGATCCTTATTTTCCCTTCTGATCGTTCTACATACAGTTAGGAGTTTACCATGCAAGTTTCAAAAAAAAAAACCAAAACCCCAAGTGTCTATGTGCCCATGTGTATGTAAGGTTCATGTGGAGCTGTATAAGCACAGAGAAACATGGATTGGCACATGGCTTCCTGAGAGGTGTAATCACATAAGCAAAGTGTTGTGTTGTGGGTATAAGGCTAGAATCAGGAAGAGCCCTCATGGCACAAGTCAGAAACCAGGGTAGGATAAGATCCCACCAGAACTACTATATCAGATAAATGTCTATTAATCACCGGAACTCGGGCTAGGAGCTATGTATTCTTCAGCAATACACCTAAGAGGTTTCATCCAGAATCCCAGCTAACTATAGCAAGGGTAATCCACAAACACTTCTAACAAATATACATCAGATAATATATAACAATTACAATTCAAAGATAAAGAAGCAGAAAAAACATTCAACAATTTTTGTTGATCCCAACAAAAAATAATGTAACACAAGATAAGATAATACCCATCACATAAAGCAGTCTGACTTAGATGATGAATCACCTCAAGACACAGAACTAATTTCTAAACAATCTGGCAAACCAGGAAACAGGCATATAAGGAGAGAAAAACCAAAGATAATATGACAGTAATTTAAGAAAAGGGAGTGGCACAAATTTTTAAAGGATATAAAGAAGCTAAAATTTCAATAGCAGAAATAAAGCCTACATTGGCAGAGATAAAAGAAAATCAAATGAGTGACAAGACAAATATTTGAGAAGCTCACACAAGGGACAGGAATGAAAAGCCAACCTAATTATTGTTAAGTATTAAGAAAGAAAACTAAAACAAAATAACCAAAAATATTTCTGGAAATGAAAAAAGAACCAAGTACAAAGATTGTAAGATTGTATCAGGCAATATTAAGGAACACGTATAAAAGACATGATCTGTCAAAATATTTCAATAAAAAGAAAAAAAGGGGGCACCTGCTTGAGGATTCTCTCTCCCTACCTCTACCCCTCCCTCTGCTTGTACACTCTCTAATAAATTAAACTTAAACAAAAATTAGCTGAAAATGCTAGTTGACAAACTTAAATGAATGAATCACCTTAAATGTAAACCTGAGAAAAATGGCAATGAGCACCAACTCCATCTATATAAAATTTAAATAATTTGTGTTAACATTGAATGTAATTAACAAGATAGAAGATTTGAAAAAAGTTGAAAACATGAAATAGGTAAGAAATATACGAACAAGGGGCACCTGGGTGGCTCAGTGGGTTAAAGCCTCTGCCTTTGGCTCAGGTCATGGTCTCAGGGTCATGGGATTGAGCCCCGCATCGGGCCCTCTGCTCAGCGGAGAGCCTGCTTCCTCCTCTCTCTCTGCCTGCCTCTCTGACTACTTGTGATCTCTGTCAAATAAATAAATAAAATCTTAAAAAAAAAAAAAAGAAATATACGAACAAAACAAAGTTCCAAGTTCACCATGGACAGGAAAAGTAGATAAAGTGAGGGTGGATTAAGAGAAGCTAGTTGTGTTCTTCTTTTTTTTAAAGAAAAAAGTACTTAACGTACTTAATGCTAAAGAATTATATATGTAAAAATGGTTACGATGGTAATTTTTATCTTATGTATATTTTATAATTAAAGAAGCAGCAAGGAATCATTAAAAAACAGAAAACATTAAGTAAAATGATAGAAACACACCCAACAGAATTCATTATGACAATAAACAAATGTTTTAAGCATTCATTTTGAATTAAAACAAAAATAAACTACAGGGGTGCCTAGGTGGCTCGGTCAGTTAGGCATTCGACTCTGGTTTTGGCTCAGGTCATGATCTCAGGGTCATGGGATTAAGCTCCACACTGGTTCCACATTTCAGTGTGGAGTCTGCTTGAGCTTTCCCTGCTTGCCCAAGTGCATTGTCCCATGTGTTCTCTCTCAAATAAGTAAATAAATAAATAAATAAAATCTTAAAAAAACACAAACCTTAAAAAGACACAACTAAAACAAAATGGCATGGAAAGACAAAGTTGGATAATTTACTGAACAAAGACATTTAGTACAGACAGGAATTTAAGTAAAATACAAGATTCAGAAAGTATGATGATTATTTTTATTAGGTATAATTCATACTGAGACCTTGAGCAGTAGATAACTTACATATACATCATATAATACTGCATCAAAATACATGATAAAAATCATTAGAGTTGGGAGAATGAGAAACAAGTCACAGATTGGGGAAAAAAATACCTACAAACGAAGTATCAGCTATAAAGGACAGTTACCCAAAATATACAAAGAACCTTTAAAACTGAGCAATAGAAAAATTAACAACCCAATTTAAAAATGTGCATAACTTCTGAAGAGATACCTCACCAAAAGTGATACATGGATGGAAAAGCAGCATGCATCATTGTTACTGATGCTCAACATCAGTCATTAGAGTACTGCAAATCAAAACAATGAGATACCACAATATACCTATCATAACAGCTAAAATCCAGAACACTATAAACATCAAATGCTCGAGAGGATGCTGAGCAACAGGAACACTCTCATCCATGATTGGTGGGAAAGCAAAATGGTAAAGCCACTTTGAAATTCAGACAGTTTAGAGATTTCCCACAAAAGTAAATATACTCTTACCATACCATCCAGCAATTATGCTCCTTGGTATTTACTCAAAGCAGCTGAAATCCATACAAAAATGAAGCACAGATGTCTACAGCAGTTATATTCACAATTGACAAATGTGAAAGCTATGAAGAATGAATGAACTTCATCATTCAGGTGAATGAACTAACTGCAGTACATCCAGTCAATGCAATAATATTCACTGTTAAAAAGGAATGAGCTATCAAGTCATCAAAAGATGTGAAGGAAACTTAAATGCATACTGCAAGCTGAAAAGGTTACATATTGTATGATTCCAATTATAGGACATTCTGGAAAAGGCAATATTAAGGAGACAGTAAAAGCATTAGTAGTTGCCAGGAATTAGGGAGAAGGGAGGGCTAACTATGTGGAACACAGGAGATTTTTAAGGCTGGGAAACTGTTCTGTATGACACACTAATGATGGATACATGTCAACATCCACCATTTGTCCACACCCATTAAATGTATAATATCAAGAGTGAACCCTAAACTATGGGCTTTGGTTGATAACAATGTGTCAAATGTTGGGTTTATCAATTTATTTTAAGATTTTATTTATTTATTTATTTGACAGACCGAGATCACAAGTAGGCAGAGAGGCAGGCAAAGAGAGAGAGAGGGAGGACACTGCGGAGCAGAGAGCCCGATTCGGGGCTCGATCCCAGGACTCTGGGATCATGACCCTAGCCGAAGGCAGAGGCTTTAACCCACTGAGCCACCCAGGCGCCCCAGGTTTATAAATTTAAAAAAATGTATCACACATGGTGAGATGTTGATGGTGGGGGTAAAGGGAGTAAGGAAAAGTTTGGGATATAGAGGAACTCTACTTTTTACTCAATTTTGCAGTGAACCTAAAATTGCTACATAAAGTCTATTAATTAAAAAATTAAAAATCATTAAAAATAAAAGAAACTGACATTCAACCAACATATACTTACTGCATGCCCATGTGTTCTAAGTTCTAAATAGAACAGCAGCAATGAAATAGAGAAACAAGAAAACAAACAAAGCCAAATGACTTCAGATGAAAAGTGCTATAAAGACAGACACAGAAGGGCAAGAAGTTAGAGACCGAGTGTGGTAGGTGGAGGTTATTTTAGATGACTGATCAGATCTCTAATCATCAAGAGAAAAGCAGAAATCAGGGAATCAGAAAACAGAAAACCAACATGATAAATCTGAAAGCTGGCTATTAAAAACTAAGTAGATGAACACTTGGCAAATCATGAAAAATTAACAAAATCACTAATAAAAGGTGGAAATAAACACCACAGACTTTAATGGTAAAATATTACATATATTCACACAATAACAAATTTGAAAATCAAAAAATATATATAATCCAGAAAAATACAAATGATCAAAACTGACTCAAAAAAGGATTCCTTAAGATTTTACAGAACTACAGAAGTTACCATATGGCCTATATACTCCTATTAAACTAAATTTCTGAGATTTTTTTCCTACTCTTTCAATAACTTCTGTACACTTGACTAATATGAGTGGGATTTTGGTTCCTCATAATACGTGCCTTTGGGTATCTTTGGCTATTAGCAAATTTATTAACATATACCCTTACTAGTAGTTAAAAGAAAAAAAACCTTAGTTAGCATCACCTAAAGAAGTGTTACAAAAACATTTGATAAAATTCAGAAGCCATTCCTATTTTTTGTAAAGTCAGAACAGAATTGGATGTGCGGGTGATCTGGCTGCGACATCTGTCATCCCATTGATCGCCAGGGTTGATTCGGCTGATCTGGCTGGCTAGGCGGGTGTCCCCTTCCTCCCTTACCGCTCCCTCAGGAAGCTGCGCGCTCGAAGAGGACCGTTCTTCTGTCAAGGGTATACGAGTAGCTGCGCTCCCCTGCTAGAACCTCCAAACAAACTCTCAAAGTCAGAACAAAATCTCTCTCTGGGATGCCTGGGTGACTCAGGGGGTTCAAGCCTCTGCCTTCGGCTCAGGTCATGATCCCAGGGTCCTGGGATGGAGCCCCTCACTGGGCTCTCTGCTCAGTGGGGAGCCTGCTTCCCTTCCTCTCTCTTTTTCTGCCTGCCTCTGCCTACTTGTGATCTCTGTCAAATACATAAATAAAAAATCTTAAAAAAAAAAAAAATCTCTCTCTCTCTCTCTAAAACCAACAACTACCATCATTCTTAATTGTAAAAATATCAGAGATACTCTAAGACAATTATCACCTCTCTTATTGAACCATGTCTTAGAAATTCTGGCCAATGTAATAAAGCCCTAAAACAGAAATCAATATTGTGACTACTGGAAAGGAAGGAAAAGTTACTATAATATTTTCAGACAAGACAATGAACCTGGAAAACAAAATAAAATTTTATTGAAGACCAGTAAAATAATAAAAATATTGGACACAAATATCTAGTTACATCTGTGTACTTATCAGAAGTAAATCAAATTAACTAAAACAAAATTACAATATAAACAAGAAAGGCAAATTAAACTGTATTTTTATTTGCCTAATAAGCAAATTTTATTAATTTCATTAAAATGATGGCTGCTTCATTGAGGAGAACAATCAAATGGGATACACACTGCTAGTGATGACACACAGCAAACTTCTCTGAAGGATAATTTAAGATGGTTACATGCTTAAACCTTTTCATTCAGCAATTCCACTTCTACGAAAATATTCTAAAATAATCGGATGACTAGAAAACCATCTATTATAACATTTTTATATAAAATATTGAAAATAAGTTGCACATTCTGCAATAGGTAAAGAGCATGTGCAATGGAATGTCAGGCAAACATTAAAAGATGATTTTAAGAGAATCTTTAAGAACAAAGGGAAACTTTCAAGATTTAGCACCGCATGTAATTATACAGAACAGGATTCTAATTTTATAAAAGTAAACTATGTACACACACATATATATATGCAGGAAGCATACCAAAATATCAACAGTAGTTATCCATACATACGGGGTTTAAGAAAAAAAAAGGCAACTTTATTCTTTTCAAGCATTTAGTCAGGAAGGTGAAAAAAGTTCGGGAAGAATTTACAATAGAGATACTTTATCAAACATCTAGCTCTCGGGCACCTGGGTGGCTCAGTGGGTTAAGCCTCTGCCTTTGGCTCAGGTCATGATCCCAGAGTCATGGGATCAAGCCCATAAGGTTCCCTGTTCAGAGGGAAGCCTGCTTCCTCCTCTCTCTCTGCCTGCCTCTCTGCCTACTTGTGATCTGTCAAATAAATTTTTAAAATCTTGAAAAAATATATTAAAAAAATCTAGCTCTATTTCAACTATTTTTTGTGCCAATGTACCTACTCATTTTTTAATACTTTGCTCTTTAAAGCACCTGAAATTTTGTTTAAATGCTTTACCCACCTCTTACTGCTAGTGTTTATTATACAGTAATTCTGTTTCACTTTTAAGCCTACAAATCACAAAACAAACTAAAAAAAAAAAAAAACAGTAATTAAAAATTTAAAAGCTGAGAATGTATCTTAAAATTCACCTTGCTCTTCCACTCTCTGCCCTGCATGGAGCCCAATGTGGGGCTTGAACTCAGGACCCGAATAGCCAAGACCAAGAGTTGGATGCTTAACCAATTGAGCCATGCAGATGTCCCAAAAATATACCTTTTCTGATGAAATAAATGCAAGGCAAAAATAAAACTTTGTAGCTTTCCAGAACCTATTAAGCATTTACCTGAAAAAAATATTACCAATGTAACAGCTTGACCAGAAAGATGTGAGGAAGAACTCAGTAATGTGAGTTAAAAGTGCTCTGCATGCGTGGGTATGTGTGTGTATCACTTTTAACCAACATTAATGAGTTCTTCCTTACCTCTCCCTGTTTGATTAGTTTCAACTGGCAAAAACTGAGAAATAACTCTCATTTCCAGATAAACAATTCATGCTTTCAGCACACCGCAAATAAGATTGTGGATCAAAATATGTTAAGAAAATATGTAAGAAGAGGGGTGCCTGGGTGGCTCAGTGGGTTGAGCCGCTGCCTTCGGCTCGGGTCATGATCTCAAGGTCCTGGGATCGAGTCCCGCATCGGGCTCTCTGCTCGGCAGGGAGCCTGCTTCCCTCTCTCTCTCTGCCTGCCTCTCTGCCTACTTTTGATCTCTCTCTCTCTGTCAAATAAATAAATAAAATAAAATCTTAAAAAGAAAATATGTAAGAAGATTATTTATATCATAGTAGAGATCAAGAAAGACTCCCAAAGAGAGCTACACTCAAAGGTGGAAATTTCAAGGATGAGGACGAAATCAGTAGATGACAAGAAAAAGGGGTCAAGGGGCACCTGGGTGACTATGTCAGTTCAGTGTCTGCCTTCAGCCCAGGTCATAATCCCAGGGTCCTGGGATAGAGCCCCACGTTGGGCTCCCTGCTCAGCGGGGAGCCTACATCTCCTGCTCCCTCTGCCTCTCCCCCTGCTTATACTCTGTCCCTCTGTCAATAAATAAATGAAATCTTTAAAAAAAAAAAAAAGGAAAAAAGAAGGGTTAAAGGGGGCATTTTTTTTCGTTTTCAGATGTGAACTTACAATGAAACCATTACAATATTATTCCCTGAATTTCTATTATCGATTAATTTTCACAGCAACCTACAACTCCTGAAACTTTTTCCATACCCGTATTTCATTGTAGTAGCCAAGCTATTTTATATTGTCAAAACTCTTACTTGCCCCCACACATATTTCAGAAGGATTTTTTTAAAAGATTTTATTTATTTATTTGACAGAGAAATAGAGAGCACAAGTAGACAGTGGCAAGCAGAGGTGCTTAACCGACCGAGCCACCCAGGAGCCCCCATATTTCAGAAGGATTAAGATTAAAATACAGTTGTTGGGGTGCCTGGGTGGCTCAGTGGGTTAAAGCCTCTGCCTTCGGCTCGGGTCATGATCTCAGGGTCCTGGGATCAAGCCCCAAACTGGGCTCTCTGCTCAGCAGAGAGCCTGCTTCCCCCCCCTCTCTCTGCCTGCCTCTCTGCCTACCTGTGATCTCTGTCAAATAAATAAATAAATAATCTTAAAAAAAAAAATAAAATACAAAGTTTTATTTACTTAAGTAACCTCTACACTCATATGTTTAAATTTTTGAAGTTTTATTTATTTAAAGCTTTAAAAATTTTATTTATTTATTTAAAGTTTTACTTAGTTAAGTAACCTCTACACTCAATATGGGGCTCGAACTCACAACCCTGAGATCAAGAGTCACATGCTCCTCTGACTGAGCCAGCTAGGTGCCCCAATACAACAATTATTAAGAAGACTTTTTCTTGATAAAGGTGAAAGGGGAAAGATCTTCCTAAGAGAAGGTGAAGGATTACTACCTATGACATATGAAGAGCTTCTACAATTTGATGAGGAAGTACAGACTGATGCAGACTTTTGGACAGTAATTTAGCATCTATCAAAACTTAAAATGCTCACTGAAAAAACTTTTTTTTTAAAAGATTTTATTTATTTATTTGACAGAGATCACAAGTAGGCAGAGAGGCAGGCAGAGAAAGGAAGGGAAGCAGGCTCCCCGCCCAGCAGAGAGCCCCATGTGGGGCTCGATCCCAGGTCCTTGGGATCATGACCTGAGCCGAAGGCAGAGGCTTTAACCCACTGAGCCACCCAGGTGCCCCTGAAAAAACTTTTTTATGGAAATACTGGTATACATATGCATATGCACAAAGATACACAGAAGCTCAGTAATGTTCCAGTTCTACTTGCTCAAAATTAAGAGAATAAACACTGTCCCTGACTTACCATGGTTTGACCTACAGTTTTTCATCCTTACGAAGATGTGAAAGTGAAGTTTCCACACTCAGTAGGAACTGTATTTTGAATTTTGCTCTTTTCCCGGGGTTGGAAATATACAGTACCATACTGTCTTGTGACACAGGGCAGTGGCAGCGAGCCAAAGCTCCCAGTCAGCTACGTGATCAAGGATAAACAACTCATACACTTAAAACCATTCTATTTTTCACTTTCAGTACACTACCCAATAAAGTACATGAGACAGTCAACACTTGAAAATAAAATAGGTATTGTTAGAGAGTTCTGCCCACCAGTAGGCTAACCTAAGTGTTTTGAGCACGTTTAAGGCAGGCTATGCGAAATGATGATGTTTTGCCTTAAGCCATTTTCAACTTACAGTGTTTTTATCGGGACAAAATCCCCTTGTAAGTTCATGAAGATCTGTACAGTAGTCCCCTTTTACCACGGTTTCTCTTTCTGCAGTTTGTTACCAGCAGTCAACTGCCGCCCTGGATCCCATGGCTGAGGTATCATCCGAAGGTCAATGGTAACCTATGGTGCATCACACTGCCTCTGCCATTCACCTCACTTCATCTTATCATGTAGGCATTTTATCATCTCACATCATCACAAGAAACATGAGTACAGTCTAATGAGATATTTTGAGATAGATCACATTCACATAACTTTAATTATAGCATGTTGTTTTAACTGTTCTATTTTATTACCACTCACTGTTATTAATCTCTTACTGGGTCTAATTTAGAAACTAAACTTTATCACAGGTATGTATATAAGGAAAAAAGACAGTTTATATAGGTTTCGCTCTATCTGTAGCTTCAGGCACCCACTGGAGGTCTTGGAAATATCCTCTGTGGATAAGGTGGGATTACTGCAACATAAAGAACCATGAATAGGGCACCTGGGTGGCTCAGTTGGTTAAGTGACTGCCTTCAGCTCAGGTCATGATCGCAGGTCCTGGGATCCAGTCCCGCATCCTGCTCCCTGCTCTGCGGGGAGCCTGCTTCTCCCTCTCCCTCTGCCTGCCACTCCCCCTGCTTGTGTGCATGCACTCGCTCTCTCTCTCTCTCTCTTGCTCTGTCAAATAAGTAAAGTCTTAAAAAAATGTATAATTAAAGGACAATGGACTATATCATGACCGTTGAAAAGATGAAGTACAGGAATGCCTGGGTGGCTGAGCTGGTTAAGTGGCTGCCTTCGGCTCAGGTCATTATCCCAGCGTGCTGGGATCGAGTCCCGCATCAGGCTCCTTGCTCGGCAGGGAGCCTGCTTCTCTCTCTGCCTCTGCCCGCCACTCTGTCTGCCTGTGCTTGTTCACTCTCTCTGACAAATAAATAAATAAAATCGTTAAAAAAAAAAAAAAGATGAAGTACAACTGTATATATTGAGATGGAAAAGCATATGTAATAACCAGACCTTTTATTTTTAAAAATTGGTTAAAACCACATAGTGCTTTTTTCTGCATAAAGAAAACAAAATTGTTAACAGTGGGTACCTCTAAGGGAATGGGACCAGAAAGTGAGGAAAGAGCAATTTTTGCTTTTTTTTTTTTTTTTTTAAAGATTTTATTTATTTGACAGAGATCACAAGTAGGCAGAGAGGCAGGCAGAGAGAAAGGGGAGAAGCAGGCTCCCTGCTGAGCAGAGAGCCCGATGTGGGGCTTGATCCCAGGACCCTGGAACCATGACCTGAGCCGAAAGCAGAGGCTTTAACCCACTGAGCCACCCAGGTGCCCCGCAATTTTTGCTTTTTTATTCCAAATTACTGGGTTGCCTTGAACCTTTTATAATAAGCATGTGCTACTTTTGGAATTTAAAAATAAGGGAAAAAACGCTAGTCCATTATGATGCTTATTTCTGGGGGCTGATGTTCAAATGATTTTTGTCCTGTCTTTTTTTTTTTTTTTTTTTAAGATTTTATTTATTTGTCAGAGAGAGAGGGAGAGAGAGCAAGCGAGCACAGGCAGACAGAGTGGCAGGCAGAGGCAGAGGGAGAAGCAGGCTCCCTGCCAAGCAAGGAGCCCAATATGGGACTCGATCCCAGGATGCAGGGATCATGACCTGAGCCGAAGGCAGCTGCTTAACCAACTGAGCCACCCAGGCGTCCCTTTTGTCCTGTCTCTTAATAATCTTCGTTACTCTTCCGATTTTCTTTTCTTTTCTTTTTTTAAAGATTTTATTTATTTATTTGACAGACAGAGATTACACAAGTAAGCAGAGAGTCAGGCAGAGAGGGGAAGGGAGAAGCAGGCTCCCTGCTAAGCAGAGAGCCCGATGCGGGACTCGATCCCAGGACCCTGGGATCATGACCTGAGCCGAAGGCAGTGGCTTAACCCACTGAGCCACCCAGGCGCCCTACTCTTCCAATTTTCTATGAGAAATACACATACTTTTTAAAATTTGAAAAACCTGTATTTTGTATCAGTGGCAAAGCTTTTTTTCCCCCCAAATTTTTAATTTAACAGTTATGGTCCCAGAAATTTGGTCCTGACATCCCAACCTCTTCCAGAAAACACACTTCTTTTTTTGAAGATTTTATTTATTTTTATTTATTTATTTTTTTATTTGAGAAAGAGAGAGAGAACATGCACAAGCAGGGGGAGATGGAGAGACAGACTCCCCAATGAGCAAGAAGCCCCATAGGGGACTCATCCCAGGATCCCAGGATGATGACGTGAGTCAAAAGCAGACACTTAACCGACTGAGCTACCCAGGCACCCCTCCAGAAAGCATTCTTAAATCTAAGTTTGGGAGCATAATATTTGCTACAGAAACAATTAAATGTAAAACCTATTTATTTATTTAAAAGACTCTATTTATTTAACAGAGACAGTGAGAGAGAGAACACAAACAGGGGGACTGGGAGAGGGAGAAGCAAGCTCCCCGAAGAGCAGGGAGCCCCATGCGGGGCTTGACCCCACAATCCCGAGATCATGACCAAGCTGAAGGCAGACACCTAATGAGAGCGACCCAGGTGCCCCAAGCCTATTTTAGAATGGAATATTAACTAACCTCTATTAAGAACTTAATCACTGCATTTGCAAGGTACTTTTTTACGTGCATTATCTCATTTGTTTTAAATAGCCCCACAAAAGTTGTATTATATTATTACTATCAATCTCCATTTTACAGAAGAAGAAAACCAAGTCCTGGAAAGAGTACATGTCTTACCTAGGGTTAGGTAGAAGAGCCATGATTCAAATCCAGGTCTTCAACATCTAACCATTCAAGACACATGGAAGGGTAAGTATTAATGTAACTCAGAGATAATAAATAGGCTAGAACTCTGAAATCCTGCATGAATGTTCAGAATGGCTATCCTTAAATAGGTTAGTGACCCTAAAATGAAGAAGTAGTGAAAATTCTGATCACAGAAGAAAACAATCAGTATTTCTTCAAGGCAAGGGGGGCTATTTTTCCTTCTCTTTCTGCTTCTACCAAGGTACAAGAAGGATACAAGGGACAACTCTGATTTTTAAGTAACTTGCCTGCCCTCTGACTAGTCTAGAATTAGCCCTCTATGTGACTTGATGGGCTTCTGAAAACAAACTGATCAGAATCCTGAAGCCTTAGCCTTAAACAAGACCTTAGTTTCAAGTTTTAATCAAAAGGAGAAATTTCAGGGGTGCCTGGCTGGCTCAGTGGGTTAAACCTCTGCCTTCAGCTCAGGTCATGATCCCAGGGTCCTGGGATTGAGTCCCACATCAGGCTCTCTGCTCGGTGGGGAGCTGCTTCCTCCCCTCTCTCTGCCTGCCTCTCTGCCTCTTGTGATCTCTCTCTGTCAAATGAATAAATAAAATCTTTAAAAAAAAAAAGGAGAAATTTCAGAAAGTCAAAAGAAACATTATACTTATTAGAATAATCGATATTGACAGAAGAAATATAGGAATGACTTTAAAGTACCTACTTATTTTATCTTTATTCGAACAAGTTCTCTTTATTAAAAAGTATAATTGAAAGTTCATCCTTAGCTATCTGAGCAAGTTTTATGTTTTTTCTTTAAAAAACTATAATTAAAAGGAAATATACACCACTGTAAACCATGCCTACTTGGAAAGCTGCCTGTCATAAAGATCAGAGAACCACGGGAACCCCTATTCATTTGTTTAGCAGATACACTCCAAATATAAACTTATTTGGGGTTTGCAAGGTTAGTATTAAATGTCACAAAAATCCAGAAGAATAATTCTCTTTTTGAATAATGGTAAACCAGGAATCAAAGCCCTAAGTGAAGAGGAATATCCAGTAACTCTTCCTTGGTAAAAGTATCTGCTTATAGAAGAACTGATAGGGAGGCTGACATCAACAGACCAAATTTCACATTCCAACATATTTGTAAATTAAGCCCCTTTGACCAATAAGACCTCTCAAATTGACAACTGACATTATCAAATGATGATAGTATTAAAGCTCCGTACAAAGTCACTTAGGTAAAAGTAGAGTATTTAGTGAAAGTAAAATTCACTGAATTTTGATCAACCACTTTCACCAAACTCTGAAACTGGGCTTAACAACCTACATATATTAACAAGTCAAAAACATTTTAAGGTTCATTTTTCACAATGTAAATCAGTTTTCTTGGGTAATTGATAGATTTAAAAGCTAAGGATTAAAGAATTACCTTAATCAATACCCTATACTAACAGAACATGAACAAAGCTTTCCATTCATATGTATCTCTGTGTGTATATATACATGTATGTTTCCACACATCCATAAAAGATACTTAGAAGTTAGTGTGAGTGTGTTTTACAAATGCGGTAGAGCTTCTGGCAAAGTTGACAAGTTCTAACCTGCTTTAAAAATTACTATTCATTGTCGTCACCCCAATCTAATTCTATTTAATGTTATTCTTTTGGATAACCCTACAAAAACAAAACCCCACAAGCAAATTCTTGTACATTTCAATATCCTGCCTACTTATAACAGCGGAAGAGTCAAACAGAGAAGGGGAAAAAACGTGACGTGCACAACCTTGATCCAAAACACAGCTCGTCGTTGTCTAATTTTAGGCCTAACCATTTTGATTGTCTTTTACAGAGGTTAAAAAGAAAACAAACAACTACAGATAACTTGTAAAGTATAACTGAAACAATTATATCAATGGGAGTTGGCACGATTTATCAAGGAGGAAACAAATCACACTCACAACTTCCAATTAAAATGAGGCTACAAGGAGGATACGGCCCCGCATCAACCAACAACAGAAATTACTTTTCACACTTTAGCTCTGGGATGACTTTATCTTTAAAGAATTAGTCAAAAGGCTGAGTCCACCGAAGACTGTAGCAACGTCCTATGAGCGTTGTGTTAAAGCCAAACACGGTGAAAAGCCAACCTTCGCCTAAATTACCTAAAGAAGCAACTACTCACCCCCTGGCTGAAGATCAAACAAGAATCACGAGAAGATCCGAAAGTTCGGTTCTTAGGCGAGGCCCTCAAACCCTCGGAAGACTATACGTTCCCACTAACGCGGAATATGGA
This sequence comes from Taxidea taxus jeffersonii, assembly GCA_003697995.1. Lineage (NCBI taxonomy): Eukaryota > Metazoa > Chordata > Mammalia > Carnivora > Mustelidae > Taxidea > Taxidea taxus. The sequence goes on from ML106388.1 coordinate 85,147, forward strand.
AGAAACTGCACACTGTAGTTTAGAACAGAGTAAAGGGACGAAAGACAATATGCCTAACCAATGAAACTAGGACGACCAGAGAGGTAGCAAGGAGGGGCTGGGACTCAGTACGACAGGAAAAATCGAGGACTTAAAGCCGAGACGTGAGGTCGACCACTGAACTGAGGACAGGACGACGCTGAAATGCGAGGGAAGGGAGACCGAGAGTGGGCAGAGCCTGTGGCGCGACACGGCCCTGGGCAGGGCTGGGTCCAGGAAGAGTTAGACTTCGCCAGCCTAGCAAGCTTCCCATTTCGGGCTAAAGCCGAAGAAAACAGCCCTAGGGAGCAGACAATGAGCCACCGCCCCAGGAGCCGCGGCTCCAGGCACGCAGGTGGCGGCTGCCCCGGCGCTGCCGCCGGCAGGTAGGCTGCCGCGGGCCGCTCGCGCCGGCCAGGCCGCGGAGGAGGAAGGAGGAAGAGAGCGACGGCCCGCGTCCCGGCCCTTCTGCACACTTACCCCAGGCGAGGAAAGGTCCCCGCCCCAGCGAGGCGCCTCGGTCCGAGCTCCCGGCGGGCTCCGGGGCCGCCCCGGGCAAGCGCGCGGCGCGGGGCAGGCGGGGACGGAAGGGGAAGCGGGGCGGGAAGACGAGCCGCGCTGGAGCGCAGCCGCTGCTACCGCTAGGCCGAGCGGCAGCCGAGCCCCGCGGGCGCCGGCAGGGGAGGGCAGGGAGCCTTCGGCAATGGCGACGGCCCGGGCCGGAGGGGAAGCGGAACAACCGCCGCTGCTGCGCGTGGCCACAACCCTGGGGGAGGGCGATGGCTGGAAGCGGGCAGGGGCGGGGCCAGAACACCGCCCCTCGCCGGCCCAAGCCCGGAGCTCCACCGGGCGGAGACCTGCACCACCTCCGGATGGGCGGGCTCACGCGGGAGCTGCTGGGAGTCGTAGTTCGGACACGTGCACTCGGCTCTTCTCGCTTTCTCTCACGCTCTTTTTTTCCTTCTTGGCGGTGGGAGAGGCAGGGAGAGTGTTCTTTAAATTGAGAAAGATAGCCAGTCCCTCCTTTAATTGAGCATTGTCTCCACTCAGATCCGTGCCAATCAAAGATGCTGACCAACATTGCTGTTATAGAAATCTGCTTCAGTACATTTGTTCGTGATAACAACTGCATTGTTATCCATTTTGCATTTTACTTACAAACTCTTACTGTTTTTTGCTGCTAAATTAAGTCCCATCTCCTTGAAATTAAAGCCTTCATGTTTTATCCAAGGAGGAGTTCATCAGCGTATTCACTAATTCTACATACATTTGAAAATCTAAAATGTATCATTTAGGCATCAGGGATAACGGGTTGACTTGAATCACTTTGCCTTTGTGGAGCTCACAGATATGCGAACAAGTAATTAATTAAACTCATGATATCTGGTATGAGAAGAAAACTGGGGAGATTATTTTAGACTGGGTGGCCAGAGAAAGCATCTTTAGGGAGGCAACATTTAAGCTAAGAACAGAAGAGAGACACGAGAAGCGTCTAGGAGAAAGCATTACAGGCAAAAGGAGCAAGAAAAAGGCTTGCTATGATCCGTAAAGAAGACCGGTGTAGCTTGAGCTTAGTGCAAGAGTAGTGTACTGTGAAAAAACTCTAGAGTAGATAAGATTCAGGTCAAGAAGGATCTTGAATGCCATACTAAGGAGTTTGGATTTATTTCAAAAAGCTATTAAAGAGTTTCAAACAGGGAAGTGAAGTTATCTGGCTTATACTTTAAGATCACTAGATTGCTATATGGAAAATGTAGTATACAGATGCAAGAACAGAAGGGAAATGAACTAGAAAGGCAGGAATCATGACTGATACTAAAGACATGGTAGAAAGTACCTACGTTGTGCTTATGTATAGATGTAGAATAAAAACCCAACTGGTGCAGAAAGAAAGGAAACAAAGAACGGTATGGCACACTATTATTAGATAACCTGAAAAACAGTCCCATTATTAAACACAATGAAATGCTGGATAAAAAAAGAGCATCCCTTCAAAGGCATAACTAAGCTTTCAAGGAAGAAAGAGAAATACCTCTGATAGTCCTCCAGACTCCACACAACCCAAAGAGGGAGTAAGAAACCTGAGTGGTAAGCAGCAGGATGGTGAAGCTATGGGTGTAGTGAGAGTATTTTAACTATCTCAGAAATCTCTGTGGTTTTATTGTCTGTACATAAGACCAAAGACAAGGCCTTGGGCGTATACAAGGAGTTGGGACAGTGACCCTGCATAAGGCTGGGAAACTCACAGGCTTATGCGCTCCAAGAATAGACCAGGGATTTAAAAAATTTTTTAATTTTTTTTTTAAATTACAGGGAGTCAAGCAGAAATTAGTATGTTTTAGTCCAGAGTGGCATGGAGGGGGTAACAATCTCCCTTTAGAATTCCCTCACATGGGTTTGAAAGTCCAAATTTATAGTACCTATACTGTCCAAGATACCTCAAGTCAAGAAAGTGGTCCCAGCCTGGTAGTGCTTGGAGGCCCAGAAGAAACAAAGACAAATCCTCACTGCACAGGTTCACTCTTAACCCAGGACTGAAAGGATTTCCAAAGATAAAGAAGATTTCAAAAGCTAAATATGAGCACTCAAAATATAATATATGTGAGGAAATAAGCCACCATGAGTGAATCAACAGAAACCACAAACAAAATAATGAAGCTTGTGAACTTTAGAAGTGGAACTATTGGTTACAGAATATAAAATAATTTTAAGGGTGCCTGGGTGGCTGGGTGGCTCAGTCGTTAAGCAGCCTTCGGCTCAGGTCATGATCCCAGGGTTCTGGGATCAAGTCCCACATCCAGCACCCTGCTCAGCAGAGAGCCTGCTTCTCCCTCTCCTACTCCCCCTGCTTGTGTTCCCTCTCTCCCTCTGTCAAATAAATAAATAAATAATCTTTAAAAATAAAATAAATTATATAAATGATTAAACAAAATAATACAGGAGTAAGAAACAAGATACTGCTTTTTTAAAAAATATGACCACGCAGCTTTGAGAAGTAACAAGTAGAACTTCTTCAAATAAAGAATTTAATAATTGCAACCAAAGCCAATGTTTAGGTTAAACAGTAGATTACACATTGAAGACAGAATTAGTAAACTGGATGACAGATCTAAAGAAATTACTAAGAACAGCCCAGAGGCAAAGGAAATATGAAAGAAAGATCAAGAGACATTGGGGATATATTGTGAAGGTCAACCACACACCTAGCAAGAACTCTGAGAGAAGAGAGAATACAAAAGGGACAGTATATGATGAGATAATGGCTAAGAATTTTCCAGAACTGAGTAAAGACAAGAATCTTCAGATTCAGGAAGCAAAATGCAGCCCAACCAGGATAAGTAAGAGGGATCTTTTCAAACACAACAATGTCAAACTGCAGAAAACCATAGATAAAACAAAGAACCCTACAAAGAAACAACTGTTAAATTTCTGAAGATTTCTGAACTGAGACAGTGGGTGGCAGTTGACAGTGGAAAAATATTTTCAAAGTACCAAGATAAAATAACCACACTTACAAATGTAGACTGAGCTAAATGATCAGTCATATGAGGGTGAAATAAAGATATCATCGGGGTACCTGGGTGGCTCAGTTGTTAAGCATCTGGCTTCGGCTTGGGTCATGATTTCAGGGTCCTGGGATCAAGCCCCACATCAGGCTACCTGCTTGGCGGGAAGCCTGCTTCTCTTTCTCCCCCTCCCCCTGCTGTATTCCCTCTCTTCTGCTCTCTCTGTCAAATAAATAAATCAAATCTTAAAAAAAAAAAAAAACAGATATCAGACAAAAGCAGAGACTGTTGCTGGTATTGTAATAGTGTCGTATGGTGACAATGGTACCTACACTTGTGGGGAGCAGAGCAAAACTATAGACTTGTGGAATCACTATGCTATACACCTGAAACTTATATAACATTGTGTGTCAGTTATACTTCAATTAAATAAAAAGACAAAGACCTACTAAAGGAACTCATTAAAAAGATATACCTCAGGAGGAGACTGATTCCAGAAGTAAGGTCTGAGATGTAAGAAATCAGATAGCTAGCTAAATCTACCCATCCTATCACTGGTTAGGACAATCCTGAAGAGCATATTTAATCCGTATTATCTCATTCTCTCACAGCCTACCAAACCCTACATTCAACTACCTGCCAGTAGCATATTTTCTAAGTTTGGAGGATAATGTGGAAAGGTGTTAGTCATCTCACCCTAATTTATCTCCATATCTTGAGCACTGATTATCAAAATATAAATGAGTACCTAAAATAAATACAATTATCTTCCTTGTATTGTTCTTAAACTCATTATACTCTGAAATCAATAGAACTGCATTAGATCTTTCCAGTTTCCAAGTCATATATGTACCATCTTCCATGAGACCTAGCTAAATAATTTAAATTCCTGGTAGAATGGCTTACACACACACACACACACACACACACACACACACACCTCTCTGCCCCATCACCACCCTTAGCTGAGGTAACCCATGTCTCTGTTTATCCAAACAAATATAACCTAATACTTTAAGAAAAATAAACCATAAAAGTTCAACAAATACTGGAACAAAATGACCAAGAGGACAGTACCCATTTTCTTCACTTTAAACAAAAAAGGCCATACACAGAATTACAAAACTGATTTTAAAAATACAGTGCTTGGTGCGCCTGGGTGGCTCAGTTCGTTAAACAGCTACCTTTGGCTCAGGTCATAATCCTGGGTCCTTGGATGGAAACTGCTTCCCCCTCTCCCTCTATCACTCCCCCAACTTCTCATGCTCTCTCTCACTGTCAAATAAATAAAACCTTAAAAAAATAAAAAAATAAAAAAACCTTAAAAAAATAAAAATTAAAAAAATTAAAAATACAGTGCTTAGGGTACCTGGCTGGCTCAGTTGGTAGAGCATATGACGCTTGATCTCAGGGTCATGAGTTCAAGCCCCATGTTGGGCACAGAGCTTGCTAAAAAAATAAAGTGCTGGGGTGCCTGGGTGGCTCAGTGGGTTAAAGCTTCTGCCTTCGGCTCAGGTCATGATCCCAGAGTCCTGGGATCGAGCCCCAAATCGGGCTCTCTGCTCAGCAGGGAGCCTGCTTCCTCCTCCCTTTCTCTCTCTGCCTGCCTCTCTGCCTACTTGTGATCTCGGTCTGTCAAATAAATAAAATCTTTAAAAAAAATTAAAAAATTAAAAAATTAAAAAAATAAAGTGCTTATTCAAAGTATCCAAAGAAGATAATAAAGAGTTCAAAACCAAAAATGTTCTATTAAAAGTAATGTCAAAAAAAGTGATGTCATCTGCAACTATTTATTAGGCAAGAAGAATCATATCAAAGTACTCTTCATTCACTTTCACATTTTTATTACACCTCTGAATACCTGTGTAAGTGAATAAATGGCTGAATCATATCCCAGGCCACCATCTCAAATATTAACTTGAAAACTTATTTAAATACTGATGAAACTTGGTTCTGATATGCAAAATAATATATATACCTATATATATTCTGCCCTCCCTCCCCACATACACTTTTTTTTTTCCCCACGTATACTTTTTTTTTTTTAAAGATTTTATTTATTTATTTGACAGAGAGAGAGATCACAAGTAGGCAGAGAGGCAGGCAAAGAGAGAGAGAGAGGGAGGAGGAAGCAGGCTCCCCGCTGAGCAGAGAGCCTGATGTGGGGCTCGATCCCAGAACCCTGGGATCATGACCTGAGCCGAAGGCAGAGGCTTTTTTTTTTTTTTTTTTTTTTTATTTATTTGACAGACAGAGATCACCAGTAGGCAGAGAGACAGACAGAGAGAGAGGAGGAAGGAGAGAGCCCAATGTGGGGCTCGATCCCAGGACTCTGGGATCATGACCTGAGCCGAAGGCAGAGGCCTAACCCACTGAGCCACTCAGGCGCCCCCGAAGGCAGAGGCTTTAACCCACTGAGCCACCCAGGCGCTCCTCCCCACATATACTCTTAAGAGGTAACACATTCTCATCTAGTCATACTTCAATATGCTGTCTGTTCATGTTACTGAATTTTAACTGACATATAATTTCATTTCAGTGTCTCCATATTAATCCCACTGTGAAAAAATGCTTGTAAAAAAACAAGGAATTCTTTCTTGTAAGAAGATACTAAACAAGTATAAAATTAGACTGGGTTTGAAATATTAGTGGTCTCTAATATTTCTTGTTTCATGGCACTCGGTTGTCTTTTTCCAATATTTACATTCTTAAACACACCTTCAAAAAGAACTATTACAACTCATCAAGTCATAAATGTCAAATTATAAAAGATTTATTTCCATAAAAACACCAGAATGTTTTAGGAAACTAAGCAGTGCTAGCATATATAAATGTATATCATTCCATTATTCTATGAAACAAACATTGCAAACAAACCCTGGTTAACTGGCTTCCGTTTTGGAACATGCTTGTCCTCAATGCATTGCCCAAAATAAACAGAAGGACATGCTTGCCTTTTTATTTTTATTTTTTTTCAAAGACTTTATTTTTTTAAAATATTTTATTTATTTATTTGACGAAAGAGAGAGAGAGAGATCACAAGCAGGCAGAGAGAGAGGGGAGGAAACAAGCTCCCCGCTGAGCAAAGAGCCCGATATGGGGCTCGATCCCAGGACCCTGGGATCATGACCTGAGCTGAAGGCAGAGGCTTAACCAACTGAGCCACCCAAGCGCCCCTCAAAGACTTTATTTTTAAGTAATCTCTACATCCAATGTGGGGCTCAAACTCAAAACCCTGAGATCAAGAGTTACATGTTTCACTGACTGACCCAGCCAGGTGCCCCATACCTTTTTATTTTTTAATTTTTATTATTTTTTAAAATATTTTTATTTATTTATTTGACAGAGAGAGATCACAAGTAGGCAGAGAGGCAGGCAGAGAGAGAGGGGGAAGCAGGCTCCCCACTAAGCAGAAAGCATGAGGTGGGGCTTGATCCCAGGACCCTGAGATCATGGCCTGAGCAGAAGGCAGAGGCCCAACCCACTGAGCCACCCAGGCACCCTAACCTTTTTATTTTTTAATTAGCTTATGGTACTTACTTTATTTTCCAACTTTTCCCCAAGAAAAACAGTAGAATAAGAGCCTTTGTTTAAAAAAAAAGTCACTGAAGATACACAAAAGAGGGGCACCTGGCAGCAGTCGGTAGAGCATGTGACTCTTGATCTCAGGGTCATGAGTTTAAGCCCCAAGTTCAGCATGGAGCAAAAGATACAAAATTTATTTTTTTATTTATTTATTTTTTTTTGGTAAATGGTAAATGTACAACTTAGGGGGGCCCGAGTGGCTCAGTGGCTTAATGCCTCTGCCTTCGGCTTGGGTCATGATCCCAGGGTTCTGGGACTGAGCCCCACATCAGGCTCTCTGCTCAGCGGGGAGCCTGCTTACCCCTCTCTCTCTGCCTGCCTCTGCCTACTTGTGATCTCTCTCTGTCAAATAAATAAATAAAATATTTTTTAAAAATGTACAACTTAATAAAACATACTCTAAAATGACAATCTGAATTGTCTTCCTGACAAATTCAGTACTAAATAAAAACTGTGTCTTAATACTTCGTTTCATCTAGCCATTCATATATTCAAAACAGTATCATAAAATACAAGAAGAAAATGGAAATGCTTTAAGGAATAATCAATCTTGATATTAATAATTTCTTAGCTGTCCTACTTTATTTTCTTTAAACTCTAGATGAGTAACTATTTTTTTTTAAGATTTTATTTATTTATTTGACAGACAGAGATCACAAGTAGGCAGGGAGACAGGCAGAGAGAGAGGAGGAAGCAGGCTCTTCGCGGAGCAGAGAGCCCGATGCGGGGCTTGATCCCAGAACCTTGGGATCATGATCTGAGCAGAAGGCAGAGGCTTTAACCCACTGAGCCACCTAGGCGCCCCTGGATGAGTAACTTTAATATTCTTATAAAATTAATGTTTAAATAAACCGATTCATCCAAAATATTTTATTCTCATTTATAATTATTTTCTCAAATTTTAGTTGAAATTAAAATGTTTCTATTCATAAAATGAGAATAATTTGTCTCTAACACATAAAGTACTCTTTTCATGACCAAAATGAAGATAAAATCACTTCTCATAAAATAAATATTAATTTAACAAAATTAAGTTTCCTCTCCTATTGGCACTTGCTTAAAGGTAATCAAAGGTCTATAAAACAGAGCACTAAATTCTGGAATAGGTTGAAAATGGTCCAAAATTTCCTCTAGTACACAAAATTATAGCCATAAATGAAGACAAAAACAATGACATAATTCTAGAAGAACACTCATTCTTTCTTTTAAAAAACATTTTATTTATTTATTTGAGAGCTAGAGTACAAGCAGGGGAGAATAACGGAGAGGGAGAAGCAGGCTCCCTGTGGAGCAAGGAGCTGGATCTCAGGACCCTGAGATCATGAACTGAAGGAAGCCACTTAACTGACTGAGCCACCCAGGTGCCCCTAGAAGAACACTTCTGATCGAGAGTAAATAGGTCTTATTTAGGTTTATGGGAAGCATTAAGCTCCACAAAACTTATAGGGAAAAATGGCCATATTTGAAAACAGCCACAAGGATCAGAGTTGAACACAGGATGGTAATGAGCAGAGTCACAGAACATACTAAAGAGGTATGTATAGTTAGTCCCACTGGAACCTGTAGAGTCACGTTCTTATATACCTAGAGAGAGAGAGGTTAGAGACATTTAAAATGCATGCCTTAAGGTGACAGCACTATTTCTTTGACTTTTAGAGTAATTTTTTTCTTTTAGTATCTTTTAGCCAATGCTACACTACATGTAACATTATTGTTTGAGTGATTCTTTTGGATTTAACATTTCATTTAATGTAACAGAATCAGATTCATCACAATAATCCTTAAATTCTCATTAGTTTTGACTTCTACTTTTTACTGATGCTAGCTATCTCCCATTGTCACCTCTGTAATCAGTATAAACATTTACATCATTTTGTTACCTTTCTATTAGAATACAGAATTATCTCTCAGTCAAAGCCCTAAAGGAAAAACATTAAAACAATAAAGCTAAAGTATCCAATCACTTCTGTTTTGCTGTTTCTCTCTCCAAAATACCTTTAAAAAATCTATTATTCACAAATTACACAGCTGAATGTGTCTTTCACTGTTAAAACATCAAAGTCACTGTCATCCTGACCAACAAAACAGTTCTCCTACAGTTCAACTTGGTTTCTATTTTCTATTTGGTTTTGAAGATAAAGAGGGTAAAAACTCTAGGAAATTTTGTGGTTTAAAATAGTTTTTTAAGGACACCTGGGTGGCGCAGTTGGTTAAGTGTCTGCCTTCCTTAGGTCATGATCCCAGTCAGATGGAATCCTGCATGGGGATCCCTGTTCAGCAAGGAGCCTGCTTCTCTCTCTCTGCCTGTTGCCCCCCCACCCCTGCTTGTACTCACATGTTTTCTCTCTCTCTCCTTCTCTCTCTCACTCGCCCTCTGTTAAATAAATAAGTAAAATCGGGGTGCCTGGGTGGCTCAGTGGGTTAAGCCTCTGCCTTCGGGGGCGCCTGGGTGGCTCAGCGGGTTAGGCCTCTGCCTTCAGCTCAGGTCATAATCTCAGGGTCCTGGGATCGAGCCCTACATCGGGCTCTCTGCTCATCAGGGAGCCTGCTTCCCCTCTCTCTCTGCCTGTCTCTCTGCCTACTTGTGATCTCTCTCTGTCAAACAAATAAATAAATAAAATCTTAAAAAAAAAAAAAAAAGCATCTGCCTTCAGCTCAGGTCATGATCTCAGGGACGTAGGATTGAGCCCCACATTGGGTTCCTTGCTCAGCAGGAGCCTGCTTCTCCTTCTCCCTTTGCCTCCCTCTCTCTGTGCTTGTTCTCTCTCATTCTGTCAAATAAATAAATAAAATCTTTTTTTAAAAATTAAAAAAAATAAAAACAAACAAAAAACAGCTTTCAATGGTAGAATATAAAATGCTAATCCCTTAAATGTAGGTGAAACATTATGAGTTTTAAATAATGCAGCATGGGGGCGCCTGGGTGGCTCAGTGGGTTAAAGCCTCTGCCTTCGGCTCAGGTCATGATCCCAGGGTCCTGGGATCGAGCCCCGCATCAGGCTCTCTGCTGAGCATGGAGCCTGCTTCCTCCTCTCTCTGCCTGCCTCTCTGCCTACTTGTGATCTCTGTCTGTCAAATAAATAAATAAATCTTTTAAATAAATAAATAAATAAACAAATAAATAAATAAATAATGCAGCATGATCGAAAAACACCTCAAAACATTAACTTACTGATTTGTATTTCATATTGTTCCACTGGCAGATATCCTTATTCTTCAAAGCACAAGGAGCTGCCACTTGTGACTGAGCCCAGCATTTCAAAATTGGAAACTCTGAGAAAAAGTGGTAGAACATCATATCAGAAAACATGCATCTGGACTAGACACTAAGCCAGTCTTCTGTGTTGAGATATGAGTACTCATACACTTTGCCACACAATGTACAAGACCTGAATCGATCTATCACATACCATTTTATTTTAGCAACCTGTTCTAAGAGGATGCCTAAGAAATTACAAAATTACCAAGACTGTGCAGAAGTTAAACATGAGTTCTTAACAAATCCCATTACAGTAGGTGCCACTTTTTTTTCTTAAGATGTTATTTATTTATTTATTTGAGAGAGAGAACGAGCAGAGGGAGGGAGAAGCAGACTCCCCACTGAGCAGGAAGCCAGCTGTGGAGCTCAATCCCAAGATGTAGAGATCATGACCCTAGCTGAAGACAGACACCCAACCTACTGAGCCACCCAGGTGTCCCCAGTGGGTACAATTTTAAAAAAAAACTTAACTTAAACTTTTTTTGAAGTATAACATATATTCAGAAAAATTAACAGATCCAAAGCATACAACTGAAAAAAAAATTCCATAGACTAAACAAACCCATATAAAGAGCATTCAGACTAAAAAACCAAAGCAAAACAAAACAAAACAACTCCGGATGGTATCTCAAGAGAGGGCACTTTTTCAAACTTTATTCTGAGTAATTAAAAGAAAGAAAACTAGGTTGGATGAACAGATCTAACAAAGTTGAACAGTTTATTATTTTCTCATCATGAAATATATCATGGCAGCAAAGTATGATTAAAAACTTCCTATCTCCCAATCTTTAGTGCTACTGATTTGTGAATATTCTAATCAATCTAAATTTGGAGACACAAAGAACCAAAATCTGAAAGGGACTTCTTAGAAGTCCTGATTCTAGGAAGACTGAAAATGAGGAAGCATAGGTCCTTGTTTTGTTTTGTTTTAATTCAAATGCACACATAAAAACAGAAAGAACAACTACTCCCAAAACCAAAAACTCATGGCTAACATTTACACAGAACTAGGTGGTAAAGTATTCCCTCAATCACAAAAATCTATACAAGTAGAGAGAAAACACCAACAGCTGTAAGTCCTACAAATCAGCATAAAGAAACAGAAAGCAGCACAGGGGCAGAGGATCAATGGCCAAAAAAAAAGAAACACACCAGACATTATATGAGTCATCATACAAGAACACAGCACCACCTATAGTCTTGTCAAAAGAATCAAAGCTGAATATGATCACAGCTCTGGAGCCAGCAGCCAATTTCCAGGAAATAAAGAGGCTAGATGAATGGCATAAGCACAATCACCAAAACCTTAACTATGAGAAACTAGACAGGTCAGATGACCCAGGTGTCTCAACAGGGGATTCTAAAAAAAGAAAGGGAAAGAGGGGAAACCTGTAAATTAAGAGACTAGTGGAAATACATTTCTTCAAATCGGGAAGGTAAGGTTTTACTATCCACGAATGCCCACTTGGGTGAAAAAAGTATAAAGAAACATAAGCAACTGATTAAAAGTCAGGATATGGGTTAGTCTTAGAAGAAAGGAGGAGGCTATGATTGAGACGGGACACACAGCTGCTGCTAGGGTGACTGGTAAAGCTCTATTTCTCTACCTGGGTGGTAGTTACAAGGATCTTTGCCTTATAATAATATACTAAACTATTTATTTGTTAAGTTTTTCTGTATCTATGGTGTATTTTACAATGAAAAAGTTAAAAAAGAGGGATGCCTGGTGGCTCAGTCAGTTTACTGTCTGCCTTCGGCTCGGGTCATGGTCCCAGGGTCCTGGAATAAAATCCGACATCAGGCTCCTTGTTCAGCAGGGAGCCTGCTTATCCTTCACCCTCTGCTGCTCCCCCTGGTTGTGCTCTCTTTCTCTCTCTGACAAATAAATAAACAAAATCTTTAAGAAAAAAAGTTAAAAAGGAAAGAAAAAAGAAACCTTTCTGTCATCCTTGTCCTTGACTTTAGACTTGCCACCATACCTTTATTTTTATTTTCAACCTGCAGAAAAGCCTTGCAACTCTCACCTTGGTCACAATACATCAATAAATCAGGGTTATTGACCACAATAAAGGTTTCTCCATCTTTACTATGTGGCCGATGATAGCGGTAGTGCACAGGCAAAAAAGCTTGGAAACAATCAATGCACTGTGAATCTTGTCTGGCATAAATAAGAACTTCGGATTCCTTGGACAAATAATTGGGAGCTTCTATATTAAAGTCTTCAGAAACCATCACTGCCTGTAAAAAGAAAACAAATATTAATCTAGAAGAAGAAATGAAGAAGATTAATAAAACCAAAAGAATGCTATACAGATGAACAGAAAAGTCAAATTCATTTCCCCTATAAGCAATTCCCATTTCATTCTAATCTCAATTTTAAATAGAAAAATAAGATGTGATCTATGTTTAATAAAAGTTTGTTTACTAAAAGTAAACTGAGGAAATTATACTCTGGGATATGAAGTTTCCCCATAACAAAAATTATGTATTTATAATATCCTTATCAAGCTTTGTTTAGGTGACAAAACAGGTATTAAGAAAAGAGAAATTTTGTGAATACAGCATCATTTAATAAATATGAAAAGTATGACAAAAACAGTTAACCCAGTATTGGTTGAAATGATTGGTATCATTCTGGTAATTTCCTGTTCTTCAGAAAAGTAGGTAAGATGGCAGTGAGTAAGACAGAGCACTGTGGTCAGGAAGTCAAAGCAAAGGTCAGCACTTTTCCCATATTAGGTATAAAAAGTTAAAAGGAAAATATTAAATGATTCTTTAAAAAAATATGATAAAAACCATTTTAAAACAGGTATTCTAGGGGCACCTGGGTGGCTCAGTCAGTTAAGTGTCAGCCTTCAGCTGGGTTCGTGATCTCAGGGTCCTGGGATTGAGCCCTGCATTGAGCTCCCTGCTCAGCGAGGCATCTGCTTTTCCCTCTCCCTCTGCCCCTTCCTGCTGCTCATGCTTTTACTCACTCTCTCTCAAAAGAAGAAATAAAAAAAATCTTTAAAAAAGAAAAAGGTAGGGACGCCTGGGTGGCTCAGTTGGTTAAGCGGCTGCCTTCGGCTCAGGTCATGATCCCAGCGTCCTGGGATCGAGTCCCACATCGGGCTCCTTGCTCGGCGGGGAGCCTGCTTCTCCCTCTGCCTCTGCCTACCTCTCTGTCTGCCTGTGCTCGCTCTCTAACTAATGAATAAATAAAATCTTTAAAAAAAAAAAAAGAAAGGTATTCTATTCCAAAAGTAAAAATGCATATGTGACAGAAAATAGTCCTAAATTATAATGTAAGTACATTATATATATATATATGTGTATATATATCCATCCACACATATTTCTGTATAAACATACATACACACATTCACATTCACATATACTTATACACACATATATACAGGCCAGATTATATATATATATAATCTGTGAGTCTGTTTGTATGTGTGTATGTACAGATGTATACACACACAACTTGTCTCTAGATTCTCTATGTGAAGCCCTGACATATCTCCAAGAAAAAAAACCAGAATTAACATCTTCCCATCATGGCAAACATCCTAATTCTCCTGTTTCAGAGTGACAACAAGTGCTGTATTTTTTCATGTTTTTCCTTCTCTGTTAATCACAGGAATAAAAAAGTTCATTGGCAAAGGGCAAGGAATATAATCTTATGAGTCATAATGAACTTTAAAGGTGATTAGATTAAACCACTGTCAATGAGGGCATTGCTCAAGAATCCAGCCACTGCTTGAATATGCTCAATGACTAAAAGGGAGGTTATTACTTTGAGTCATATCATTTTATCTTCCGTTAAAAGGTTATTCCTTTTTTTTTTTTTTCAGATTTATTTATTTGAGAGAGAGAACAAGAGTGTGGGAGGGAGGCGCAGAGAGAGAGGGAGAGAGTCTTAAGCAGACTCGGTGCTAAGTCCAGAGCCCAACACAGGACTCGATCCCATAACCCTGAGAATCATGACCTGAGCCGACACCCAGGAGTCAGATGCTCAACCTACTGTGCCACTCAGGTACCCCCATTCCTTTTTTACAAGTAGAAATCTGATGCTCTGGTCTTTAACATTCACAAATGTCCTTACTTACAGTATCTACAATAAATCTGTTCCTTATTTCACTAAGGGTCACTCAAACATCTCTACTAAGTTTTCTCCTCCCCAGAGAAACAGTCATAGTTCTCTTAGGGGTGCCTGGGTAAACAGCAATAATGTATTATCAAAAAACCAAAATGATGCATAAAAAATTCATCAAAAAAGAACACATGCTTGTTAACAGCCATGAACCTAAGCCTTTTCACTCAACTAACACATGTCACAAACCACCAGAGCTAAGTTAAATGAGTTAAGCTATGAAATTGTGCCATGTCTTTAACATTTGCCAGATCTTTCTCTTATGAACTACAGCTCTTTCAAAAGCAGCAAAAAAACTTCTCCCACTTAAGACACAGTAATTGGTGCCTTTGAACAACGTATACAATCTAAAAATATAAAACTTTATAAAAATGAAATGTAGACTACTTTTCTGACACTGGAATGTTAATTCTAACAGCACATTTTTATAAATGATCTCTCTGTCTAAAGGTTCACCAATTTTATCCATTTCAAAGAACCAGGTTTGTTTCGCTGGTTTTCCCTATTGTGTTTCTATTTTCTAATTCATTGATTTCTGCTGTTTGTACTATTCCCATTCTCCTACTTAACTTTGGTTTCATGTGCTCTTTTTTTTATAATTTAGGGAGGCTTGGCTACTAATCTGAGATCTTTCTTCTTTCTAAAATAGGCATTTTAGGACTATAGATTTCCCCCTAAATGCAGCTCTAGCAGCACCCTACTAATATATTGTGTTTTCACTTTTATTCAGTTCAAAATCCCTTATTTCCCTTTTTTCTTCTTTGACCCATGGACTACTTAGAAGTATGTTGATTGGCTCCCAAATGTTTGAGCCTTTTCCAGAGATCTTTCCATTCTTTTTTTTTTTTTTTTAGATTTTATTTATTTGAGAGAGAGATAAAGACAGCTCATGCACAAGCAGGCAGAGTGGCTGGCAGAAGGATAAGGAGAAGCAGGCTCCCAGCTCAGCAGAGAGCCCAACACGGGGCTCGATCCCAGTACCCTGGGATCATAACCTGAGACGAAGGCAGACACTTACCCAACTGAGCCACCCAGGCACCAAAGATCCTTCCATTCTTAATATCTACTTTAATTCCTCTGTAGTCAAGAACATACTTTGTAAAACTTGAATTTGTCTAAATATATTAAGACTTGTTTTATGACATAGAATCTGCTCTATCTTGATAAATGTTCCATGTACATCTAAAAAGAATGTATATTCCACTGTTGCTGGGCAGAGTGATCTATAAATGCCAATTAGGTCAAGTTGACTGTTTTATTCAAATCTTATAAAGTCTTCCTAATTTCCTGTATCAATCAGTGAGAAAAGGGTACTGAAACCTTCAACTATAAGTGTGGATTTGTCTATTATAACCTTACAGTTATACCAGTTTTTCTTCATCCATTTTGAATCTGTGTTATTACGTACATAAATGTTTAGGGTTATTACTTCCTCCTGATGAGTTGATCCCATTATCAAAATGCCTTCCTTTAGCTCTGGTGATAGTCTTTGCTCTGAAATCCACTTCACCTAAAATTAATATAGCCACTTCACCTTCCTTTGACCAGTGTGAGCACATCATCTCTTTTCTTTTTTTTTTTTTTTAAGATTTTATTTATTTATTGAAGAGAGAGAGAGAGAGATCACAAGTAGGCAGAGCAGCAGGCAGAGAGAGAGGGGGAAGCAGGCTCCCCGTTGAGCAGAGAGCCCGATGCAGGGCTCCATCCCAGGACCCTGAGATCATGACTGAGCCGAAGGCAGAGGCTTTAACCCACTGAGCCACCCAGACGCCCCTATTCTTTGCATTATTTTTGACAAGAAACCTGTTACATTTATCTTTGTTCCCTTATATTTTACATATTTCTCTATCCCTCTTGCCACTTTAAAAATTTTCTCATTCTCTGGCTTAAATCAACAACACAACCCTTTTGCACTGTTGGTGGGAATGCAAACTGGTGCAGCCACTCTAGAACACAGTATGAATGTCCCTCAAAAAATTAATGATCCAGCAACAGCACTACTAGGTATTTACCCAAAGAATACAAAAATATTAATTCAAAGGGATACATGCACCCTGATGTTTATAGCAGCATTTTCTTAGCTAAATTATGGAAACAGCCTAAAAGTCCATTGATTGATGAATGGATAAAGAAGACGCAGGGGTGTCTGGCTGGTTGAGTCAGCAGAGCATGTGACTCTTGATCTCAGGGCTGTGGGTTCAAGCGTTGGGCAGGGAGCCTACTTAAAAAAAAAAAAAAAAAGATGTAGTATATAAATACGATGGACTATTATTTGGCCATAAAAAAGAATGAAATCTTGCCATTTGCAATGACATGGATGAAGCCAGAGAGTATTCGGCTAAGTGAAGTAAGTCAGGGAAAGACAAATACCATATGATTTCACTCATACATGGAACTTAAGAAAGAAAACAAACGAACAAGGAGAATAAAAAAAGGAGAGAGAGAGAGGCAAACCAAGAAACAGATTCTTAAATAAAGAGAACAAACTGATGGTTAGCAGAAGGGAGGTAGGTGGGGGGATGTGATAAACAGGTGATGGGGATTAAGGAGTGCACTTGTTATGAGGAGAACTGGGTGCTATATGGAAGTATTGAATTACCATTTAGTACACCTGAAGCTAATATTACACTGTACGTTAACTAACTAGAATTTAAATGAAAACTTAATTTTTCCCATTCTCATTGTTTTATTTTTTAAAAGATTTTATTCATTTGAAATTTTTTTTATTTTTTAAGATTTTATTTATATCTTTGACAGACAGGGAGAGCATGAGAGGGGAGGGTCAGAGGGAGAAGCAGACTCCCCGCTGAGCATGGAGCCCAACGTGGGACTCGATCCCAGGACTCCGAGATCATGACCTGAGCCGAAGGCAGAGGCCTAACCCACTGAGCCACCCAGGCACTCGATTTTATTCATTTGAGAGAGAAAGACAGTGGGTGAGCACAAGGCAGGAGAGGGGAAGAGGGAGAGAGAGAAGCAGACTCCCTACTGAGCATGGAGCCCAACATGGGGCTTGACCCCAGGATCATGACCTGAGCCAAAATCAGACACTTAACTGACTGAGCCACCCAGGTGCCCCTCATTCTCATTGTTTTAAACAATTTGAGTACATGTACCTCTGGATAGTTTTCTTCATGTTTCTGGTACTTGAGCAGCTTAGATATATGGATTTATAGTTTTCATCAAATTTGGAAATTTCTCAGTCATTATTCCTTCAAATTTTTTTCCATCTCCATTTCTCTCTTCTCTCCTTGGAGATTCCAATCACACCTTCCCACCCCACCCCCAACACTGAGCTTCACTGAGATATAACTGACATATAACATTGTGTAGGTCTAAGGCATCCAACAGCATGATTCAAAATATGTTTATAATGCAAAATGATTGCCACAGTAAGGTTAGTTAACACATCCATCATCACTCATAGTTACCTCTTATGTGTATGCATGTGTACAATGAAAACTTTTATTTTATTACTTTTTAAAGTAATCTCTACATCCAGCACGGGGCTCAAACTCATGACCCTGAGTCGTATGCTCTACTGAGCCAGCGAGCACCCATGATTAACACTTTTAAAGTATACTCTTTTAACAATTTTCAAATATATAACACACTATTGTTAACTATAGTCACCATGCTATACACTAGACCCCCTGAATTTACTCCTCTTATAGCTGTATATCTATACCTTTGACCACCTTCACCTGTTTCTCCCATACTCTTGCTCCTGACAACCATCAATCTACTGTTTCTATGATTTCAGGTTTTTTTAAGATTCCACATACAAATGAGATCATACAGTATTTGTCTTTCTCTGACTTATTTCACTTAACTTGTAGCAAATGGCAAGATTTTCTTCTTTTTTATAGGTGAATAATATTCCATTGTATCCTATTTTCATACATATTTTCTTTATCTACTTATCTGTTGATGAACACTTAGGTTGTTTCCACAGCTTGTCTACTGTGAACAATGCAAGGAACATGGGGGTAGAGATATCTCTTCAAGATAGTCCAGTCACAGGTATAGTAGGCCACCTGAAGGTGTCCCACAACTCACTATTACTCTATTCACTTTTTTTAAAAGATTTTATTTATTTGACAGGCAGAGACCACAAGTAGGCAGAGAGGCCGGCAGAGAGAGAGAGAGGAGGAAGCAGGCTCCCCGCTGAGCAGAAAGCCCGACTCAGGGCTTGATCCCAGGACCCTGGGATCATGACCTGAGCTGAAGGCAGAGGCTTTAACCCACTGAGCCACCCAGGCGCCCCACTCTATTCACTTTTTATGTTTCTATATATTTTTTTTATGTTTCTGTATTTTTTATCTGCTTTAGGTAGTTTCTATTACTATGTCTTCAAATCAATCAATCTTTTCTTTTGCACTATTTGAAATGCCATTAATTTTATCTAGAATCTTTTCTATCTCATACACCGTAGTCTTAATCTTCACAAGTTTAATGTTCTCCTTTTATGTATCTTCCATATCTGTACTTAATTTTTTGAACATATGGAATACAGTTATAGTAACTGTTTTCATAGCCCAATTCTAACATCTGGGTCAGTTCTGGATTGGTTTTGATTGATTCATTTATCTCCTCATTACAGGCCATATTTTCCCCCATCATTGCATCAAATTTTTTATTAGAATCAAGACACTGTGATTTTGATATTGTTGGGTGCTGGATATTTCTGTATTCCTATAAGAATTCTTGAGCTTTGTATGCAGTAAAGTTACTTACAAACAGTTTGACCTTTTAAAGGTCATGCTTTTAAGATTTGTTAAACAAGACTGCCATGATGTTCCTTCTAGGGCTAAATATTCCCCACTACTGAGTAAAAGTTCTTCTGTTTACTCTACTGAAAGCCAATGAATTATGAAGCTTTTCCTAGCATGGCTGCTGGGAACAGACACTACCACTGGCCCTATGTGAGTGTCTGACACCATAACCTCTAATTTTTTCATAAGGTCTTTTCCCAGAAGCAAGTAGTTTCCTCACAAAAATGCACTAATCAGTACTCGACTATGAACTTGAGGAGAACCTTTTATGGATCTCTGAGTTGTCTCTGTGCAGTTCTCTCTATACTGCGTTGTGATTCTGGTGACCGTCTTCCCAGGATTTCACATTCATTTCCTAAACTCAAGCAGTCCACTAGGCTCTGCTTGGGTTCTTGCTCCCTATACTACAGCTCAAAAACTCTCCCAGGCAATAAGCTGGGACAGTCATAGAGCTCATCTTATTTATTTTCCATTAATTTCAGACATCACTGCCCTCACTGCTTGGTATTCAACGATCTTTCCTGTTATTTCATATATTTTGTCTATTTCTTGGTTATTTCAAGTGGGAGAGTAAATCTGGTCCCTGTCCTCCAACTTGGTGAGGGCATTAAGTCCTATTACTACATATTTTGATTGAGTAAAATTTATGATTTCAAAAACACAGCATTTCCATTTTGACCTACAGAACAGCAGTTTCATATGCTTCAATCTAATATTATGCCTTTTTCAAAGAATGTGAGAGGTTTTAATTAAATATATCAAATAGCCCTACCTAAAAATGAAGTGAGATTCATTTGAAGTGCCTTATTCATTATGACTGTTTAAGGCTTGTCTTTATTTTCAAATTGCTCACAAACCATCACAAACTCCTTACAAAACATTTTATTGCCACCATAACTCATTTAATTTGAACCCATTGTTCTATGTGCTGTAGTCACAAATTTTATCTCATGGAATAGTTAAGATCTCAATCTAAATACATAAGTATCAATCATTCCCTACATGTAAATTTCCTTCTATCCAGTTATACTCATTTAATACCACTTCTTGAGACAAAGTTTCTCTACACAAAGGAATGGGCTACAGTCTCAACTCAGCTAGGCAGAAAGAAATAGCATCTCATATATCAGGAAATCAACTTCTAATTATCTATGTGTCACAAATGAGACATCTATTTGAAATGAAAAAGTAAATTCACTTAAAAGGCTTATAATTAGGGATTAGAAAATTAGGAAACAGAAAATTAAGATAAAGAAAAGCTTGTCAATCAATCCAGAGTGGCATCCTTTGCCTGCCCAGTTTCCTAGTTACAATTAATCTGCACATACCCCAATCTCATCCCAAGAGGGTGGGCAAGTGATCTCTTTTTGGGTACTCCTATGCAAAAAAATTCCATTTTCTTAAAACATTGTAGGCAATTTTATTACGTAGGTTTAAATATGATTCCAATCCATGTCACTACAAGCCAAGAACCACATTTAAATTCGAAACCTTTTAAAAGCCTCATTCAGAATTCATGATTCAGTGAAGGAAAGAAATGAGGAAAAAAGCAATGAGGTCTTTCTACATGTGTAAATGTACTGAGACTGCCATATAAGTGAACATGTTTATTTAAACTGTAACATATGTGCAAAAAAACAGAACACAGGAAAACAAAGTTGGTGAACGGGGGTCAAGATAGGTGGACGCTTATCATTGTATACCTTTTTATATCTCCTAAATTTTTTTAAAGATTTTATTTATTTGACAGAGAGAGATCACAAATAGGCAGAGAGAGAGGGAGAAGCAGGCTTCCTGCTGAACAGAGAGCCTGATGCGGGGCTTGATCCCAGGACCCTGAGATCATGACCTGAGCCAAAGGCAGAGGCTTAACCCACTGAGCCACCCAGGCAACCCATCTCCTAAATTTTGAACCATGAGAACATAATTACCGATTCAAAAACATTTAAATAATTAAATAATTACTTGATAAACAAGTAATTAAAATAGGTAAAGAAATTGGCCTAAACCACAATTATAAACTGTCATCATAAATGACTCCAAGTATATCTATTTTGCCTCTTTTATATTCGCATATAGATTATAATATTAAGAATAAAGATGGTGTTTGCCATTTATTTTTAAGATTTTATTTATTTATTGGACAGACAGAGATCACAAGTAGTCAGAGAGGCAGGCAGAGAGAGAGGAGGAAGCAGGCTCCCCTCTGAGCAGAGACCCCCCCCAAGGCGGAGCTCAATCCCAGGATCCTGGGATCATGACCTGAGCCGAATGCAGAGGCTTAACCCACTGAGCCACCCAGGCGCCCCGCCATAATTTCTTAATAGGAATTATCTGAGTTATTAAAACAGATTTTTGGTCCAATCTAGACCTACTGAATTAAGCTTTCCCAGGAAGACATAATCTGCACAAAAAGTGGCCCCAAGTGATTCTTATCAAAAGTCAGAGAACCCATTAATTAAGGAATAAAATTAATTTCTGGAAAGAGCAACTTTATAATTAGACAACCCTGGATTTATCTCTTGGCTCTTCCATTTACCTGTGTGATCCTGGATAATTTACCTGGCCTCTTTGTGCCTCAGTTTCCTTATCTATAAAATGGAGAAATAATACTTCTAGGGTTGTTATAAAGAATGGATCTGGGGGGGTATGAAGAGGGTGGTTGGGTTATGGACACTGGGAAGGGTATGTGATATGGTGAGTGCTGTGAAGTGTGTAAGCCTGACGATTCACAGACCTATGCCCCCAGGGGCAAATACTACATTATATGTTAATAAAAATAATAAAATAAATAAATCACACACAAAAAAATGGATCTACACACGGGTTTGGGACATAATCATTATCTAATGCTTAATTTTACCTTGCTTCCTTAAAAAAAGAGAAGAAGATACCTAACATTCACATATCCAATAAATACCAGCTTCCTTTCCCCCCACATCCAAATTATACAGGTGTTGATGTATAGGTCACTCAAACAATACTGTCAAATGCTGCTGAAACAGTATTTATAATCATTAACCTTCTCAAAGACATATAATTTTCTTAGTTATGAAACTAGGAACAATTCTAACAAAAACCATTTTAACTTGAGCTCAGTTCAGTTGGCTTATTACTGACAAGCCTGACACATTATCACTCATTTTTAAATAATACTCCCATCCTACCTAAAAAAAAGGTACTTTATACACTTTAACAAAATGAATAAAAAAGTACATGTTGTCTTGTCTATTTTTTTCCTTAATCCAAATAACAGCATTCCTAAAATAATTTCTCTCCAAAAAAAATCCTCTAATAGTTATACCTCTGTTATGTTTCTCTCTCTTAATGAGGCCAACTCATACGGATCCACGAAAAGTCCTGTTGGGATGTACTGTTTAATTAAGAGTCGGCAGGTCTGTAAGTCCTCAATGCTTTCTCCAAATTTCACTTTTATTAAAAGGTCTCTGTAAGACAAGTATGTTTAAAATATATCTCTTCATTCAGTTGTTAAATGAGATAGCATAACATTACATTCAAATTAGTGGAAACACTATATTTCAAACTCAAAATCTATTTTCAAAACATTATAAAGTCAAATGAAGTATTTATTTCATGTCAGAATCACTCAATTAGATCTTTCATAAATTCCTATCAAGAGCCACAGTATAGTATCAGTATGAAAACAGACAATGATCAATGGAAAGAAAGTCTAAAAATAGACACACACATATTTATATGGCAATAAAGGTGCCAACATGATTTGATGGGGAGGAGAGAGTCTTTTTACCAAATGTACTGAAACAAATACCTATATAGAAAAAAATGAACCTTGACCTCAATCTCATACTATATACAAGTATTAATTTTTTTAAGATTTTATTTATTTATTTGACAGACAGTGATCACAAGTAGGCAGAGAAGCAGGCAGAGGGAGAGGGAGGGAAGCAGGCTCCCCACTAAGCAGAGAGCCTGATGCAGGGCTCGATCCCAGGACCCTGGGATCATGACCTGAGCTGAAGGCAGAGGCTTTAACCCACTGAGCCACCCAGGCGCTCCACAAGTATTAATTTGAAATAGATTATAAACCTAAATGTATAATTGTCCCAGCTTTCTGTCTGAAGGCACATTTGGGACCAAATGCAAGGAAGGAAATCCAAAGCACAACAGGGTGGTTTTGCTTAAATTATAAAACAGAGACAGAAGTTAAGAGAGACTAAAGTGGCTGGAAATCAAGGTGCTAAATTCCAGAAAGGAGCGAACTATGCAGAAAGAGTTCTATAAATCTGAGTTGGACTCCCCTTGATTTTTTGCTGGATAGTAAGAAAGCAAAAGCAAAGTGTAATTCCAGGGGTGCCTGGGTGGCTCAGTGGGTTAAAGCCTCTGCCTTCGGCTCAGGTCATGATCCCAGTGTCCTGGATTCGAGCCCCACATCGGGCTCTCTGCTCGGCAGGGAGCCTGCTTCCTCCTCTCTCTCTCTCTGCCTACTTGTGATCTCTGTCTGTCAAATAAATAAATAAAATCTTAAAAAAAAAAGTGTAATTCCAAAAGATGGTGCAAAGAATGACCAGGGAACTGAATATGAGAAATTCTAAAATTTCACACAGCTGGGAGAAATTTGCATTCCAACCAACCAAAGTATAGAGACCATGGCTTTTGGTAGAGAAACCAATAGGGTAAGGCCTTAGTGGCTAAATTAGCCTTGTAGTAAAGGCCACTTTAACTTTAGACCTATACAAAAAAAGGCTAACATGATCAAGCTGATAAACAAGTAACTGCTAACAGAAAAAATAAGACAAACACACTAAAAATTTCTCGTATCTACAACATTCACAGTTTCGGTATCCCATCAAAACTCACTAAATGTATGGGGTGCCTGGATGGCTCAGTCAGTTGGGCGTCCAACTCTTGGTTTTGGGTTGGGTCATGATCTTGGAGTTGTGAGACTGAGCCTTGAGTTGAGTTCCATGCTCAGCACAGAATCTGCTTGGGATCTTTTTCCTGTTCCTCAGCTCGAGCACACTCTCTTCCTCTCTAAAATAAATATATAGGGCACCTGGGTTGGTCAGTCAGTTAAGCGTCTGCCTTCGGCTCAAGTCATGATCCCAGGGTCCTGGGATTGAGCCCTGAGTCAGGATCCCTGCTTAGTAGGGAGTCTGCTTCTGACTCTGCCCCTCCCCTTCACTTGTGTTCTCTCTCTGGCTCTCTCTCTCTTTCAAATAAATAAAACTCTTTAAAAAATATATAAATAAAATCATTTTCAAAAAAAGTCACTAAAGATGCAAAAAAGCAGGGAAATGTGACCAATAACCAAGAAATTGTTCAATAGAAACAGACATAGAAATGACAGAAGTGACAGAATTAGCAAAGGATGTTAAAAGTCCTCTTAAATACACCCAACACATTCAACGGTTTAAAGAAAAACACGAACACTGTAAGAGAAAGAGATATCTTTATATTTATATATATTATTTTATATATATGAGAGATATTTATATGTATTATATATAATATATATTCTATACATACATATACAATACACATATATATAATATTAAGATATTTTAAGACATAATGGCTGAAAATTTTCTGAATTTCATGAAAACTATAAGCCCATAAATCCAAGAAATTCAACAAATCCCAAGCAGGATAAACATAAAGAAAACCACATCAAGGGGCGCCTGGGTGGCTCAGTGGGTTAAAGCCTCTGCCTTTGGCTCAGGTCATGATCTCAGGGTCCTGGGATCAAGCCCCGCATCAGGTTCTCTGCTCGGTGGGGAGCCTGCCTCCCCCTCTCTCTCTGCCTGACTCCCTGCCTGCTTGTGATCTCTGTCTGTCAAATGAATGAATAAAATCTTGAAATAAAGAAAGAAAGAAAGCCATACCAAGACACATTATCATCCAGTCACTAGAAAAAAAAAATCTTTTTTTTTTTTAAAGATTTTTATTTATTTGACAGATAAAGATCACAAGTAGGCAGAGAGGCAGGCAGAGAGAGAGGGGGAAGCAGGCTCCCTGCCAAGCAGAGAGCCCGATATGGGGCTCGATCCCAGGACGCTGGGATCACGACCCGAGACGAAGGCAGAGGCTTAACCCACTGAGCCACCCAGGCACCCCGAAAAAAAAAATCTTAAAAGCCATCAGAGGAAAAAGAAGCATTATGGAGAATAACAAAGAACAAACCAGAGGACAATGGGACAAAGTATTTAAAGTATTAAATGAGAAAAGGCTATTGATATAGAATTATATATCCAAAAGGAAAATCCTTCAAATATAAAGGCAAAAAAAAAAAAGCTAAAACAAATATGAACTAAGAGAATTTGTCACTGCAAGAATGGTAAAGGAAATTCTTCAGGCAGAAAGAAAATGATATCATATGGAAATAGGAAAATACAAGAAAGAAGAACAAATGGTAAGTATGTGAGTGAATATAAGAACTTTTTTGCTTATTTTTAAATTGCTTTAAAATTTGATTGATAGAAAAATTGGAACTCTCTTCATTTGTTGGTGGAAACGTAAACTGGTACAGCCTCTAAGGAAAACAGGATGATGAGTACATAGAAAATTAAAATGGATGATGAGCACATTATGTTAAGTGAAGTAAGCCAGTGACAAATACTGTACGATTCTGCTTATACAAGGTCAAGAATAGTCAAATTCACAGAAATAGAAAGTGAAATGGTGGTTGCCAGGGGCTGGAGGAAGGGGAGAATCGGGGGCTATTTAACAGGTAAAGTTCCAATCTTGCAAGATGAAAAGTTCTGTGGATGGATGGTGGTGATGGTAACACAATAATGTGAATGTCCTAAATGCCACCCAAGTGTACAATTAAAAATGGTTAAGATGGGGGATTCGTGAAGAGCATTTAACTCTTTCTTTTTTTTAAGATTTTATTTATTGATTTGACAGACAGAGATCACAAGTAGGCAGAGAGGCAGGCAGAGAGAGGAGGAAGCAGGCTCCCTGCTGAGTAGAGAGCCTGATGTGGGGCTTGATTCCAGGACCCTGGGATCATGACCTGAGCCAAAGGCAGAGGCTTTAACCCACTGATCCACCCAGGTGCCCCAGCAGAGCATGTAACTCTTGATCTCAGGGTCATGAGTTCAAGCCCCATGTTGGGTGTGAAGCCTACTTAAATTAAAATATTTTTTTACCGCAATTAAATAATAATGAAAAAAATATATGACTATTCAAAACAAAAATAACAGTAGTGGGGATTATTAGTAAAAACATAAAGTTGAGGGGCACCTGGGTGGCTCAGTGGGTTAGAGCCGCTGCCTTCGGCTCGGGTCATGATCCCAGGGTCGTGGGATCGAGCCCCGCATCGGGCTCTCTGCTCTGCGGACAGCCTGCTTCCTCCTCTCTCTCTGCCTCTCTGCCTACTTGTGATTTCTGTCTATCAAATAAATAAATAAAATCTTTAAAAAAAAAAAACAACATAAAGTTGATACATGTATGGCAACAAAAGCATAAAAGGGAGGAGAAAAAGTATTCTAAGATTTATACATTATTCATAGTATGGAATAATATTGGAAGGTAGACTACGATAAGTTAAAATTGCACACTGTAAACCCTGAAGCAACGAATTAAAAAAAGAGAGAAGTATCGTTAATAAGCCAAAACGGAGATAAAGTGGAATGCTTAAAGAATACACAATGTATCTAAAATAAGGCAAGAAAAGAGACAAAAGATTAGGTAGGACAAATAGAAAAGCAAACAGAGTGCCTAGTTGTCTCAGTTGGTTGAGCGGACTCCTGATTTCGGCTTAGGTCATGATCTCAGGGTTTTGGGATCAAGCACCAAGTCAGGCTCCATGCTGGGTGAGGGGCCTGTTTAAGACCCTCTCTCTCTCTCCTTCAACCCCTTCTCCTCCTCTCTTTCCCTCTCTAAAAAAGAAAAAAAAAAAAAAAGGAAAAGCAAATAGAAAAAAAGTGGCAAGATGGGTAGATTTAAACCAAACCAACCAAATCAATATTTATATTAAAAGTAAATGGTCTAATCACTCTAATTAGAATGTAGAGATTGAAAGACTGATTAAATAGAAGCAATTATAATCTGTGTATAAGATACACATTAATAATAAAAATATGGAGTGGGCACATTAATATAAAAAATGCAAAAAAAAATGCAGACTTCAGAACAAGGAATACTGTCAGGGATAAAAAAGGACATTACACCAAGATAAAAGGATCAATTCATCAAGAAGATATAACAATCCAAAATGTGCTGTATGCACCTAAAAACATTGCTTCAAAATATTCATGTATTTTACTTCACAGCAAAAACTGGGAGAACTTTAAGGATAAACAGATAAATCTGCAATTATAGCCAGGGATTTTAATACCCCTCTCTCAATAACAGATAGACTAAGTACAAATGCAGGAAGGATATAGAAGGCATGAACAACCTTCAATCAAGTTTATCTAATTGACATATATAAATGTTCTACCAAACAAAAGCACATTACACAAGCCATATATATAACTATATGCTGGGCAATAAATAAGTCTCAAAGTATCAAAAGACTGAAATTATATTGAGTATAGTCTCTAACCACATGGAATTAAGTTAGAAACCAAAAGGAGGAGGAGACACAGCCTTCACCAAAGCCACAGCCTCAGGCTCAGTCTCCTCTGACTATGCCTGGGATCTGCTGCCCGGAAGCTTTGACTTCACAGCTGCTTGTGTCATCTCAGGTTTCTTACCTCCAGAAAAAAAAAAAAATGGATACCTCACAACCTGAAAATTCATTTAGGAGATTGAAATTAGGGAGTTCTTTCAAATCTGGACATGGCTAACTGAGAAGCAACAAGACCCAACAGGCCAAATATTATAAATAAAATACACCAGTTGAAACTAGTACTTCTGGGAGAGTCTGCCGTTGGCTAATGAAGCCTAGTTCTTTGTTTCATGAATTTCAAGACGGTACCATTGTGGCTGCTTTTTAACCCAAGCCGTCTACCATGATAATGTAACAGTGAAGTCTGAAATACGAGATACAGTGGTCAAGAATGATACTATAGCCTAGCACCAATGTACTACAGAGGAGCACAGGAAGCCATAGTTGAGTATGAGAGCTCCAATGAGGAGTCCCTTGCAAGAGCAAAACACTGGGTTAAAAAACCTCAAAGGAAAGCAAGTCCTAACACTGTCATAGCTTTACCAGGAAATAAAGCTGACCTAGAATAAAAGGGCTATAGATTCACAGGAAGCACAGTCCTATGCAGATGACAAATTTATTATTCATGGAGACATCAGCCAAAACCTCAATGTATGTGAATGAAATATTTACAGTAATAGCTAAAAGGCTGCCAAATAATGAACCACAGAATTCAGGAGCAAATTCTGCCAGAGAAGAGTAGCAGAACTTACTGAACCCACACAGCCAACAAGGGGACAGTGTAATTAAACCTCCAATTTGAGCTAGCTGGACTATTCTTCTGCTTCCTAAATGTAAATACCAGTGAAACTGGTGCACCTAACCAGTCCAGTCCAGTATAACTTCCAAAAAGAGACTTATGATGGTCTCTTTTTTAAAAAAGATTTTATCTATTAACTTGAGAGACAGTGAATGAGTGGGGGTGAGGGGAACGCAAAGGGACTAAGCCACCCAGGAACCCAGAGTCAAGTTTCTTTTTTTTTTTAAGATTTCATTTATTTATTTGACACAGAGACACAGCGAGAGAGGGAATACAAGCAGGGGGAGTGGGAGAGGGAGAAGCAGGCCTCCCGCCGAGAATGGAGCCCAATGTAGGGCTTGATCCCAGGACTCTGGGATCATGACCCGAGCCGAAGGCAGCTACCTAATGACTGAGCCACCCAGGCGTCCCAGAGTCAAGTTTCTAATACAGAGTTATTTTAAATGTTCCAACTTAATTTTTAATAACATGTATGTGTCCCTCTGCCTGTTTCAGCAATACAAGAAAATGAGAGCTGTGTGTCTACTTGCTTTATTGAAAGGTTAGGGGAAATCATTTCTCATCACCAGAGATTTAACAAATGACTATCTGGACCACCAGTTAACCAGACAGTTCTATGAAAAAGTCTATGAAAAAGACTTTGAACTTACTGATTTGGACTTTGCAAAAAGATTCTTTTTTAATTTTAAAAAGGAGGTTCTAAAGATGCTTATACTTTGCTACAGTAACTCAAACAGTAATTTCTCCTAGTATCTACATTTAAAGCATATATTCCACATCTTAAGAAATTAACAGGGTCAGCTGGCTGGCTCAGTCCATGGAGCATGCAACTCTTGATCTTGAACCCCACGACAGATGTAGAGAATACTTAGACACAGAATCTTAAGGTATACCTGGGTGGCTCAGTCGATTAAACAGCTGCCTTGGGCTCAGGTCATGATCTCAGGGTCCTGGGATTGAGCCCCACATGGGGTTCCCTGCTCAGCAGGGAGCCTGCTTCTCCCTCTCCTCCCAACTTGTGCTCTCTTCCACTCTCTCTCTTAAATAAAATCTTCAAAAAAATAAAAATAAAATATAAAATCATAAAACAAAACAAATTAACCACAAGAAAACTGTCCCAATGGATGCCTGGGTGGCTCAGTTGGTTAAGCATCTGTCTTCAGCTCAGGTCATAATCCTGGGGTCCTAGAAGCGAGTCCCACATTGGACTCCTTCTTCAGCAGGGAGTCCACTTCTCCCTCGGCCTGCTGCTGCCCCTGCTTGTGCACTCACACTCGCTCTTTCTCTCTGACAAATAATCTTTTTAAAAAAAGAAAGAGTCCCATATCTTCAAGCGAAAGAATGAGTCTCAGTGGCATCTAAACCATAACTAGTCCTGTTATTTTAAAAATAGCCTTTAAGGTAAGAGTGCCTGGGTGGCTGCTAGTTAGGCATCTGCCTTTGGCTCAGGTTATGATCCCAGAATCCTGGGATGGAGTCTCGTGTGGGGCTCCTTTCTCTACCAGGAGTCTGCTTCTCCCTCTGCCCCTCCTAACACTCATGCTTTTGATCTCTCTCTCTCTAATAAAGAAAATCTTTTTAAGAAATAAATAAAATAGGGGTGCCTGGGTGGCTCAGTGGGTTAAGGCCTCTGCCTTCGGCTCAGGTCATGGTCCCAGGGTCCTGGGATCGAGCCCCGCATCGGGCTCTCTGCTCAGCGGAGGGCCTGCTTGCACCTCTCTCTCTCTGCCTGCCTCTTTGCCTACTTGTGAGCTCTGTATGTCAAATAAATGAATAAAATCTTAAAAAATAAATAAATAAAATAAAATAGACTTTAAAAAAATCAAATGTGGGGCACCCGGGTGGCTCAGTGGGTTAAAGCCTCTGCCTTTGGCTCAGGTCATGATCCCAGGGTCCTGGGATCGAGCCCCACATCGAGCCTCACATCCTCGTCTCTCTCTGCCTGCCTGTCTGCCTGCCTGTCTGCCTACTTGTGATCTTTGTCAAATAAATAAATAAAATCTTTTTTTAAAAAAATCAAATGTAGGGACGCCTAGGTGGCTCAGTTGGTTAAGCGGCTGCCTTCGGCTCAGGTCATGATCCCAGCGTCTTGGGATCGAGTCCCACATCGGGCTCCTTGCTCGGCAGGGAGCCTGCTTCTCCCTCTGCCTCTGTCTGCCTGTGCTTTCTCTCTCTAACAAATAAATAAATAAAATCTTTAAAAAAAAATCAAATATAACCATAGCTAGCTTTAGGAATATGAAACTGATAAATGCATCTTTGTGGGGGAGGGGCAGAGGAAGAGGTAAAGGGAGAATCTCAAACAGGCCCACACCCAGCATGAGCTTGATGTGGGACTTTATCCCACAACCCTGAGAACATGACTGAGCTGAAATCAAGAGTTGGACCTTTAGCTGACTAAGCCACCCAGGCATCTCAAGATAAATGCATCTTAATGAATAGCAATTCCTGCAAACATGTGATCTCTGCAACAAAAATGAAACAAACCAGATATGACTCTTTTACTTACTACTGACTTTGTTTAGGGGCTAAAAAGGGGCTTTTGTTTCCTTTGGAGACAATAAAGTCAATGCACTAACAACATGTACTTTTTTTTTTTTTTTTTTAGGGGAAATCGCGAACGCAGTCCACATGTACTTTTAAACTTATTTTAAATTCAATCTTCAACTGTATTGTAATTAAGGTACTACACTGAAGCTTCTATATATGTTTACTACTTTTCTGTAATATTAAGAGTTGTTTAAAAGTATACGAACTGTACATTTACTAAAACAGCTAATTATTTCCTCTCTCCTCCTTTGAAAGGAAGGGGTTCAGTTATTCCTATACAGCCAGAACCACCATAAACAGGATACCTGTAATCTGTCACATGAATGTTGCAATATACTGGTAATCTTGCGGCCTTGTTTTCCCAAATTCATTTTATTTTGATCCGTTTGGTATATTACACTCATTGTTTTATGTATTTCTACTATGTGTCAGAAATGATTTCATCAGGGCGCCCGAGTGGCTCAGTGGTTAAAGCCGCTGCCTTCGGCTCGGGTCATGATCTCAGGGTCGTGGGATCGAGCCCCACATCGGGCTCTCCGCTCTGTGGACAGCCTGCTTCCTCCTCTCTCTCTCTGCCTCTCTGCCTACTTGTGATCTCTGTCTATCAAATAAATAAATAAAATCTTTAAAAAAAAAAAAAGAAATGATTTCATCTATTAAAGTGCTGAACAGTTAGCAGAATTTATACATCTACAGTAATTCAGAATTAGTAAGGAAAACAGTTCACCAGTGTTTAGTTTTATATTGAGATGCCCAGGGTGGAATAAAATAATACAAAAAGAAAAAAAAAGGGCAGTAAAAAATTTCTGGAAAATCTCCCAAAACCTTAAAAATCAAACAACATAAAAAAAAAAATCAAACAATGTATGTTTAAATAACTGATGTGTCAAAGAAGAAATCAAAAAGGAAATTAAAAATATACTGAACTAGATGGAAATGAAAACAAATGTCAAAATTAATAGGATAGACCTACAGCCCTGTACAGAAAGAAACTTATTGCCATAAATGCAAAGACACTTATATTAGCGGAAAAAGATCTAAAGTCAGTGACCTAAGCTGCCATCTTATGATTTTTTTTTTATTATTATTTAGAGAGAGGGAGAGAGTGAGCACAGGCAGACAGAGAGACAGGCAGAGGCAGAGGGAGGAGCAGGCTCCCTGCTGAGCAAGGAGCCCGATGTGGGACTCGATCCCAGGACGCTGGGATCATGACCTGAGCCGAAGGCAGCCGCTTAACCAACTGAGCCACCCAGGGGTCCCTAAGCTGCCATCTTAAAAAAGCTAAGAAGGAGAAATTAAAATCAAAGCAAAAAGGAAAGAAATAATAAAGAACAGAAATCAATGAAACAGAAAGTAGACAAATAAACAATAAAACGTCTTCTTTCCAAAGATCAGTAACATTGATGAATCTCTATATTGATCATAAAAGAGAAAAAGCACAGACTATCAATACTAGAAATAAAAGAGTTGGTGGGGGGTTGTATGGGAGGCTTGGTTAGTTAAGTGACTGACTCTTAATCTCAGCTCAGGTCTTGATCTCAGGATCATGACTTCAAGTCCCATGTTGGACTCCATGCTGGGTACAGAGCCTACTTAAAAAAAATCTGGGGGGCGCCTAGGTTCAGTCAGGCATCTGCGTTCAGCTCCAGTTGATCTCAGTGTCCTGGAATCGAGCCTCACACCTGGCTCCCTGCTTAGCAGGGAGTCTGCTTTTCCCTCTCCCTCTCCCCAACACCTACCCCCCTCCGCCACTCTCTCTCTCTCTCGAGTAAATAAAATCTTTAAAAACAGAAAAGTTTTTAAATAAAATAAAAAATTATTTTTAAAAAAGGAATAAAAGAAGGAACATTACTATACAACCTCTACCTATGAAGAGCACAATAAGGGAATATTTGAGTAATTTTATTCCAATTATCCAAATAAATTAAATAAAATAGCTAAATTCTTGGAAAGAAAAAAAATGACCAAAACTGACAAAAGAAAAAACAAGAGTATATGAATAGCTCTGTATCTTCAATTTGTAATTCAAAAAAACTTAAAGCCTTCCATATAAAAAACCTCAGGCCTTTTTATTGTTGAATTCTATTGCATATTTTAAAAAAACAGTATCAGTGCTACACCATCAGAAAATAGAGAAGGAAGTATTTCCCATTTTTTTTTACAAGGCTAGAATTGGCCTGACACCAAAACCCAAGTAAGGCATCACAACAAAAAAGAGAAGTACAGACCAATATCCCTCATGAACAGAGAAGTAAAAATCCCTAACAAGATACTAGCAAATTAAACCCAGTAATATTTCAAAAAGATAATGCATCATGACCAAGTGATAGGTTTACTGGATTTATCAACATATGTACTATGCCATATTGACAAAATAAAGATAAAAAAATCATGATTCTATTAGAGTAGATGCAGAAAAAGCTTTTGACAAGATTTGGGGCACCTGGAGGGACTTACGTGGTTGGACGTCTGCCTTCAGCTTAGGTCATGATCCCAAAGTCCTGGGACTGAACCCTAAATCAGGCTTCCTGCTCAGCAAAGAGCCTGCTTCTCCATCTCCCTTCTGCCTACTACTCCCCCTGCTTGTGCTCTCTCTCTCTCTCTATGACAAATACATAAAGTCTTAAAAAAATTTTTAATTAAATAAAATAAAAATGGACAAGATTTAAGCAGATGCTTCAAAAAGGAAGATAAACCAGTCCCCAAAAAGCACATGGAAAGATGCTCAACACCATTAGTCATCAGGGAAATAACCCATTAAAACCACAATGAGTTACCACTACACACCCACCAGAATCTCTAAAATTAAAAAGACTGACAATACCAAGTGTTGGCAACAATGTGGCAGGGACAGAACTCTCATACACTGCTTGTAGGAATGTAAAACAGTATAACCACTTTGGAAAACAGTTTGGCAGTTTCTTAAATTCAACATACACCTACCATATATCCAGGAATCCAAGAGAAATGAAAACATGTTCACACAAAATCTTGTACACAGATGTTCATTATAGTTTTATTTATCTAGCCCAAAATTAGAAATGGCCCCAATGCCATAAAAATGTGAATGGCTAAGCAAATTTTAGTACTCAGCAACAAAAAGGAACAAATTACTGCCATGCAGAATATGGATAAATGGCACTGATATAATGTAGTGAAAGAACCCAGATATCAAAAAGACCATTTGGTTTCATTTATATAAAATTCTAGAAAATCTATATAGTCAAACAAAATATATCACTGGTTGGCTGAATCTGGGTATGGGTGAGGGAGAATAATTCCAAACAGCACCACATGGGTATTTTTGTAGATGATGAAAATACTCTGTATTTTGACTGGGGTGGTGGTTACATGGGTATACAGAATTGTCAAAACTCAATGAAGTTGATTAAAAAATCACTATGAGGGCATCTGGGTGGAGCAGTTAGTTGATCAAGACCAACTCTTGGTTTCAGCTCAAGTCATGATCTCACAGTCATCAGGCCCCACACTCAGCATAGAGTCTGCTTGAGATTCTCTCTCCCCCTCTCCCGTCCCCCTCCCAACCAAAGTAAATAAATAAATATTTTTAGAAATCATGGGCACCTGGGTGGCTCAGTGGGTTAAAGCCTTTGCTTCCGGCTCAGGTCTTGATCCCAGGGTCCTGGGATCGAGCCCCATATTGGGCTCTCTGCTCAGCAGGAGGCCTGCTTCTCTTCATCTCTCTCTCTGCCTGCCTCTCTGCCTACTTGTGAGCTCTGTCTTCAAATAAATAAATAAAAATCTTTTAAAAAATCAGTATGAAATAGTACTATAATAATTCCTCTTTTACCTGTAAGAAATTAAAGCACCAGGGTTAAAACGCCCATGTTACAGTTTTTATAGAAAAATTGTTACCTCTAACTCAAAAAGTATGGGGAAATGCTTTGAGACTTTATATAAATGTATTTGATATTAGGTTTTGGTTCTCAGATAATCAATAAATTTTTATGGACTCATTGCTCCAAGAACACAGCAGCAATTTCAAGAATTGAATACTAAGAGCAGCTATACAGAAAAAGAATTGTTTGGATTTTTTTTTTTTGCTTATATTCTTCCAAATAGGTAATTTTACATATAGCATTTTATTTTCCTAATAATTTATATTCATTGCAATAATTCTGAATAATATTTGAAGTATTGTTATATTCTATTTTCATCCAAATATATCATTTCTAGTGATGTAAAAGCTAAGGGCAGAATATGCAAATCAATTAAATCCAAAAGGATTGAAATTAAATTAAATCCAAAAGGATTTGAAAAAACAAATAGAGACTATTCAGGACCTCCCTCCAAGACGACATCCAATCTATTAATCAGAATATGTTGGATAATTTTGTTGATCTTTATGAAGTCATTCAACTGTTTTAGCTTTCAGTTCACATTCTTTATCTTGTTCACAAATACAACATGTAAAACTTCATCAAGTCTTGCAGAAAATAAGATATACTGTTATCTACAGCATTTCTTTGATCTACCTATCTAATGGATCTGTACAAAGGACATAAATTTGTCATAAATTCATGCTAGTTCCCAGAGACTACCACTTCCTCTTTTGTGTTCATACCCCATCCTTTTAACAATCTGAGCTAGAGTTTTGCCCAGAAGCTATAGCAACTAACTAACTCCCAGATTATCCAAAGATTACAAACAGAAGTTTAGCAATCACTTAAGCAAATTCTTCTACTATGCTAAACTATAGATTATCACAGAAGAGAGACCCTAAACTCATTTAAAATAGTAAGGTCCTTTTATATAATTCCCTTATGTATTCTGCACTTCAGTTTCCTCCTACCAGTATTTGCTTGGCCTTCTCCAGAGTGGAAGTAATTCTTCTTGACCAAGAAGACAAATAAGAGAAGGTAACAAATTCTACTTTCTATAATCTGTTAAAGTTTCCTCCTCTACCCGGCAGCAAGATTACACCTCTCTAAACATAATGGAAAAGCCTTTCACTGGCATTTTCTGAAGGTTTCCAGTAACTCTGAGATTTCTAGTTTCTGAGTTTATTTTTGTGGGTTCTGTCACTCTTCATCTTTGGTTTTATATCCTGGTTTTTACCTTCAGTACTTCTAACTGGACAGCTACTTTTGCTGTCACAATGGCCTCTTCAGGCACTTCTTTCTTTCTCACTGGAGTCGCTTATAATTGCACTGCCAAATTTGCATTACTTAGTATTTCCCATTTCTCTTGAGAATACATCCCAATTTCTCTAAAAACAGGTTATAACCTTGGCATGGGGTGCCTGGGTGGTTCAGTCAGTTGGGTATCCAACTCTTGATTTCAGCTCAGGTCACGATCTCAGTGTCCTGGGATGATGCTCAATGGGGAGTCTGTTTGTGATTCTCCCTCTCCCTCTGCCCCTCCCCCTACTTGCACACACACACTCTCTCTCAAATAAAGTAATCTTTCTTTTTAAAGATTTTTTTAAATTTATTTATTTGACAGAGATCCCAAGTAGGCAGAGAAGCAGGCAGAGAGAGCCTGATGTGGGGCTCGATCCCAGGACCCTGAGAACATGACCTGAGCCGAAGGCAGAGGCTTTAACCCACTGAGCCACCCAGGCGCCCCTCAAATAAATTAATCTTAAAAAAAAAAAAAAAGCTATAACCTTGGCATAATTACCCTGACATTGCTTAAAATTTGCTGAAACTCGGTTAGAAATTCCTTTCAGAGTGACTTCCCTCCCAAAATCAGTTTTATTACTGTGTAGTCACAATCCTCTTGACTGAAATTGTAGTGTCCAATTTGATCATCTACCTCATTGTTTGTAATAAGAGCTAACATTTCCTATGGATGTACTATGTGACAAGCACTATATTAAAAGACTTCCTATATATTCTCAGATTTAATCCTCATAAACCTAATGAGGAAATATTATCATTATTTAATTTTACTGGTAAGGTGGCAAAGATTTAAGTAACTTGACTAAAGCCGCATAGTTACTAAATAAAAGAGCTACACTCTGAGCCCAAGTCTGTCTGAGTTAAATAACAAACCTCAAGTTTTTTCTACCATACCTCCTAGCCATTCACACGTAGGCTAACTTTGAAGAGGGTGGAGAGTGAGATGTCTCAGTTTAAGGTGACTTATAAAATGCAATGATTTAAAAAAAATAAATGTATCAGATTTTGTAAATCATATATCAGAACTATTTCAAATTAATTACCTCGAAAGCTTTAAAGTTTGGGAAATTTTCTTACAGAACAGTTTCTACAACTTTTTACTAGTCTTTTTTTTTAAAGTATTTTATTAGGATGCCTGAGTGGCTCAGTGGGTTAAGCTGCTGCCTTCTGCTCAGGTCATGATCCCAGGGTCCTGGGATCGGGTACCCCATTGGGCTCCTTGCTTGGCAGGGAGCCTGCTTCTTTCTCTGCCTCTGCCTGACACTCTGCCTGCTTGTGAGCACTCTCTCTCTCTGACAAATAAATCAATAAAATCTTGGGAAAAAAAAAGTATTTTGTTTATGTATTAGAGAGAGAGAGAGAGCAAGCTCACAAGGAGGGGAGAGGCAGGCAGAAGGAGAGACAGGCTCCCTGGTGAGCAAGGAGCCCCACGTGGGACTCGTTTCCAGGATGCTGAAATCATAACCTGTGACGAAGGCAGACACCCAACTGACTGAGCCACCCAGGCGTCCCTAACTAGTCTTTTAAATATCTTCAGTACTGGTCAAATACTCATTTTTAAGAATTCTTTTTTTAAGGGGCTGCAAAGCAAGGCTTATTGAGTGATTGTAAAGTTTACTGAATGATAAAGAATACAAAGCTCCTAAAGAGAAAGAGGACCTGAGAGGGTTGCCCAAGAATAATTTCTATTTTGGAAACAGTGTGGTCATTTGGAACCAATTCTTATAAATCAAAAACAGTGATTTAGGGTGACATAATATCTTAGTACATGAGGGCATGGCTTTGGAGTATGATAGTCATAAATTTGAGTTAGAACCTTACTATCCTAACTTCTACTAAATTATTTAAATTCTCTGAACCCTACTTCTCTCATCTGAAAAGCAAAAAAGGGAATCACTTCTTGGCCTCCTGGCTGAGATGAAGTGAAAAGCAAGAAAGATATTGTCTATCTCACAACCACAGTGAAGATTAAGTGAATCTGGCTGTATGTATGTTTTATATATATATATATATATATATATATATAAATACACATGCAGGGGTCTGGGTGACTCATTTGGTTAGGTGCCTGCCTTCAGCTCAGGTCATGATCCCGGAGTCCGGGGATCCCGTCCCATGTCAGGCTCTCTGCTCAGCAGGGAGTCTGATTCTCCTTCTACACCTCTACCCTCCCCCAGTCATGCTCATGTGTGCTCTCTCACTCACAAAAATAAATAAAATCCTAAAAAAAACCACACATGCATGATAAATAATAAATATTTTTCTCCTCTTCTCCACTGTTATTTTATTTATTTATTTTAACTATTTATTTGACAGAGGGAGAAAGTGTGCTTGCAAGCAGGGAGAGTGGTAGGCTGAGGGAGAGGCAGAACCCTGGCTGAGTAGGGTGCCAACACAGGAGTCCATCCCATGACCTGGAGATCATGACCTGAGCCGTGGCAGATGCTTAACCTACTGAGCCACTCAGGCGCCCCTCTACTGTTATTTTTTTAAAAGATTTTATTTATTTACTTATTTGACAGGCAGAGATCACAAGTAGGCAGAGAGGCAAGCAGAGAGAGAGAGAGAGAGGAGGAGGCAGGCTCCCTGCTGAGCAGAGAGCCCAATGTGGGACTCGATCCCATGACCCTGGGATCATGACCTGAGCCGAAGGCAGAGGCTTTAACCCACTGAGCCACCCAGGCTCCCCCCTCTACTATTATTTTAACCATTATTTCAAACTGTGAACCACATATGATAAATCTGTCACTTATAACGTTTGTAAGAAAGCAAGAGATTTTCACTTTATCCATTTTCCAGCTACTGGTTTTTTGCTCTAAATTATATGAAACAGTATTTTGACATTAGTGAACGTCAGTGGGCAACTTACCTATGGAAACCATCTTTCAAAACTTCTTGCCTCAAAATAATTTCTGAACACGTGGCCCTTATGCCTATAAGAATCAGAAGATTTCTTAAAATAAGCGCTCAGTGAAAGAACATTTAAATAATTAGAAAATAATTGCTTGACTAGGCTTTACTTGATTGGAAAATCTAACCAACCTATAAACAAAAGAAAAGCTTTTAAAACTTAAAGAATTTGAGCTATCTAAAAAGCTACTTCTAATATAGCATAGGCATTTAGAACATTGACCTTGGAGTAAAACTGCCTAATTATAACCCCAGTCTGTCCCTTAAAGCTATGTGACTTTGGACAAGATAGTTTATTTCTCTGCTATTTGTTATGAGAATTTAATACATGGAGAAGCACTTAGAACAGGGCTTACCAGATAGTAAGAGCTCTGTTTAAGTGTTTGTCATTAATACTGTTTTTTCAGATGATCCCAGGACACCAAAAGGAACAGACTGGCTAAAGAGCCAGGAAATCTCAGTTTTAATCCCGGTTCACTGAAACCGTATTTTAGATACATACTACCAATTTTTGTGTTCTATCGTCTACACCTGTAAAACTGAGAAATGGTACACTTATACCTTGTGCAGGTGTTGGGAAGGTTTAAAACAGAAAAACAAAAACTTGAGGCTTTTCAGAGATTCAAAGGGTTCCTATGTAAACTTAGAATAACCCAAAATCTCACTGTAATGACACCATGCAGAATTCAGATATTAAAGCTATTATTCAAGGTCAGCATCATAAAATTAAAAATTCAGGGGCACCTGGGTGGCTCAGTCAAACGTCCAGTTCTTGATTTCGGCTCAGGTCATGATCTCAGGGTTGTGAGATCAGCCCTGAGACAGGCTCTGCGCTGGGTGTTGAGCCTGCTTAAGATTTTCTCCCAACTCCAGGGGCACCTGGGTGGCTCAGTGGGTTAAGCTGCTGCCTTCGGCTCAGGTCATGATCTCAGGGTCCTGGGATCAAGCCCCGCATCAGGCTCTCTGCTCAGCGAGGAGCCTGCTTCCCTCTCTCTCTCTCTCTCTCTGCCTACTTGTGATCTCTCTCTCAGTCAAACAAATAAATAAAATCTTAAAAAAAAAGAAGTTTCAAATTAAAAGATTTTCTCCCAACTCCAAATAAATAAATAAATAAATCCATTTCTAATGACCATCAACTGTCCCGGGTACCCTACTATATGGAACGTAACTCCATTTTCAAAAGCTGGAAGTGCACTAACATTAAAACAAACACAAAGAAAACCATATACTACTTTGTATTGCTAAGTCTATTAGATTCATTCCTGAAAAGACGCACACAAAAAAAAGTTATAACACCAAAATATACAAGGGAACGAAAAAAGTATGGAAAAATAATATTTATTAAATGATATCCATATGACAAACCCTTTATTTGGGGTTTTCACATATTTTAACTGTCACAACCTAGCAAAACAGGCAGGCAAAATTACTGCCATTTGCACTTAATCAGGAGGAAACTGATTAACAAAGAGTTCTCACTGGTTCTAGGCCATACCACTAAGTTACTGATTAGAAGCAAGATCTGCTAGAGTCTTAAAGCCTATATATTTCCACTTTCCTAGCTATCTAAAAAAATCCTTATTTGCTTCAGAGAAGCATATATAATCATTTCCAAAAAATACCTTTGGGTATCTTTTTTACAAATCCAACTGTTTCACTATATTTAATTTTAATAGGGGTGGAGAGTCAGGATTTATATCCATCTAGAACTTAAATTAGGAAAAAAAAGTCAGATTAATAGGCTTAAATTCTATTACGATATACACCAGAGAATACTAAACCACTTTCATCTTGGGATGGTAGAAAGGTTAATTCACAAACAGTATAGCAAATGGATTATTTATAATTTTTTAAAGCAAAAATACCATTTTCTTTCCTTTTCTGTTTTTTAAGATTTTTGTTTATTTATTTATTTATTTGACAGAGAGGGGCGCAGGCTTCCTCAGAGCAGGGAGCCCAATGTAGGGCTCTTTGTGGGGCTCGACCCCAGGACCCTGAGATCATGACCTGAGCCAAAGGCAGACGCTTAATGACTGAGCCACCCAGGTGTCCCAAGCAAAAGTATCATTTTCAAATAAATTTGTTGCATCTGAATTGATCGTCAAGATTTTTCCTCTTAAATATCACTTTATTTGATTACATGGCCAGAACTGGCTCTGGAAATTGACCTCTTTTTAATCATAAAATACTAAGGCAGGAAGAGTTTTTAGAAATCACCAAGTCCAGCTGTTTAAAATTTATTTTGGCTTCATAATACTTCAAGTAAATCTGGAAACCTAGTATGTGAAGCAGACACAAAAACAATGATTGACCCTAGTCTAATATTCTCACTTTACAGATGGAGGAACTTAACCTAATTTGTACTGACTTTCCTTATTGTAATTACTACTACACTTCCCCACTACTCTGCAAGTTTCACTAGGGTTGGGGCCACATTTAGCTCAGCACTGGATCTAGAGCACCTAGCACAGCACTTCGGCCCTCCGGGTCAGGCCCAAAGAAATAAATCAACTCACTTGCCCAGCCTGTAGTCAGAAGGAAAGCCCCAGACTAATCCAATCTATTACAAAAAAATCTTTGTTAAATAAAACTAGATGCCCACCCCTTCCCACGCCCTCACCCCGTCAGTGTCTCCATTTTGGTGACACATTTTGGTGACTGGTATTCTCACACCCCATAGGGCACTGTGGCATTGCTGGTCCCCTCCGGGGTCCCAAGCTTCAAGCATCCCAAAACACTTGACGGCTGTACTGCCTTCACGATATTTTAGTAATAGTACGGCCAGTACTACCTCTGAACGACAAAGCCCAACTCTCCAGGGACCCAAGAGACGCCTCGGAACGGCGGGTGGGAAAGGTGGGAAGCACGTGGCCTCCGTTCTTAACCTCCTCCATGTCATCCAGAGGGTTCTAGGTCCGCGCCACGAGGCGCACCGTGGAGGACATAGGAGTCCGGATAGCCCCCACCCGCCGGCCCCCCAACCCCGTCCCTCCCTTTACCAGCGTCGGTGGGGGTGACAGTGAAGGCCGTGGCCGGTGTGGTGAGTCCAGCCGCCTCCCAGAGGAGCAGCCAGGCCACCGCCCGGACAACCATGACCGTGGCAGCCAGGACGCTGGAAAACGCGCTCCCCAGAGGAGCGCGCCGGGACGAACTGCGGACTGAGGAGCCCGAGCACGCCTTATGGCGCTCTTAGAGCGTGCTGCTACGGAGTCACGGGACGGAAGACAACGACGCGCGCCTGCGGTCCTGCGGTTCCCGGGGTCCCCGCAGCTCCGGTCCCCCCGAAACTTCCGGCGTTGCGGGAGGCGACAAGCCTACCGCCGTCTTTGCTCCCTTGTCACCCCGCCCCTCGCCGTCGGGTCAGGGGGCGGGGCGAGGAGCGACGCACGCGCCGTGGCGTACGCCGGGGCTGTTGCTGTGGGAACGACTCCCTGGGCTCCCATCCAGACCCGGGCCTTGGAGCAGTCCTGCGAGCGGTATCGGGGAGCTCTCTGTCTCCACCTCCACTTCCAGGTACGTGCGGATGCCCTCCTGCGGGGGGATTCACCCTACAGTCACATCTGCGGGGCTCTGGCTGTCGCCTCTTCCTGCAGCGCCAGGCTCCGCCCGGCCCCAAAGTCGAGTTAAATTCTCTGTGCACTGCGGTTGGGGGAAACAAGCCCCTCACGGCAGTTTTAAGCTCTTCTCCCCCGCAGAAGATGCACTTTCTCTATTTCTCTAAGGGTAAGAAAGTCAGCCTTGCAGTAGC
Source organism: Taxidea taxus jeffersonii (assembly GCA_003697995.1). NCBI lineage: Eukaryota > Metazoa > Chordata > Mammalia > Carnivora > Mustelidae > Taxidea > Taxidea taxus. The sequence continues at coordinate 128,178 of ML106388.1, forward strand.
GGGGACGTGGGTTTGGGAGAGGATCGTCTCTCTGTTGGCAAAATCCGTACACTTTTAGGTGCCGTGCGGGATGTTTAGCAAGATTATGGCGGTCACTGATTCCTGGGGAGAAAAGTATTAATGCCCATGAGGAAGAGTTAGATAAATGTGTCGTCTGTCTTCTTGAATTAAATTGAATCTGTAAGTAGGCCTAGATGCAGACTGGAGCTAGGACAGGTGTCTGCAAGAGGAAAGATGTCATAATGTACCATCGGAAAGTGAAAATAGCAGTATAAGCATGATATTAAGAAATATGGAGATAAATTTTGGAAGAAACACTTAAAAGAATTGAAACTGCTTGACTATGAAGAGAGAAAGGGCAGGGGACAACAGGTTTTTTTGTTATAATCCTCAGAATTATTTTACATTTTTAACAGAATATAAACATATTAGTACAAATAAAAGTTAATTTTTATTTTTTTAAGATTATTTATTTGTTTATATATGAGAGAAAGAGAGTGAAAGAGGCGCAGAGTCAGAGGAAGAAGCAGGCTCCCCACTGAGCAGGCCAGGACCTGGGATCATGACCTGAGCCGAAGGCAGACAGAAGGCAGACAGACGCTCAACCATCTGAGCCACTCAGGCGCCTCAAAAGTTAAATTTTAAAAAGAAAGGACTCTGTAGTCAAAAAAACATTGTTATCACTTGCATACATCAGTCATGAGTACAGCTATTTGCTTGAGTGTGTGGAATTTATATTGTGCTCAGTAGGATCTCTTAGAAAGCTTACTAACAGACCAGATTTTAATGACATGAACTGGGAGTAGTATTTGAAGAAGGGGGCGGGTGGGATCGTTTGTGTCAGATCAGAGCACAGCAGTTTGAAATGGCAGTTCTTTATGATTAATTTCTTAAGAGTAAAAATTCATGTTCAACAATAAGGAGTGAAAAGTATAGGTGATGGTATATCCATAAGACAAAACACTTGACAGTCATAGAAATGTGTGTTTTAGTAAAGCATCTAAGGACAAAATCATGTAAGTTATTACATTTACAAGGCAGGAAATAGATGTATAATGTAAAAAATACTATACTGAAAAAACTATATGTGTAGAAAAAAACGAATCAAGGGTAATCATTATATATATGTTTCTTCCTACTCCTCCCCCACCCTACCTCCAGTCTTCTCCAATGTACTGTGTTCCTATGGTGATTCTCTAGAAAAATCAAGTTTATGAAGGTATCATTACCCTGTGCTCCTTTACCTTTAGGTTCCTTGACATTTGCAAACTTCCTGAGAATATCAAAGTCCTACCTAAAGCAGTCACTATAATTAAGCATATTTGGCAACAACAAGAGGGAATAGAAAGTATTAACTGCAAAATAGCTGTGTTTCTTGTAACTGAGAAAACATAGAGAGACAAATAAGTTGAAATAAAAACGATGTAAATTTTATTGACTTGTATATATCGAGGTTGAATCTGTACCAGGTCTGCATTTTTTATCAGACCTGTAGACTATAAACAGTTAAAGGATATACAGAGACTGTGTCTTATATTGGTAGATTAAATTAAATTTCTTAAATGATTGCATTTATTTATTTATTTGAGAGAGAGCTTGTGTGTATGGGAGCGAGGGGAGGAGCAGAGGGAAAGGGAGAGAGCAGGCTCCCCGCTGAATGCAGAGGCCAGTGTGGGTCTCTGAGATCATGACCTGAGCGGAAACCAAGAGTGGGCCCCCTCAACTGACTGAGCCTCCCAGGTGCCCTTAGTACATTAAATTAAACAAATATATATGGTATTTTGCTGGGATATTCTGGTGAACAGTGGCTATGTTCCCTGCCCTCATGCATATACAGTAGAAGGGAAGATAATTGATTCAATAAGTAATCATAGAAAACTTCATGAGTGGGACGACTGGGTGGCTCAGTTGGTTGGGCGACTGCCTTCGGCTCAGGTCATGATCCTAGAGTCCCAGGATCGAGTCCCGCATCGGGCTCCCTGCTCGGCAGGGAGTCTGCTTCTCTCTCTGACCCTCCTACTTCTTATGCTCTCTCTCTCTCATTCTCTCTCTCTCTCTCAAATAAATAAATAAAATCTTATTAAAAAAAGAAAAGAAAACTTCATGAGTAAAATGGGAAAATTCAGAGGAGACAGACCCAGTCTGATGAACCTCTCAGGACTTCAAAGTATTGAAGTTGACAGGCTGAGCATGCATCTCTAGAACTGGACTAGAGCCAGATCTACTGGGGAGAAGGGGTACTGGGGAGTGTGATTTATTCAACACTTACATTTTTTTCCCCTTTAGCAGGAAGTCATTATGTGACTAACATATTTTCATCAGATTTCCTCTGATTTACCCTAAAGTGCATGTGAGAATGATGTGCACTGCCAAGAAATGTGGAATTAGGTTCCAGCCTCCAGCTATTATCTTAATCTATGAGAATGAAATGAAGGGAAAAAGTCGCCAACGCATCATGCCAGTCCGAAACTTTTCAAAGTTTTCAGGTACCTCATGTTTTATCTTGCCTCCTATCTTAAATATTCTCTAAATCACTTATTAAGAATGATTTCAGTCTTGTAATAGAGCACCATGGCCTTCAGAGTTAGACAACCCCAGGTTCAAATCATGACTATCAGGGTAGGTACCTGAACCCCAGCTAAATTGTCAGTGAGCTTCAGTCTCCTGATCTGTAAACGGAAATTGATAATCCCACCCTTTCAGAATTGTGATATGGGTTAAATGAGATAGCATTATTCAATAATACTGACTCCCTTCTCTCCCTCCAAATGTGTTTTTTATTTGTCTTGATATTTTCTTAGTCTTGGTATTTTCTTAGTACCAGTACTAATATCTGAAACTGTAATAAATCCTTTTCATCTCAGATGTTTTCTCCAGTTGCAAGTGTTTGACATCTCCTTTTTTTTTTTTTTTAAGATTTTATTTATTTATTTGACAGAGATCACAAGTAGGCAGAGGCAGGCAGAGAGAGAGGAGGAAACAGGTTCCCCACTGAGCAGAGAGCCCGATGTGGGGCTCAATCCCAGGCCCTGAGATCATGACCTGAGCCGAAGGCAGAGGCTTAACCCACTCAGCTGCTCAGGCTTAACCCACTGAGCTGTTTGACATCTCCTTAAAGTGATTTTTAAGTTAAGGAAATAAAAAATGCATCTCTTTTCCCCCACCACACTCAAAGCTCAATATAAAGGAATAATAGTTCTGCAAAATAATTCATTCTGAAGCAGTCACTTAGCTACTTGGCTCTCACAGCAGATAATGCTTCCAGTAGTTTGTGATGTGTCTGTTGTATGTGGTATATAATTTTGTTTTTCTCTCCTAGATTGCAACAGAGCTGCTGAACAATTAAAGAATAATCCACGACACAAGAGTTACCTGGAACAAGTGTCTCTGAGGCAGCTAGAGAAGTTATTCAGTTTTTTACGAGGTTACTTGTTGGGGCAGAGTTTGGCAGAAACAATGGAACAAATTCAACGGGCAACAACAATTGATCCTGAGGAAGACCTGAACAAACTAGATGATAAGGAACTTGCTAAGAGAAAGAGCATCATGGATGAACTTTTTCAGAAAAATCAGAAGAAGAAGGATGATCCAGATTTCGTTTATGACATTGAAGTTGAATTCCCACAGGATGAACAGTTGCAATCTTGTGGCTGGGACACAGAGTCAGCTGACGAGTTCTGATAGAAAAAACTCAAAGAATTAATTGAGCTAGCAGAAACTGCATTGTTTATACAAAGGATGTATAAACATGGTTCTAGAAAAATCTGTAAAGAACACTAAATGTACATGTTGGGTCAAGTTTGGATTGACCATGTTACTTTTCAAAACTAGGACGTGTATCTACTGTGTAGATTCATGAGGAATATACAAAAACCAGAATATAGGAATCTGCCTTTAAGGAGCTTACAATCTAATTGGAAGATAACTCAGAAACTTGTGAAAAGCTAATTAACAAAAAGATTAGAGCCAGATGCTTGATAAAAGTTAAAGAGGGTCAGAGCCTAGATGACAATAGGGTTAGAATAGTCAGGGAAGACTGAGTCCTTTAGTAGAGAGATGGGACTTTGCCTGGTCCTTGAAATGGTAATGTTTGGATAGAAGTTTATAAGAATTCCAGATGAGAGAAACTGGGATAATAAAGGGGCTTGGGGGAGGGTAGTGGTAAAGAGATAGGGACTAGAACATCTTATTTGAGGAACAGTAAGCAAATTATAGTTTGGTAAGATTGGAGGGTGTGTATGGTTACCAGGGGATTACCCTGTGTGGATTATGTTTTTATATGTATTTGACTCTGGAGTAGGAGACCAGCCCTACAGAATGCCCTGCAGCTGCAAGGGGGTGTCATCTGATAGACAGTAGGGGAATTCTGCCACTCCAGAATCAGGAAACCTGTACTAAAGATATTCTGAAATCCTGAAGGTCTTCCCATAACTAAAGAGGTTTGTTTGTAAAATGGGAAATCTAGTCATAATGAATAAATAGGCATTGCCAGTTTAGGTCTGTTCTTGGGTTTGGATCTACAAAGAGAAGATCTTTGTTGAACCAGGTTGTATGTATACAGATACATCTTTTTTCTCATTAGAATATTGTTTAATTGGCAGACATTCCATGTTTTCTGCAAGGAGATTAATACTCATTAAATAAAACCGTAAAAATTATTCACTCTTTCCACCTATTCCTCTCTACTGTCTTTACCAGTAAAAGCCCCATGAATGGGGTCACACTTATAGTGGTATCACCAGGGGCTTAAGATGGTCAGGCGTCATATGTGTATTTGCCAAAGGTAGCAAAAAAATTTCAGAATCAGAGATCTATATCTACACAGTATTCCATTGTACAGATGTAGATGATATATTTTAAAAGTTGACCTTAGGTTGTTTTTCCTTTCACTATTACAAGCAATGCCACAGCAAATAACTTTGTACATTCTCTGTTTTGTGCACTTGTAAAACTATAAGTAATGCCTAGAAGGGAATTGCTGGGTATGTCTGTTCCAAATTTTAATAGATAATTGCTAACTTGTCCTTCAAACAAGTTCATTCATTCATCCATTCATTCAGTATGTGTACTTAATGAACATATATTACATGCTGAGCTGTATTATTCTGGAGTCTGAGTATGTAGCAGTATACACAACAAAGTCCTTGCCTTTATAAGGTTTACAATCTAGTGGGAGAAGAGAGACATTAAACATAAATACATAGAATAATGTCACATATGTGCTTTGAATTAAAAACATGGTAAAAAGAGAATGATGGGGGACGCCTGGGTGGCTCAGTTGGTTAAGCGGCTGCCTTCGGCTCAGGTCATGATCCCAGCGTCCTGGGATCGAGTCCCACATCGGGCTCCTTCTTCGGCAGGGAGCCTTTTCCCTCTGCCTCTGCCTGCCAATCTGTCTGCCTGTGCTCTCTCTCTCTAACTAATAAATAAATAAAATCTTTAAAAAAAAAATTAAAAAAAAGAATGATGGGGGCATCTGGGTGGCTCAGTGGGTTAAGCCTCTGCCTTCAGCTCAGGTCATGATCTCAGGGTCCTGGAATAGAGTCATGTATTGGGCTCCCAGCTCCACGGGGAGTCTGCTTCTCCCTCTGACCTTCTCCCCTCTCATGCTCTCTAACACTGTCTCTCTCTCAAATAAATAAATAAAATCTTAAAAAAAAAAAAAAAAAGAGGTGGAAGAGCCAGAAGACTGATAAGGACCAGTTTGGATGGCAGGAGCAAGTTGCAGTTTATGACTTTGGTCTTCTCCTTAATGAACCTGGCAGAGCTGTCTGATTGCAGTGAGGAGGACCTAGAGGAGAGTGTGAGGAAGTGGGGTGAAAATGAGAGGTGAGCAGAAGAACTTTTGTTCAGATGGAAGGATAATGTTGGATGTGTTCAGCATACATGGAGAAAGTAGAATGCAGGGGTTGAATGAAAATCTACAATCCAGGAGTTACAAACAAAAAAGAATGTTCCCCGTCCTTACCTCCTCTCCCTTAAAAACAAGTAAAATTACTTCCGGTGGTCAAATTTATAGGAGTGTTGGATGACTGAATTAACAACCAATCTTCAAGCTTAAAACTTTTAGCTTTTATGGCTATAAAAGTCCTTGTCTCAATGGTTCACCATTTCACATGATAGCAGATACTGTGGATTACCTACCCAATATCTTTTTACCCTTCTTCATTGCCTGCAGAGATCCAATATTATTTGATAAGGTATAACTGCTCCCACAAAAGTCACAGATCCAGAGGCAAATTTTATTGGTCTCAATAAATCCCAGTGGTCCCATTTCTTTGTCTATGATTGGTTTAGAGATGGGCGTGTTACTCAGTGATAGTCAATGACATGTGTAGAGGATATACAAGGACTTGTGGAAAAAGTGTTCTCTATTTGTTAGAGAAAAGAAAAGTCCCCTCTAGTGCTCTGGACATGTTATATCTGGATGTGACACCTGGAAATACTGTAGGCAGCCTGAGGATAACACTGGTTATTTAATGAGAGCAGAACAGAGAGAATCACAGGAAAATGGATCCGGAACCCTAACATCTAACACCCGGAGTTAGGGACTTCTGCGAAATTACAGAGTCTGGAGGAAGCAACTGCTCGGATGTTGAAAGGTCCTGGGAACACTGAGAGGCAAAGGACAGCAGAAAATCAGCCAGATCCTAAAATCATTGGGTAGATATAAAATGCTTAATAGTTTGGGACAGCAGTGTCAATAATTTAAAGAAGAAAATGTAAAAGGACGGAATTAATAGTGGATGTGTGGAAAGAGGACGAGAAAAGGTACAGAGGAAAAAAATGATAAAAGATTAGGTTTTGTTTTTAAGTCAGAAAAAGTCCTTGTTCTATCAGAAGCAAACAAACAAACAAAATGGCAGTACACGTTCAAGACAGGCAGGATACTCTTTGAATGAATGCTCCTTGTTCCTTTTTTTTTTTTTAAGATTTTGTTTGTCAGAGAGAGAGTGAGGGCATCTGCAAAAGCAGGGGTAGCTGCAGGCAGAGGGAGAAGCATGCTCCCCCACTGAGTGAGGAGCCCCATGTGGTGCTCCATCCCAGGACACTGGGATCATGACGCTTAACCAACTGAGCCTCGCAGACACCCTGATGCTCCTTGTTCCTAACCTAAATATGGATACCCTACTGTATGATTATGGCTGTGGGAGATTTTGAGTTTCTGGTAAAAAAAACTCTTAGGTTAGCAAATTCCATTAGGACTGCCTTCTTGATGTTTACCATACGCTTCACTACTTAAAAGGAAATTTTAACCAGAGCCAAGCATCTGTCATCACCACTGTTAAGTATTTGTTGATTCCACTGTCCTTCTTTCCTGTTATTAGATATTGGGTACTACATAATTTTCACATTTCTTTTTTTTTTTTTTAAGATTTTATTTATTTATTTGACAGACAGAGATCACAAGTAGACAGAGAGGCAGGCAGAGAGAGAGAGAGAGGAGGAAGCAGGCTCCCTGCTAAGCAGAGAGCCCGATGCGGGACTCGATCCCAGGACCCTGAGATCATGACCTGAACCGAAGGCAGCGGCTTAACCCACTGAGCTATCCAGGCACCCAATTTTCACATTTCTGATTGGATGCATTCTCCACTGACAAACTCAATGGTATGCATTATTTCTGATAATGAACCACAAAACAGAATGGATGCCTTAAGATCCTAATGTAATCCTCAAAAATTCATTTTACCCAAAACTTAATCTCGTCCCTCTCTTGACCTCTTTTCCCTCTACTCTACACCAAACACTCTCACCCTGAAATGAGTTATCACCTTACAACAAAAGCAGTTTGGGAAGAGTACGTTCTCTCCCTCTCATATCCACTGTTTATTGTTTGAGAAGTACTAACACTCCAAAACAGGGAAAAGACTAACAGTAGAAGTATATACAAGCTTTATATTAAAAATGTTCAGTTCTATAAAATATATATACATATATATGAAAAACATAAAGACTTGTGGTAAAAAGTTATCCAAAACCTGCAAATAAGGGAAAAGATGAGGGCCACACATCTTTTTCATGATTATGCTGCCAGCATGATGGCAAACTATGTTTGACTTGGCTGTTTACTATTTGATTAAAGCCCAGATACTGTCCATTCACATGTTAATTAAAACATTTCTGTCCAGTAGAGAAGGTAATCAATAGGTTTATTTGCCTCTAGGACATTAACCTAGCAATCATATTCTAACATTCCTTTGTGAAAGCCTATACATTCTTAGTTCTTCAAAATATTTTTGAACCAGTTTTACGGTCTTACTGGTCCCCTTCGTCAGTAAGTTAGTAAGTCTCATACACGTGTTCATTTTATATTGGTATGAGAGTTACGGGTTTTTATATTTTTTTAAACTATACTCTGACACCTGGTAGCCCATCTGATAAAAGGATTAACGGGGACATAATTTTGACATAATGGGGTGACATAATTTAAACTTTTCAACTTTTGACATTTCCACCTGTGAGAAGAGCCGAGAATAGGAAACAGGCAGATGAAGAGGCCAAGTTGTAAAGTCAGACAAATGAAGGAAAACTGCCATATGAGGAGTCACCCCACTTTGGGTTCCTGCTGGCCCTGGCAAGCAAGTGGTGTCACTATCTTCCTGATCTGGCCCCTAGGCAGGCCTACCCTCGTACAGCCCAGTTAACCAGCGGGACTCTAGACTAAGAGTGCTGAGGGCAGCAATCTTGCTGGAAAGGCTGGGGAAAGGGTGGTAGCCAGGACAATTGCCTTGAACACATATAGCAAGTACATTGTACATCTTAAAGCCCCTCTCCAGCCATTCCTTGACTCTGCCATTATCCGCAGCCATAGTTCCACCTTAAGGGAACTGGAATATTTAAGTATTCAGGCTAAAATTAAAAACAAAAAGCCCCCACTACCATTAGAGGGCAGTGTGTATGTGTGGTGGTGGTGGTGGTGGTGGTGGTGGTGGTGGTGGTGGTGGTGCGTGCGTGTGTGTGTGTGTGTGTGTGTGTGTGTGTGTGTGTGTTTAATCTATCAAAAGGCAGCTTTGGCTTGGCACTGGAAGGATGTTAGTAATAATTTCTTAAAAGGTAAGCCATGTGCCTATACTAACATCCAGAGTGAATGCTGGGGTGAACCTTTACATTGTTTTCAAATAATCTTTTTATTTATTTTATTTATTTATTTATTTATTTTTTTGGTCAGAGAGAGCGGGAGCGAGCACAGGCAGACAGAGAGACAGGCAGAGGCAGGCAGAGGCAGAGGGAGAAGCAGGCTCCATGCCAAGCAAGGAGCCCGATGTGGGACTCCATCCCAGGACTCTGGGATCATGACCTGAGCCAAAGGCAGCCGCTTAACCAACTGAGCCACCCAGGTGTCCCTCAAATAATCTTTTTAAAATGTTAAGTTTTCTGGGGCATACTTAGATTCACTCATTTTAAGCACCTAATATGTGCCGAGCACTATTCTAGATAATAGTGATACAGAGGAGAACATGGCAGACAGGAACCCTCGTCCATGGAGCTAACATTTCAGTGGGGAGAAATAAGTAAATAAGAAAAATCTCATATGACTATAAATGCTGTGCAGATAAAGTAGGGCTGTATGGGGTTAATCCTTCCCTTAATCATCATTTCCTCTTACAGAATGTAGAAAGGAAAACAGGGAGAGAAAATTCAGCCTGATAAAGCCACGAATGGAAATTCCAAGATCGTGTATCTAAAACACCTGTTATGACCAAGTCACATTTTCTAACATTTTATGCCCAATAAACTTTTTTTTTAAGACTTTATTTATTTATTTGACAGAAAAAGACACAGTGAGAAAGGGAATACAAGCAGGGACAGAGGCAGAGGGAGAAGCAGGCCTCCCACTGAGCAGGGAGCCTGATGTGGTCTGATCCCAGGACCCCCGGGGATCATGACCTGAGCTGAAGGCAGGCGCCTAACGACTGAACCACCCAGGTGTCCCAAACTTTGTTTTTAAAATCCAACTTCAGGGGCACCTGGGTGGTTCAGTGGGTTAGCGGCTGCCTTCGGCTCAGGTCTTGATCCCAGGGTCCTGGGATCTGGCTCCCTGCTCAGCGGAGAGCCTGCTTCTCCCTCTCCCTCTGTGTGCCGCTCTGCCTACTTGTGCTCTATCTCTGTCAAATAAATAAATAAAATCTTTAAAAAATAAAAAATAAACTCCAACTTCATCTTTTCCTAGCTGTTTCTAATTTTTGTCCATTCTCATGTATGGCTTCATCTTCTTCAAAAGGCTAATGAGAGGTCACCCTAAGGGAAGGAGCCAGGGGTTAGTTTTTCTGCTCTCCCTCCCCTGGGGCCAATCTTCAGCCACAGCTGAGCCAAAGCCTCCCTTTAGGGGAAGGCTGACGAGGTTTGTGTGCAAAGGAGAACCTGTACATTCAGTTTTCTCTGAGACCCATGACCACTGAGAAAGACCCCTCAGAGACCCTTAGAGAACAGAATACCTTCCTCTTTGTCCCCTCCCCACCATTTCCTCACGTGTAAAATGAGATGTTAAAACCTGTTTTCACTGGGCCAGCATAAAGACTCATAAGGTAGTGTATGCGTACGAAGCATCCGGCAAGGAGTCAGTATTCAATAGATGGAAGTTTAAAAAAATGGCTCTTGCCCTCATACACTGCTGGTGGGAATGTCAACTGGTGCAGCCACTGTGGAAAACAGTGTAGAGTTTCCTCAAAAAATTAAAATTAGAAATACCCTATGGTCCAATAATTCCACTACTGGGTATTTACCCAAAGAAAATGAAAACACGACTTTGAAAAGGCACACAAGCCCCTCTGTTCATTGCAGCAGTATTTACAACAGCCAAGATACGGAAGCAACCCAGTTCCACTGAGAGATGAGCAGACAAAAAGGATACGGACTATTAGCCATAATGCACAGTGGAATCTTGGCCATAAAAAAGAGCCATCTCGGGACGCCTGGGTGGCTCAGTTGGTTAAGCGGCTGCCTTCGGCTCAGGTCATGATCCCAGCGTCCTGGGATCGAGTCCCACATCGGGCTCCTTGCTCGGCGGGGAGCCTGCTTCTCCCTCTGCCTCTGCCTGCCACTCTGTCTGCCTGTGCTCGCTCCTGTGCTCTCTATCTGACAAATAAATAAATAAAATCTTTAAAAAAAAAAAAAAGAGCCATCTTGCCACTTGTGACAACATGGATAGACCTCAAGGGCATTATGCTAAGTGATGAAAGTCAGACAGACAAAAACAGATATCATAAGATTTCACTCATATGTGGAATCTAAAAACACAAAAGGGACGAACAGAAAATAAACTAAATGCAACAAACAGACCCACAAATACAGAAGACAAGCTGATGGTTGCCAGAGGTGAGAGGTGTGGGGGGATGGGCAAAATGAGTGAGGAGTGGGAGACACAGGCTTCCAGTGAATGGAATGAATAAGCCACGGGAATCAAAGAGCATAGGGAATATAGTCAATAATTCTGTAATAGAGTTGTGTGGGGATGGATGGGAGCTACCCTTGCGGTCAGCACAGCACAGCACATTGACTTGTCATAGCACTATGCTGTCTACCTGACACTAATTTAGCATTGTGTGTCAACTATAGTTTGATTTTTAAAAAATTATTTTTATTAAAAATTTTTTTTAAAGATTTTATTTATTTATTTGACACAGAGAGACACAGGGAGAGAGGGAACACAAACAGAGGGAGTGGAAGAGGGAGACGCAGGCTCCCCACAGAGCAGGGAGCCGGATGCAGGGCTTGATCCCAGGACCCTGGAACCATGACCTGAGCTGAAGGCAGATGCTTAATGACTGAGCCCCCCAGGCACGTCCCGCCCCAATTTTTTTTTAACTGGGAAAAAAAAAAGGCTCTTGCCGTTAGTGCTCTCGTAAGCTCCAGATAGATGCCAGTGTGTACATCTGTATTTCCAGACACACAGAAGGAACACTAAAATTCAAGGCAACTGAGCCTGGGCGGTAATAGCTCACTGAAGAACAGAATCAAGATCTTATAATATTTTGAAGGACTGCACTAAAACCAATAGGATGAAATATTACGGAGATCAAAGTCAAGTCCAGAGCTTCCATTAAGAAATATGAACTGCAGGAACACTGGCGGGGAAAGAATTCACTTAACAGCAATTAGCGTGAGACAGAGGGGGTTTAATTGACAGTAGATTCAGCCTGAACAGACCACAGAGTGGCTGCCAAGGAAGCTAATGTAATCCCAGGCCGCACTAATTGAGGTTTAATGTCCAGATCCAGGGAAGGAATGGCCCATTGTACGCTCCCTTGGCCAATTCCTGTCTGGAGCCATGTTCTTTCGGGACCCTCATTTTATTTTATTTTTTTTTAATATTTTAAAAAAGATTTTATTTATTTATTTGACAGGGAGAGAGATCACAAGTAGGCAGAGAGGCAGGTAGAGAGAGAGGGGGAAGCAGGCTCCCTGCTGAGCAGAGATCCTGATGCAGGGCTTGATCCCAGGATCCTGGGATCATGACCTGAGCCGAAGGTAGAGGCTTTAATCCACTGAGCCACCCCAGGACCCTCATTTTAAAAGGGACATTGACAAAGTGGACCATGTCACATGAGAATCTATGGGGAGACATGCTGGGGTTTTTGCCTGGAAAAGAGAAGATTGCTCTTAATGCATATTATTTAAAGAGTTTTTGTATGGAAGAATGCAGCAGGACTTCCAGAGGGCAACTCTGGCACGGTGGGTAGATGTTTAAGGAGCAGATCTCACCTCAATAAAAGGAAGAACGTTCTGAGGAGCAATTTCCAGCAATAGGAAGGATGACTCCCATTAAGTAATGACCTGACCGTCCCTGAAAGCAATCTAGGAAGGCAGTGATTGGGAGGTTAAGTGGATCAGTGGTTTTCAAACTGCTTTCTAGGGAGTGGCATCCTCGGGAACTAGGGTGGGGGAGGGGAATGGTAATCATTCCAGAGTGATTAGAAAGGAAGGAGACTAAAGAGGTGGAAATGAGACCCCTACTCTAAGCACAGCAGCCCGGTTCTTATGTTTTCAGTTTTCCCCATTTCGGAGTTCTACTTGAGGTATTTGTCAAGGACTCTGCTGTTAAATCAAATTTTTGAAAACGGCTGGAGATTGATGGCTTCCTACCAACTCAGGTGTTGACATTACACCCATCTCTTTGGCCCAAGACTGGTCAGAGAGCACTCTAGAATAGAATCTAGATAAGTCTTAGCTTTGTCTGAGCTCAGTCATTTCTGGAGCTTTCTAAATGGCCCTTCCCTTCCCTTAAAACAAAAAAATAAGGTAGTCGTAGTCTTTCCGTCAGCAGCCCTTTAGTCTGGAATCCCTCACAGCGTGCTGGTTACCTAGCATTAACCTTTGAGTTTTTCCTCACAAGCCCTCTTCCCACCTTGGTTTGCCTCCTCGTGCAGGCCCTCCTCCTGTCCTACCTCCTCCATCAATCTCCACTTCTGGCAGATAAGGCTTGCCTCCCCATCCCCAAGGGGGAGAGAAATCCTGGGGCCAAGGTGCAGTCCGAAGTCTAGCCCCGGATATCTGTACCTTTCCTGTCCAGCAGGCCTTCAAGAGACACGACTGGACCAGCACAGCCCTTGGAGGGGAGCTCTCCAGGTAGGATTCCTTTCTGCCCACTGGGCGGGGGGGTGTTCCCCTCACCCCCTGCTCCAGGCTTGAGCTCTCTCCTCCCTACTCAGAACCTTGTCATTACTACCATTTGTACCAAGGCTTCCCAAACTAGGCTTCAAAAAAGTTGAGCAGTTTTTTCTAAAAGTACAGACCCAGTAACTCCACAGATGGGTTGAATCAGAGTCTTGCAGGGTAAGATCTGGGAACCTGTCTTTGTAACAAGTGTCTCCCAAGGGACCCCATTTGGGAACCAGTGGAGTCTATCACTCTCTTTGGCACGGAGCCCATCTTACCTTTCATGATGATTCCTGTCTTATGCATCCTGTCTTCCCTTAAAACGAAGGAACATGTGTCATCTGGATTTGTTCCTCCCCTTCCCATCACCAGGTGGGAATTCAGCAGCTGACAGTGGAGGGGGGTGGGGGTGCATAAGGTAATGCCTAGAGTCTTCTACTTAACTTTTACAACCCGCGGTACTTTGGATCGCAGAAGTCTCTTCAGACTTACTTGGAGGGTTTGTTAAAACACACATTGCTGGGCCCCACCCACCCTTGGGGTTTCTGATTCAAGGTCTGGGGAGGGCCTGAGAATTGGCATTTCTAATGAATCCCTGAGACTTGCTTTCCTTCTTTCCTGTTGTGGATGTTCCTGTTTCTAATCTATGATTCCCTTTGGTTCCTATTAACTCCAACATATTCCGAAGTGTCCCTCTGCTTATTGACCTCTCCTCTCACAATAACATGATTTCTATGAGATTCATGTGTACTGTGGCCTTCCATCTGGAACCTTCCCACAACCTCTGGTTCTGTGGCCATTTATCTGTGGCCCAGGGGTTCCCCTTCACAAGGTGCTGTACATTTAGAGAGCCTTCTCACTGAGGAGATTCAGAGAAGGGAGAGACCAGCGTAGGTTGGAGCAACTGGGAAAGCTTCAGAAAAGGGATCAGATTTCAGCTCATCCTCAAAGGGAGAGTTGTCTATTCAGCCTGGGTGGCTCAGTAGTTTAAGCATCTGCCTTCAGCTCAGGTCATGATCCCATGATCATGCTTCTCCCTCTCCCTCTGCTCCAACCTCCATCCCTCCCTGCCCTCTGCTCATGCTCGCTCTTTCTCTCTCTCAAAGATAAATAAATAAATAAATAAATAAACGAAATAAAAATCTAGTGTTTTTTGGAAAGAGTATTCCCGACAAGTAAACCAATAGCCAACAACCCCTGAAAACAGACACAAATATTGGGATAACACTGGGGAGACAGGCCCACCCTGACAAAGCGGTGAAGTATTGCTATGGGAAGGCATCCTGTCTGTGGCCACAACTGTGAGAACATACGAACCCCTGCAGGCCAGGAGGCGTTGATTTTGTTGTATCAGTTCGCTAGGCTGTAGAGGATCCCCAGGGGAGGTGGGGGGCAGCAGCACTGTGTGGGCCAAGCAGCTCCCGTGAGGCAGTGAGTGTGTTTACTCCCAAGGGCCAGGAGAGATAATTCCACTTCTTCTTTCTGTGGAAAAGCCCCCCACTCCTGCAGGGTGTGGCAAGAGCGGACCTGAGGAAGAACTTTTGCTCAATAGGAAATGAGCTCCCATGTTGCAATGCGGAAGTCCTGCCGGGCTTCAGTGGGCTGGTTTTAAATTACAAAGAGAAAAGAATGTGTCAAAGTGAACCTGATAGTGGAAAATGGAAGCAGCCCAAGCATCCATCAATAAGACGTTATTCGGGACACCTGGGCGGCTCAGTTGGTTAAGCGGCTGCCTTTGGCTCAGGTCATGATCCCAGTGTCCTAGGATCGAGTCCCACATCAGGCTCCTTGCTCGGCAGGGAGCCTGCTTCTCCCTCTGCCTCTGCCTGCCTCTCTGCCTGCCTGTGCTCGCTCTCGCTCTCTCTAACTAATAAATAAATAAAATCTTTAAAAAAAAAAATAAGACGTTATTCATGTTCCTGCTTGTGGTGCCAAAGGAAAAAAAAAAAAAGACATTGGTTAAATAAATTGTAGAGTTGTTCATGATGGCATATTGTGACACATATAGGAAAAAGGAGGTAGGGCTGGACTAGTGACCTGGAAAAGTCTCCTAGCTACACAGTTAAGTGAGAAAAACAAGCTGCCAAATGAGTATATTATAATTCCATGATTTGAAAAATATAGCAGTAAAAACTCTTGAAGAATGATCACAAGAGAACTGTTAACAGCTGCCTGTGAGGAGGGGAGGGAGGTTAAAGTGGGAGGTGGGGAGCTTGGGAGTTTAGGTGGGATTTTTAATTTTTTAAAATTGAATTTCTGTATGGTTTGAAATTTTTTACATGTAATTAGAAGAAATACTAACTAATGCTTACTGAGTATCGGACACTGTTTTTGACCTTTAACTTACTGAATCTTTCCCATAAATCGATGGAGATAGGTATTATTAATTTCCCCCATTTTACAGATAAAGAAACTGAGGCGCCACATTTCAATGGCCTATCCAAGGCCGCACAGATAACAAGTAGAAGAGCTGGGATCTGAACCGAGGTCAGCTGGCGCCAGAATTTGTGCTCTAAACCCTCTTACTAATACATTTCTCAATGACCATTAACTGTACGTGTAGTAGTAGCCTAACTAAAGACAAACCATACACATAGAAAGAAAAATGGAATTTAGGTT
>ML106389.1:0-58701 GCA_003697995.1 Taxidea taxus jeffersonii
TTTCCTTCTGACAAGGGAAAAGATCGGAGTAGATCAAAGTTTGCCAAGGTGTTTTAGTTGCTCCTCAAGAAACACTGTTACATTGGCCTTTTTAAAGCAGGAACATCACAAGAACATTTATACATTAAAATGAAGGCTTAATCTTCACAAGCAATTTACAGCATGTAGCCTTTCCTACGCTTAGTGGACCATGCAGCATCTTATAGGACTGAAACTCAGTGGAAAACTTTCTGAAAAAAATTGAACCCCATTTCCGGGGTGTCTTATGTCCTAACAGAAGAATGGCTACTTTTGTGTTGTCATTTAACTCATGCCTTTTTTAAACTATAAATCATGCAAAAATATGTCTTATTATGTACGGGATTTTAAATTATTTCTTCATCCTCTCCATATACAGACAAAAATTAAGTATACTGTTTAACATATTGGAAATGCAAACCTCATTATTGCCTAGAGGAGGATAAATTATTCCTAAGGCATGCTTAGCCAAGAGGCCAATGCAGCTGGTAACCTCCAGGAACATGGGAATAAAAATGGTAGACAGACTATCCCCCATCAAACTCTCCTTCTCTGCCATTCAGTAACTTCTTCAAGCCCAATCAACAGCACATTTCTTGCCAACAATCATGAAATGTCCCAAGAAAAACCTTTTATCATCGTCATCTTCTGCTACAGAAATGTGAGAAACATTTTTTTGAAGTATCATCAGAAAATGTGTTGGTGTCCAAAGGGAAATATCATGGAAAACAAGATTCTAGTCACCCATAAAAATGAATTAGGCTGGGATTGCCTTGCAGCTAATCTTCCCAAAGGTCACATTGTTCTCAGGCCCAACAACCTGAGCCTTGTAATCTCATCTGCTCTCACAGCTACCCTCCTGTGCAGTGGCTTGGGGAGAAGCCTCGTGTTCTGCCTTATCATTTTTTCTCATGTAGTTGTGTCTTGCCTTTCCAATTGGATCATGAGGTATTTATCACGTGTATCTTTGGTTTTCACAAATGGGAAAATGGGAGTGCAGTTAAAGTTTGTGGAAACTGTTCTTGCTTCTTGTTTCTGCATCTGTATTATTGTTATCCACCTACCTGTCCCCCTAAATAACAAACCCATCTCTCATTTTCACCTGTATAAATCCTACACATGATCTAATATCCACTTCAAACAGTGCTGTTTTGATGAAGCATTTTTCAATCTAAACTCCAAAGCATTTTGCCTTCATTATGAAACCTGCCATATCTCATTTTCCCTGTCAATATCTGTACAGTTTTCTTGTTTCTCACATACACTGTACACTCCTTGGAGACAGAGAGAGCATCTTACTCATCTGTACTCTCACATTCAACTTGTTGAATTTGTTGAAATGAATTGAGCATATGAGTCTGTATCAGGTGCTTCTGTATAATAAACCACCCCCAAAACAGTGCTCACAGCACAACTCAAGTCACCTCCTGAAAGCAATGCATAAAGGGATTGTGGCTACTGTGCCATCTACCATGGAGTTTTTCCTTTCTGCAAGTCTAAAACTGTTGCACATACTCCCTCTACTTGCTCAGCCACTACTTCTCACATTCTCCTCTTCCATGAGGCACCAAGTCAAACACATTTCCCAAAGTCCAGGTTGCTGCTGAAAATATGTACCAGGCATGGAAATTGGAGGACATGTGAAATGGGAACAATCATTGGTCCTCTAGAATCCACTGTCTAGCTGAACACATACTTGAAATGTCTAATTCATCACTTTTTGTTTTGTTCCACCACATGTGACTTAGAATTAGGGAATCATCAACTACTACAGCCAAGAATAAACTTCAAGGTCATCTAGTCAGGGCTGTAAACTGAAATGCCTCCAGGGACCAAATAAGGTAAATGAGTAAAACTCAGTTTAAACCAAGACAGACTGGGGGATACTGTGAGAGGTTGGTAGGCAACCATCTCAACTAAAGACATTAAAATTCTTGCTGTAAAAAAAAGAAAAATGAATATATAAAATACACATGCAGACTGAATTCAGATCCCAGGCCTCCATGTTGCCATATCTGATACTAGACCAGCTCTCACTTTATAGATGAGGCCCAGAGAAGTTAAAACATTTTTCCCAAGGTGGCCCAGCCGGTGAGCAGCAAAATGAGACTGAGCTCCCTGCAGGTCTCCTGTGACTTGGCGCTGCCTAGAGTGTAATTTTGAAAGTTTTCATCCTGATAGGAGAGCTAGATTCAATCTCTTTGCAAAAAGTTGCCTCATGGGTTTTGTCAGAACAGAAAAAGCTCTCCTGGAAAACAGCTGTCTCATGGGAGTGAATGCCTGGGTCAGGTTTATGAAAGGAATGACAATTTGATTTGTGGCACTCACCCCTGGGAGCCCAGTTGTAACTGCTGCTTCCTCATCGCAGGCAGGAGGCAGGAGGCTGAAGGGAAGCAGACAGAAGCTGCTGTGCAGATAAAACCCACTGGCCTGGGCACGGGCTGTGTTTCAGACAGCCCAGAAGATGTACCTGACTTGACCTTCTGGCCCAACAGAAGATACTGCCTGATGGCAGCAAAATGGCAGTACAGGACAATGGAGAGAAATTCAACAAGACTCAAACCACTCATGACTAGGAATTGATGTTTTTACCTGTTTCCCCCCACCTTGCTCCTGCCTGGGTACAATTCCCAGCTGGGCTACAAATTAAATATGTGACATTAGCAAAGTCTCTTTCCCTCTGTATGCCTATATTCAGTTCTTATTGCTGCCAGAAAAAACTGCCACAAATTTAGCTGCTTAAATTAACATAAATAGGTCAGAAATCCAACATGGGTCTAATTGGGCTACAATTAGATATGGGCAGTGACGTTTTTCTTTCTGGAGACTCTAGGGGAGAATTTGTGTCTTTGCTCATTCAAACTGTTGGCAAGATTTAGTTTCTTGCTTTTGTTGGACCAAGGTTCCTGTTATCTTGCTGCCTGTAAGGGAGAGCCAATCACAACTCATACAGGACTTAAAATTCTTTGGCTAGATGTTCCCTTCATTCAGCTTCGAAGTCAGAAACCACTGGTGGTGTTCTCACAGTGCTTCTCTCTGATCTACTCTTCTGCCTTTCTTTTGTGTTATTAAGGACTCCTGTGATTAGAATGAGCACATCAGGATAACTCAGGATAATCTCCCCACCACAAGGATCTTAACTTTAACTACATTTGCAGAGCCTCTTTTGTCATATAGGGTAATATTTTATAGGTTCTGAGGATTCGGACATGTACACCTTTGCGGGGCCATGATTTTGCCTAACGTAAATGCCCCAGCTAACTTACCAGTAAATAAAGGCACTGAACTAAAGCTCTCTCAAATCCAAACTGTCATAACTCCTTTTGCTCCTGTGTTTTGCTCCTATGTTTCTTTCCCATAGTAACTCCTTAAAAATTCTGCTCAAAGTCAAAGCAAAATCTCTTGTTTAAACACAATGCTTATTTCATCTAGGACAAATAGTGGAGAGTGAGTTATGATGTCACGACTGTAAATACTAGGTAGTCTCAAAGATGGAGTAGGGAGCATGCTGAGGGTTGACCCCTGAAACTAGTTGTTGAGGCGGCTCTGTGTTGCATAGCTGCTTATGATCCTCCTGAATGTGATAAAATTGAATCACTTCTGTTAGAGCCACATTTTACCATCAGGCAAGCAAGACAATGTGATGGATTGTCTAAAGGTACAGCTTCAAGGGAAAGAAATGCAGAGTTTCCCTAAGTATTCCTCTGAGTATGTGCCCCAGGTGAGGTGACCCAGTCCCATGTCTGTTTCCTGAAATGTGAGGCTACCATTGTGCCCAGGAAAGCATAAGCACACATACCTGGAAGAACGGAATTCCTACTTGGTCCAGCTATAGTTGGTTTCTTTGCAATTTTGTTCTTAGATAGTTTAAGAATTCCAGCAGTGCTGTAAAGAAATGGATATTTTCTACTATTGTCTTTTTGTCTTTGCAGGGTGAGAGAAAATCACACCAGTGGGGGTAGCAACAATAGGAACTCTGGTGTAGAGGCAACCATGTGGGTAGAAAAGAATCTGCACATGCATCTGGACCTTAAGTGGGCTTTCCCAAAAGCAGTGGAGGGTCCTGATAAAGGAGGGCTGTAATCTCAATGGTCTTCCTTGGTATTCACAGCTTGCTTTGAGCAGAAATGGCTGGGAATAGAACCACAGCCTAGAGGCAGATGGGTCAACTGATCTATTTGGGGATGAAAGCCTAGATTTTGGGCTCCAAAACACCATTTGAATACAAGTCCCTTGAGAGGCTCAGTCATTTCCACAAGCTGCTAAGTGAGTTTGACAATTTCAAACACTCTTATTATTGTGTAGCTCTTGCACTTTATGATTTGGGACTTCTAGCCTCTAGAACTGAATACAAGTTTTGTGTGTTCAACATCAAGAAGTCCTCACACCCAGAGAAGAGGATTACTCTCCTGGCGAAGTGATTGATCTTCATTTTCAAGGAGAAAATGGATGACTGACTGCTCTACAGGGCAACAAGGAAGACGATGTCTGCAACCAGAGGATTCACTGACTTTTAGTACCTTTTAGTGCCCTCTCAGTAATGGTCAATGGAACACCACAGCAGTCTACTGAAGACAGGGCCAGAAAAGATTCAGACCCCAGGAGGACAGTTTTGGACCAAACCACTTGGTAAAGAATCCTATCCATTTTAGGTAGTCGCAGAAGATAAAAGTGGCCTCAAGTGGGTGTTGGAAAACAGAAGTTACTGAAACAGGAGTGTTAAAGCCAAGTTTTATATTAATTGTTTCTTTCCCTCCCCCTTTAGGTATTAAGAAATAGTGGTGGCTAAAATTTTCTATTTTGGGTGGGAGTCTATCTATAGAGCTATCATCCCATGATTAAATGAAATATGATACAATGAAATACATTTTATGGGTACATACATTTCTCATCAAGAAGAACATGAATGGATCCTGAAAAGCAAAAGAGGTGGATGGTGTTGGATATTTTTGTTTACTTCTCTAGATCTTCTCTTCAGCCCTCCCACTCTATTCTGTTTCCTGGGACATTAATGTTATAGACTGTGTCAGAGAACTCCTTTACCCTAGGGCTGGGTGTGACCAATGGGAAGCAGCTGCAAAAGATAAGATGGGAGGAGGAAGGTGAGATTGGGGTTTGTATTCCTGGATTCCTGCAGTCTATTAAGCACCACAGCTCCAACCACAGAGTCCTCTCTTAACTACTACAGTTGCATTTTTACAGATTCTAGTAATTGCTTCACCCTCTTGCCTCTTCAGATCTGACTGAGCATTAGCAGCTCATAGCTCCTGCTAGCCCTGACATGCTTCACCTGACCTTTCTGGTTTTCCTTAATTGCCCAAGTTTTGTAAATTGTTCTTCCCTCAGATATATTTCAAATACCTTGTTTAAATATGAAATCTATTTCCTGTGGAGAATCTGAAGGACATAAGCACAGAGTAGGCAAAATATTAAACGTTAGATATCATTTTTTCTTCTATCTCTTAAGTTTGAAACATTAAAAGTTCCAGGTAGAAGAGGTATCACTGTCTTAGAAAACGTTGCCAATATTATATTCCCATATGACAATTCAGTCCTAATTTTGATGAGAGGGTAAAATGAAAATAAATGGATCTTTTTAGAAAAAAATCTTATTTTGCAGATTATTAAAGAGTATAGAGTTTGGAGACAAATGATTCTGCTTTAAGTCTTTTGATAAGATTACTGTGTGACCATAAGCAAGTCATTTAACCTCTCAGCATCTTCATATATGAAGTGGGAATTAATAATATCTAAATCATACCACCATTATAGGGTTCAAATAAAATAAAATAAGCACAAGTGCTTTGCAAGCAGTAAACATCTTAAATATTAGTTGCTAATGTTATTATGCTTCACAGTTCTTCAAGCAAGGGTAAACTGAGGGTGTTCATTAATATTGATTAGCTGTAGCTGTCTGGAATTGTATATTCATGCCATTGCTGGATTAATGGCTGCCTCCTGCCCCCCAACATTCTGCAAACTCCCTGAGAACTAGGACTGAGTCTTTTGGATCACTACCGTCTTTGTGGTTTCTTGTCCATGCCTGGCACTTAGTAAGTACTCGAATACTCAAAAATGACTTAAAGACTGAGAGAGAGTTAAAAAAACAGGGAGAGAGGATAATGGAAGTTAGGAAGGAGGAACAGAAGGGAAGATCAGTTTGGGAACAGGGTAAAGTGCAGTACAAATGGCATTCCCTAAACTAAAGCCGAATGTTACTTGTAGCCTAATGCTGTCCTTTCTAAGACACAGTTTAAAACGATAACAATAAAAATTGGGTGCCTGAGTGGCTCAGTTGATTAAGTGACAGCCTTCGGCTCAGGTCACGATCCCGGAGTTCGGGGATTGAGTCCTGCATCGGGCTCCCAGCTCTTGGGGAGTCGGCTTCTCCCTCTGACCTTCTCCCCTCTCATATTCTCTCTCACTCTCTCTCTCTCAAATAAATAAAATTAAATTAAAAAATGGTAACAATGAAAATAACAGCTAACAATTATTGCCTAATAACTACTGTGTATCATGTACTATTAATTTTTAATAGTTAATTCTTAGAACAGTTGTATGAAATAGTACTATTATTATTTCCAATTTACAGATGAGGAAACTGAAGTTTGGTTAAGTGTGGTTAAGTAGCTTGCCCAAAGTGACACAGTAAGTAGTGGAAATAGATGAAAGACTCCTCTAGACAATCTAACTCAGAGTAAGTACCATACTATTCCATGTTAACTTTTATTTTAATTTTTAGTCCAAAAAGTAGTAGAAAAAAGTACAGTGAAGATAAATTACTGAAGGCAGATTGTGTTACAGCAAAGTAAGGAGGCCTATGAATTCCTCCTCCTAGAAAGCATGTCTTACAAAAGTAAAGAGGAAAAAGTACAGTATAAGGACAATGGATAGGAGATACTGTAATATGCTACCAGGCTGTTTTCATACCAATTCTATCAATAAATTATTTTTTCAAATATTCAGTAAAAAAATAAAACAAAAACAGGTGTTATGTAAAGATATGGCCAGGTAAAAAGACAAATGGCATACAACAATTTTTCTCAGGCATGCAAGTTTTAGCTGAATAAACATGAATAAATCTGCATGGTGCAAATGTGTGTGGGGGGGAATATCCAAGACCTATGTCAGCAATAATAAAAGGCATCTACTGTTCTAAAACAGTCAGCTCATTGTAAATGGATACCCAGACAGAGAAAGAAATGCATGTTGGGAAAGCCAAGAACCTCATCGAGTTAGTTCTAAACTGTCAACATTGAAGTAAGGGCAAACTCCCTGGAAAAGCAGTTCATAAAAAGACTGCAAGATAAACTGAATAGAGAAACCCTAATAAAGACAAACTGTTTGCTTTTGTCCTTTTGTCTATGATTAGCCGTAATTCCAGATCTCAGCCTGATTTTCAAATATTAATTATCCTCTGAAAATTCTAGGAAGCAATATTTATGTTGTGATTTGAGAAACCATATTTGCACAGCAAACTGTCAGCACAAACCTCATAAGTAAAAGTTGGCAAAGAGATACTTTGGGAAAAATTAGCGGTTACTCCAGAATTAATGCATCATTTCCTAAGCTTAGCAATCTTGGTTTAAGACATGCAGCAAGGAGCACTGGGTGTGGTACATAAATAATGAATTTTGGAACACTGAAAAGAAATAAAATAAAATAAAATGGAAAAAAAAAAACAAAAAACAAAATAAAGCTATTAAGCCTCTTAAAAAAAAAAAAAGACATGCAGCAAAATGAAGAATTAGAGATTACAGGAATCTTGAAGATCATCTAATCTAGACATGCCATGGGCCAGATCTGGTCCAGAGACAGATTTGTTTGGCTTTCATTTTTTTTTTAAATTGGATTAGTTGCTAACATTTAAAAATTGGAAAACTCTAAAAGTTGGAAAAATCTGGATTTCTCTTGAAAATGTGAAAGATTAGATAGCACTAAGCCCTTATTCCTGAATGGAAACAATCCACTGGATTGAGAAGGAGTGATCCCTGTCATACCAGGAAACTTTCTAGATTGATATAGTTCCTCCCAGGCCTCATTACCTTGCCTTCATTCTATTTCATTCATCTATATTATTGGCCTGGTCTCTGTGGTCTCACATTTCCATTTTACAAATAAATTAGCGTCTACGTTATATAGTTTGATCAATACTGTAGAAATAGGTACCCTGTTAGGACCGGTTCTAGTACCCAAGACTTGTGGAGTCTGAGCTAAAGGTGTTAGCACCAGTTTCATTTGCTCTTTACGGTCTAACAAAGACCTATAAACACCCAGAGAATTCAACCTGCTGTGCCCTTAAGGACTCTTACTACTTCTTATCCTACACTGAAGTTATTTCTATATGTTCAATTGGTCCTTAACGCATGTATTCACTTAGTAGTTATTGAATATTGCCTACCAACCAGATCCTACTGATACAACAATGAACACAATTCTGCACTCCGGTGGGGAAGACAGACAAGTCTTAGCTCTTCGACTATCCAGCAAAGCTTTAAAAGACAGGATCCAATCAGGTTTACTTTTGAGATAATGTTCAGCGTAGCAGTATAAATATTTAAGTGTCAATAAAACACAGAATAAATAAAGGATTTTTTTTGTTCATTCATTTTCCACAACAAACTAAGAAAGAAGCCTGGCGGATATTATTTCCTTTAACTAACCAGTTAATTATGACACTGAGATTAAGTGTCTTGGACATAGTTTATAAGTGCTAGAAAGAGATACTTTTCCACCTATCCCTTATTAAAACAAACATCTTTCTGTAAAGAGGTTTTTACCAGCAAGTCACAACTAAGCATAGCAGTACTCTGGTAAGAACACTACTTCCTGTTAGTATATTTCACTTCTGCTCTATCACATGGGTTCTAATTCTTGGTCAATTTCTGATTAGCTATGTGTTTTGGATAAATCACTTAATAATTCTCAATTTCTTCATTTCTTAAATACTAGGTTGGACAAGATGAAGTCCAATGCTCTTCATTTGGATAAAATTCTATAATATTTAGGATATAAGGAAATAACTTTCTCTATGTATTAAAGTAATGCTACAGATTTATTCATTTCTTATTGGATTTATGCTCTTAATAATAATCTGTCTAGAGCTTATTGTGTGCTAGCAGCTTACATAAACTATAGCTGATGTGGCTTCATAATCGGACCATGATAAATTTAGACAGACTCTCAAAGCTGATGCATTTTTAATAGAATAATGATGGTTCTAAGGTGTTGATCCCTGCTTCATAGGATCATCACTGGAATAAAAATATCAGTATCTCATTCTATTGTTTTAACTATCTTGATTACACTTTGACTTACAATGAAAATGAAAAACCTTAAATTACTAAGTTCTTTTTTAATTAGTTTAGTGTACATTAAAGATCATTTCTTTTCATTTTGGAGGTCTTCAGTGGGTATCTTTGAAATGTTGCTGGTTTATTACAATGATGTCTTTATTAAATTGCTCTAGAAGTATATGAAACCACAGTCCTACTTTAAAGCTACTTAATATTAATATTTTATATGAAAATCAAGAGTTATATAGGCTCTGGAAGTCTTAGAATAGTATGTTTTATTATGCCCAGTGAAATGTTGATGGGTAGGAAACTAGCTGAGGGTTTTTCAGGATAGCATTTTAGGAGGCTTTTAACTTCCAGGCAGTATCTTGGAATAAATCCCACATGCACATATTCCACTCTTATGTCTCATATTCAGTTTTCCTCTTGGTACTTCATGGGAAGGGACTATGTAATCCTTAGAACAAAGGAGTAGATGAAATACGATTGTTCTCCAGAAGAAAGTCAAGTAATAGATGTCGAGATAGGTACGTGGGCAATTTCTATGAAAGATATAGCTCATGCTGGGGTTATGGACATTGGGAAGGGTATGTGCTATGGTGAGTGCTGTGAAGAGTGTAAACCTGGTGATTCACAGACCTGTACCCCTGTACATACATTATATGTTTATAAAAAAAATTTAAAAATTAAAAAAAATAAAGGCAACACAAGGCCTTTTTATCCTGCAAAAAAAATTTAAAAAGATATAGCTCATGCTTTCCAAATTAATATCTTTAAATTAGGCCTCATTTTTAATGCTCCTAATTTGTTGACAGGACTTCTAAACAAAACTGTATTAAAAAAATTTGGGGCATCATTTTTTATCCATCACCAATCTTTTTAGTTGTCCTCATATTCCAGTATCTTAATTTGATCTCCCTAGTAGATACCTAGTTCCTTTGCCACGTGTGACATCATTCTATGATCCTTGTTGAAAATTAACTTACCTACTTTTATGAAATTCTGCATTTTGAAACTGGACCCAAGGAATTTCAAAAGAAACCTGTCTTTCATTCATGGATGGTTCCAGTCCCACCACCGCTGCCCTACTTACAATTAGGTAACAACCATACTAGATGAACTGTACTGGCAGTGTTACAACTCACCTTTATTCTTCAGCTCATACTGAACCAGAAACAAAGACTCAAATAATTAGCTGGCAGAAACTGGAGACAGAAAAATTTGCCGAGTTTGCTCTTCTGTAAAAACCCACAACACTGGGCTAGAAAGGGGGAGGAGCGATTATATATATAACTTTGACTGTAGGAGTGGAGAAACTGAGTATTTGAAGTGGGAAGGAGGAAAAAGAACCCCACCTGGAGAAAAGAAGTGTATTGGGAACTGAGGGAGTGATGACTTCCAGGCCACCTTATTGATCATTGACTATCCAAAGTCCCCAACTTCCCGTACTTCCCAAGATCCATATCTGTTGTCCCTAGAGGGTGGGGTATTGGTGGGGAAATGGATTCATGACCCAAGATGGGAGAGGACAGAATCCAATAGACATGGCTCCTGTGAACTAGAGTGGTGCTAACCCTAGCAACATCAATTCATATGCTGTTTCCTTAAATGGCCTTCCCCTTTCCCACCTTTGAGCTTTTGCGTCTTTCTCATACACTTGTATCTTCCCTCCAAAGACTAGGGTGATCACACAACCATTTCCCAGGACACTCCCAATTTATTCCTATTGGATCAGTATAATTATTAATAGGCTCCCCTTTCACTCTGCTCTCTTTCCTGTTGTCCAAGGATGAACAATAAATTATCACCTCAACAATCCATTTTCATTTTTAAAACTGTCTGCATTATTCAATGTAAAGTTTAATTACTACCTCTTACAATGAGTCTTCCCTAATTTCGTTAAGTTACTATTTCTGTTTTCTATGACTTCGTTGCAGTTTGAAGGGATATGATAATATTCTGCCTTTATAAAATAGTAATTTGTAAGTATATACTTTCTCTTTCTAGGCTTGTAGGGGCAGGACCACATTCTTCTTTGTAGTGTCATCAAAGGTGATTTGTGTATATATAGTTAATATATATATTTGTCAAGTTGGTTTAATATCATATGTAATTTGAAATATCATAATTTTTGAATATGAAAATTCAGGAACACATTTTCTATAAAATTAATACTAGAATTAAATTATGTGTGCAAAATACTTAGCATATTGTCCCACATGTAGTAAGTTTCATACTTGACAACCATTTTATGGCTATAATGTTATATATCATATAATCAATATATAAATATATAATAATATATAAGCCATGTAAAATATATAATATAATAATTTCCATATCATAATATATAACTATAATAGCCATAAAATGGTTGTCAGGTATGAAACTTCCTTTTTTTTAATATTACATACTTATGAGTTGGTTTTTCCTCTGCATTGCCACTGCCCTTTGTCCATTCATATATTAATTTTTCCTATATTATTCAGATATACATCATAGTTCAAATACAAGATACACAGGACAAAATAATGTTTTATAACAATTATAACATAATGCCTGCTTTACACTATGGTTGAAAAATAGAAAACATAAGGAATTGGGTTATTGTTGTGTATGCAAAATTGAATTTACTTTTGCAAATCAATAAGGGATTTGTATCCAGAATATGTAAAGAGCTCTCATAACTCAAATATAAAAAGACAAGTAATATAACTTAAAAATGAGCAAAAGGGGGTGCCTGGGTGGTTCAGTGGGTTAAAGCCTCTGCCTTCGGCTCGAGTCATGATCTCAGGGTCCTGGGATCGAGCCCCATATTGGGCTCTCTGCTCAGCAGGGAGCCTGCTTCCTCCTCTCTCTGCCTGCCTCTCTGCCTACTTGTGATCTCTGTCTGTCAAATAAATAAATAAAATCTTTAAAATTTTTTAAAAATAATTTTTTTTTAAAAATGAGCAAAAGGTAATGTCCACAATAGCCAAAATATGGAAAGAGCGCAGATGTCCATCGTCAGATGAATGGAGAAAGAAGATGTGATGTAGTATATACAGTGGAATACTACTCAGTCATCAAAAAGAATGAAATCTTGCCATTTACAATGAGGTGGCTGGAACTAGAGTATTATGCTAAGTGAAATAAGTCAGAGAAAGACAATTATCACATGACTTCGCTTGTACGTATAATTTAAGAAATGAAATAGATGCACACAGGGGAAGGGAAAGAAAAATAAAGTAAGATGAAATCAGAGAGGGAGACAAAGCATAAGAGACTCTTAACTATAGGAAGCAAACCGAGGGTTGCTGGAGGGAAGATGGGTGGGGGGGTGGGGTAACGGGGTGATGGACTTTAAGGAGGGCACATGATGTAATGAGCACTGGGTGTTATATGCAACTGATGAATCACTAAACTCTACCTCTGAAACTAATAATACACTACGTATTGATTAATTTTAAATTTTAAAAAGTGGGCAAAAGGATTAAATATGCATTTCTCCAAAAAAGATATATGAATTGCCAGTAATCAATGAAAAGATGTTCAGCATCATTAGTAATTCAGGAAATGAAATCAAACCATAGTAATATATCAGTTCACATCCAATAGGATAGCTAAAATAAAAAAGACAATAACAAATGTTGATGAAGGTAGAGAGAAACAGAAATTTGCAAATGTTGCTGGTGGGATGTAAAGTGGTGGAGCTGCTTTGGAAAAAATTTGGCCATTCCTTAAACAAACATAAAGTTAACGCATAAATTAGAGTTCTACTAGTAGGTATATTCCCAAGAGAAAAGAAAAACTGTATCTCCACAAAGACTTGTATACAAATATTCATGAAGGCAGTATTCACAATAGCCAGAAAGTGGAAACAACCCAAAATATCCATCGAGCACTAAAAAGAGAATCAAAATGTGATATCTATCTATCTATCTCCATATAATAGGATATATATATTTATTTCCGCATAATGGAATATATAATTCCATTATATAATATCCATATAATGGAATATTATTAGTAGTAAAAAAGGAAGTTAGTACTGATACATGCTACAACAAGAATAAACTTCAAAGACACTATCCTTTTTCAAAAAAAAAGGCACAAAAAGAAATCCCATTATTATATTATTCCATATTTATGAAATGTTCAGGAAAGGCAAACATATAAAGACAGAAAGTAGAATAGTGACTGCCTAGGGTTTGGTTAGGAATGGGGAGTGACTGTAAATGGGCATAAGGTGATAGAAATATTCTAAAACTAGATTGCGGTGATGATTGTATAACTTCAAATATACTAAAATTCATTGAGTTGTACATTTAAAATGGGTGAATTTAATGGTATGTAAATTATACTTCAGTAAAGCTGTTTAACAGAAATTGAATTGAGAACCTACTGAATTACAAAATAGCAAGGCAGAAAACCGAGATGTATCTCAGACTTGCCAGTCACCCTCTGCCTCAGTTTCCCAGTCCAAGAGTGTTCTGCTTCCACTTAATTAGGAAGAAATGCTAGAGAGGTGTGGCAGATATAATAAACCTTTGATGACTAAAAAAAGAAATAGGAAATGTGGTGTGAACTGGAGAGAAATAAGGAGCCCTGGCTTCCATTACTGTCTTTGCCACTTGATAACAGGCTATGTAAGTAAAGACAAATTATCCCCTCACAGGTGTTCAGTTCTCTCATTTTTAAAATGAAAGCCTAGCACATCTGGTTTGCTATGTTTGCCCATCCAAATCCTGCACAAAGGGCTGACCCAGGTAGCCATAGCTAATAGGAAGAAGGGTAGACAGACAACTGAGCCTGAGCCAGTAAGACTCTCCATGAGATTTTTGGCTTTGGGACTGTAAGCCAGTAACTACGTGAAATTCGGAAAAGTCATGTCTACTCCTGCCCTTAGTCCAGTGTTTTGGACCCTTGATAATCTGAGGAATGTCAGAGGAAAATAATCCATAGCAAAGAGCAATAAAATGAAACCAATCCGAAGCAGAGACAAACAATTTTGAGAGATGATGGCAAAGGCAGACCTAGTTTCTGCCAGATTTCTGGTTCTTAATGAAGTCAGGCAATGCTCTGTGTCCTTTTCTTGGATTCCATGAAACCTGTTCAAATCCTTGTATAATATCCAATTTTCTTGCTCTAATGTGAGTGGACTCTATTCCTTGCAATCAAAAGAATTCTGTCTAGAGAAGCAGTCATTGCACTGATATCTACAGTATTTCCCAGCTCTTACACTTTCTTTAGACTTGATGCTACCATCCAGCTTACTTTTGGCACCCAAGCCCAGAAATGAGAGAATGACTTCCTCACAGATGAGTTGTTAATTTCTCTCTTTAAAAGTCACTTTTCCTCAATGAAATCACCTTTGAATTGACCAAACCAAAATATGCAAGGCTAAAACTTACATTAGTATGTGTCAAGATTAAAGTACTTCACAGATGAGTTAATTTAAAAACATTACATTCTTAAAATTTTTGGTTAATTGCAGCACTGAAATAGCAGTGTTTCTAACTTGTCATGAAAACAATATTATTTATTACCATGAACAAAAGTGAATCCCTAAATGAGAGCTGGAGAGGATTTCTTCTACTATGCCAAATAAATATTTAGAAAAAATTATTGGGTGAGCCTAATATAATTGTGAGGCCATCCCACCTCACTTCAATCCCCATATTTTAGTGTAAGTAAAAATTAAGGCACCCAAGGTAAAGTGTGAGATTATGTGGTCTACAATTGTTAGCAAAAAACATCCTCAGCAATTACTTCTTTAAAAGCCACTCTTTCCATCTCAGCCACCTCTGTTCTCTTGCTCTTTGTAGTTTCTAATCTTTAAAATTGCATAATAGCTCCCAAGAGGGGAGGTCAAACTTTAATGATTAAAATCCAACTCTACCATTCTGCTTCACTCCTACTTCATAAAAAAGGATTTCTTCAATGGCAGGCAAATGCAAATCACCACATTATCCCACTTTACTGGGCCTAAATGATTTTATGTGGCTTCCAAAGAAGGAGCTAATGTATCCCATAAATAAAACAATCAAAGTTTAAAGCCTTCAGTCTGTTTTCTCACCAGACCACCTACTCTGACTTTATGGCCAGACTGGAAATAGGAAATCAGACATTTTAACTAATCATACAGAACCCATGAAATTATCTTTACCATCCTGTTGAGTCATAAGAATTTAGAACCACCCCAGGTCTTTGTTGGGTATTGCAGAAAAATATTTAGAACACAGTGCACTGGACTACATTTTGATATCAGTTATCCAACTAGCAGAAGTTCATTTATGGTCTGAAGCAGTGTTTCTCAACCAGTGGTGATATGCTCCCTCAGAGGCATCTGGCAATGCCTGGGGCAACTTGAAAGGGAAAGGCTACAATTGTTATCTGCTGGATAGAGAAGGGGGATGCTGTTGAATATCTTATGCTCAAAATTTGGTTTCGATGTCAAGACTGATGATGCCACATACACTTGTGTGCATCGGTATAAACACGCGTGCGCACACACACACACACACACACACACACATCAAGAGAGTATGAAAAGGTTTATTGCTCACATGATGAAATTTCCTGGAGAATGCAGGGCAGATGCCCAAGCCATTCTGAAAATGGTTTGGGTTTTTATTATAGTTAGGAGGTTAAGTGAGGGTGAGGATTCTCATCCTTAGGTTTGCCCTGTTTGAACTTCCCTGCTGGGACCAAGGGAAGGAATATCCTTGTTCTCTTAGGGCTTGTTCAGAGGTGGGAGGAAAGAACAATGAGGAATGGTGGGGCTTGAAAGTTGTCAGGGGTCAACCATCAAAAATGTTAATCAGACTCTTTATTACACTCTGCAATACAGGATAGCCCCCACAACAAAGTTTTTCCAGGTTTAAATTTCAATAATGCTGGGGTTGAGAGTCCCTGTGCCACAGGTGGGGTGGTCTGATCCAGGTGGTATGTAGGTAGTGGCCTTGTAGATGTTGTGGGCCCATCAGATGGCCCCCCTCAGCAGCCAGGCACTCATTCCCCAAAATGTGCAGCTGCTGATTGCTCAGAGCAGAGTCTCTCTGTTGAACTGCCCTCAGCCAGTGAAGGGAAGCCCATCATTTAAAGTAATACCTGCCCCTTTCCTGGGAGGAGCCCACAACCAATATCTGGCTGGGTGGCTGGAGAGGGTACAAAGGCCCCCCACCTCCTTCCTCAATTTAAGCCAACTCTGTTGGGCCAGCTAAACTCCAGAGCTCCCCATAGGAATCAACTGAGATCTCTGTGGTAATTGCATCTCTGTTCAGCT
Organism: Taxidea taxus jeffersonii; assembly: GCA_003697995.1. NCBI lineage: Eukaryota > Metazoa > Chordata > Mammalia > Carnivora > Mustelidae > Taxidea > Taxidea taxus. Next base: position 16,582 of record ML106389.1, read on the forward strand.
TCTTCTGCCCAGTTCTGCTTCCCTCTCATTGTCACATATTTTGTCCCTATTCTGCAATTCCCAATAAACCCACTACACACCAATCTCCATCTTAAAACATGTTTCCCCAGTAACTTGACCTTTTCTTAACCTGACCTAGAATGACAAAATTCACATTGAGAGCAGGACCAAAAATGCATATATATGTTCTCTCTATATGAATAAAATTAATTTTTGTAAATTGATACTAACCATTATCATGATATACCCTGATGTTTCCTATTCTGCTCTATTTTATTGTTTCTTAATGCTGTCTGTGACCCAATACGTGGATCTCACAACCTGTTAATCAGACTTGATTCACAAACTGGAAAGCATTTATTGAGATGTACAACCAGATTAACTCTTTTGGCAGACAGTACTTTTTAAGATGTAACCCATTGTTGCTGCTGTTGTTTTTCCCTGACTCAATTTGTTAAGTCAGTTTGGATCCAAAGACCTAATTAGTTCTATGTGTGCAACCACAGAGTAAAAATCTCAACCATAGGCCTCTTAAAGAAATGGCCCTGATTACTTTCAATCATGTTTGACAAGTCCAACTAAGGCTAACAGATTGTAAACCCTTGCCAAAACCTACTCTAACATTTAGTCTTGTCATTATTGCTTCCTAAGAACCAACTAGCTGCAAAGCTGAGTTGATTTACTTCAGGAAGTCAAACATTACAAACCTGACTTAACATAGTTTTCTTAAGTGATGAGGTTATAACAAAGGAAGTTTTACTAGATAGTTTCCAACATATAAGAAGAGTGACTGAGGGGCACCTGGGTGGCTCAGTGGGTTAAGCCTCTGCCTTTGGCTCAGGTCATGATCCCAGGGTCCTGGGATCGAGCCCCACATCAGGCTCTCTGCTCTGCGGACAGCCTGCTCCCTCCTCTCTCTCTGCCTGCCACTCTGCCTACTTGTGATCTCTGTCTGTCAAATAAATAAATAAAATCTTTAAAAAAAAAAAAAAAAGAGTGACTGAAAGGATGAGAAGTGTGCCTCTTGGCTTTCAAACACCATTTGCAAGGGCAGACGGAGGCTGTACCTCGTGAGGATATAGTGCTTCTGAGAGGCAGATTCATGAGAAGGGTGGAAAAAAGCCATGCCAAAATCTCCAGAAAAGGACAGTGATGAAAGAAAACTCAGAAACTGTCTGGTGCCCTCCTTTTCCAGAAGGAGAAACTGAGGCCCAGGTCAGGTAAGTGATTTACTTAAGGACACATTATCTGATGAAGAAGAACCTAGAAATCCTCTGCTACCTTCTCCTGATACACTTTCTGCTACATCATGGGACTTACGGCAATGAAATTTCCTTTTTACCAGAAAGAGCTTGTTCTTTATGATTTCTCATGAGATTCATTCAAAATAAGCTCAAAGGAGCAGGTGGGGTTGTTTTCCATTCAAAATATACCTACCACAGGGTTTGCTGCCAACATTAATAAGACTCTGACACCTCTAGAATCACCTCTAATAGAGGCAGAAGTTTATTCTATATTGCTTTTCTTTTGATAAAACAGCAATTCCCAAATCTATTCTCTCTTTTGGAAATCCAGGAAAAAAAAAAAAACTGCTAAAACTTGCTGTGCTTCATTTTTTGAAACATTAACTGAGTCCTTGGCAGTGAAAAGAATTTAGCAAGATTTTGGCATAATGTCTTGAGGAAATTATGCCTTATTTGCTCATTTTGCAGGTGTCTGAGCTAGTGTAGACTTCAAGTCAAGATCTTAAGGAAGTTCTTATTCTCAATGAGCCTTATTTTAGAATTGCCCTTTCCAAATTCCTATCTGATGCTTTAACAGGCTTTGTAAGGAAATCCCTTTATCTCTTTTGGATTTTTGGAAATCCTGCTGGTTGGACTCAGAAAAGCAAATAATTTTGGCTAAGTAAATTTCAGATCTTTAGCACATACTAATGTGAATGTTTGTATTAGAGCACGTGTAAATATTTTATGAAAAAAATGCTTGCCTAAAATAAACATTTCAAAATGATCAAATGAAACTTGTATTTAGAAAGTACCTTTCTCCAAGGAGTTCAGAAATGCTTTATAAACAGTTGCTTGATCTTAAATCAAGATTTTTTTTTTTAGCTTGAAACTATCAAAATATATCCCTTCTGTTGTGTCTTGTGTTTGAGTAGAGTTTTTATTCAGGAGAAAATGTGTACGATTCCACTCAAAGTTCCTCAGAAATAGTCTGATAGTCTGGAAATCTAGAAGCCTGGCCTTTAGTCCTCTTTGTGCTGTTAAGCAGCTAGGTGGTCTTAAGCAAGTCAGTGTGCCACTCCTTGTCCCAAAACCAGAGGTTGGCCTGAAACCTCTGGAAGAAACTTTCTATTCTGATTGGTAGAGAGTCACCTAACTTTGAAGGCCTGAGGGCATTTTGAGAGATATCAGCCTTTTGAATCTCTTTGTTTATAGTTAATTATACAAAGCAGCTATGCAATTTATTTGATAAAGATAAACACCATTCAAAACAAAGTCCGGTTTCCCTTTCTCTTTTTTATATGTTTAAGTTTCAATCCAAAATTCTAGTTGACATGAGGAGTCCAAAGACTGTGGGATTAAGAGAAAAAAGTGGGTTCAAACCCTACCTCCTCCAGTAATATGTCGTGGAGCATTGGTGAAATTATCTCCTTTCTCTGACCCTGATTGTCTTCATTTGTAAAATGGGAATAAAAACACCCAAACAGGGGCACCTGGGTGGCTCAGTGGATTAAAGCCTCTGCCTTCGGCTCGGGTCATGATCCCAGTGTCCTGGGATCGAGCCCCACATCAGGCTCTGTGCTCATAAGGGAGCCTGCTTCCTCCTCTCTCTCTGCCTGCTTCTCTGCCTACTTGTGATTTCTGTAAATAAATAAATAAAATAATAAATAAATAAATAAATAAATAAATAAATTAAATAAATAAAATCTTTAAAAAAAAAACAACACCCACACAAGAAAGTTGTCAGGAGCATTAAAGGAGATAAAGTATGTAAGACTTCTGGCACACAGTAAGCCCTCAATAGATAGTAAAGGAATCTTAGGATATTTAACATTGACACATGTATCCAGCTTCTGAGAGAACTGGAAATAATCAATTATTTCCAGAGTGAGTTTAGGGGGGAGAGGAGAGTGATTAGAAGGATGTTGAGGGGCGCCTGGGTGGCTCAGTGTCTGCCTTCGGCTCAGGTCATGATCCCAGGGTCCTGGGATCGAGCCCCACATCGGGCTCTCTGCTGGACAGGGAGCCTGCTTCCTCCTTTCTCTCTCTGCCTGCCTCTCTGCCTACTTGTGATCTCTGTCTGTCAAATAAATAAATAAAATCTTTAAAAAAAAAACTTTAAAAAAAAAGAAAGGGTGTTGAAAATAATAATGTTTATTTTGAGAAGAAAAGGGATAAGCTGAGAGAAACTTCTAGAAATAAGACGGCTTCATAAATAAGAAAGATGTATTGTGTGGATCAGAATAATGCAAGTTATAATAGAATGATCTGAGCTTTGAAAGGATCCTACATGACTAGAGAATGAAATTATGGATCTTCTATAAATTCTAAGTAAATCCGCAAGGCAATGAATGTTGACATTCTATGAAATGACAGAAAGATCCATGTGCTCCAGAGAATGACTGAGATTTTAAGTAACAGGTTAAAAAGAAATGCTGGGAAAATGTAATGTCGAATCTCATTGTCACTAAAAATGGAACTGGAACTATAAACGCTCTTTTTTTAACATCATAATTATTAATGTACAGTCTTGGAGATGATACAAATCTCTCATTCATGTATTTACTATTCAAAGGCCACCAACCATATGCCAAACTCTGTGGTGGGCACAGAGGAAAAAAATTATAGGTAAGAGTTCCTGTCCTCTATAATTCTAGAATCATCTATTATATACTCCCAAAAGAGATAAGAAAAGCCCTGTACAACTATTTTGTTCCATTGACTGAGCAGCTGTGAAGTGCTCGGATACTGTGCTAAGTGTTTTCTGCATTACATCATTCACCCTGACAGATGCACTTCTGCCTATACTGGAAAATGACAAGGTACTCTCCAACCCAAGGCCACACTCTCCACTTGTGAACAGATGCTATAACTGAAATCTGCATCCTTATAACTTCTGCCTAATCCCCCTGGAGCCACATAGGATCAGGCTAATTCTTTTTCGCATGTCAGCTGTTCAACAGATGTCTGCTAGCAAGGAGCCCCATATAATCTCCAGATTAATTATCCCTTTTCCAGAAACTCCACCATGTTTAACTCCTGTTTGTGACTATATCCCTCGTACCTAGAACAGTGTGTGGCACATAGGAGGAAATCGGAAACATTTTTGCTGAATATACAATCTAGCCACATACTCTAGATGTCCTACAGTTTTGTTGATATCTAACGCAGAAGATAAAAATCAGAATTGAATGCACTCTTTCAGGTATAGTTTGACTAGAGCAAAGTACATTGAGTTCATTCCCAAACCCTTGAATACAAGCCAATGAAACATTCTCATTTCTGGCAAAGATTTCATCCATTCATTTTGAGCATGAAATTAACTCAGAGTCCCTGGTCTTGCTCATAGAGCCATTTTTTCAGGAAGGTCTTACCAGCCCCTCAGATGTGAAGATTTTTTAAAATTCTAAACACAGGTCTTTACATTTATCCTTGCATATTTTTTAATAATTTTTTAAAATTTATTTATTAGAGAGACAGCTCAGGCAGAGTGGCAGGCAGAGGCAGAGGGAGAAGCAGGCTCCCTGTTAAGCAAGGAGCCCGATGTGGGACTCGATCCCAGGATGCTGGGATCATGACCTGAGCCGAAGGCAGCCGCTTAACCAACTGAGCCATCCAGGTGTCCCTATCCTTGCATATTTATACCTTATTTAATCAGGCCCAACTTGTCTACCTGACTGGTTTTCTTTAAGTCTTCCACATGATTTTTAATAAGATTTCTACCCTCTCCTAATTTCAGGCATCCCACAAATGTCATCAGCAAACTTTCTATATGTTATATAAATTAATAAAATTTTGAACAAAGCAAAGTCTCATAGAATGCCAATAGCCACCCGGCTCAAAGTCGATCTGATAACACCATTCAACTTTCGAATCCCTATAAATCACTACAGTATGGCAGACATATATCTCAAGGATATTATGTAAAATCAATTGCTTTACTCAAATTTAGTTATCCCAGAGAGCCCAACTCAACTCACACTATAGCAATCTTGCCTTAAAGCTAAGTATCCTGGGGAGCATAATGTATTTCAGTTCATCTAATCTATTGTTTATTGCATAAATTTTATATCCTGAATCCTTCAGAACTTCAAATTTTGAAACTAATTTCAGGTTCTTGCAACTCAAAAGCTTTAGTTTTGGGTACTCAAGAGTAATTTCTGTTTTTCTGTTGTATTTCTCTCTTATCTGAGGCAATGAATACTTAAGATTCAATGAGACAAGAACAATTTGTTTGCGAATATGGACAACGAAAGGGTGCATGTAAAGGGAACTCCAGTTAAAAACCTCAAAATACTTGCAAAGTATTATCTTACTATACAAGTTTAGAAACCAGTCTCACTCAAAGCTGGTCAACTTTTCTTCCTGATGCAAGAATCTCAATTCACAGGCTAAATGTACACTAAGACTTTCTATCTGGCTACATAGTAGAGTAATTGAGTTATCACGGGAGGGGCATTTCTTGATATCGCACCCTGGGTGAAGATTAAGATGAAGATCAAAGCCTTACATGACTTAAACTTTTCAGGAACTTACTTTGCAAGAATGAAGATTATAGCTCTTTACAATGAGAATAATACTTAATTTTTTGAAAATAATAATTATTTTAATTATTTTGCCTTTAGAACTATTGAGAAATCTAGGTTTTTGAAATATGGTATCTTTCGTTGTTTAGGCTTTGCCATCTGTTAGTATAGGACAAACTATTTTTCTTGGGGAAAAACCAAACTTCTATGACATATGTTTGCTTTAGAAGACAGTTTGTTTGAGTTGTTGAAATAAATCACAACGTCCTATTTTCTATTTTTTGTCCTTTCACAACGATTTCCACAGTTCCTTCTAAGATTTTTTTTTTAATATTTAAAGGGAAAATATCTGTTTAACAGACAATTGAAATTCTACTATGTACATTCACCAAGGGAAATGTAAAGGTCCTACTCTTGAGGAGCTTACAATATAATAAGGAGCAATGTTAAGGTTAACCAATATTGATACAATAAATATCTACCATAACATTCTTTAATAGCCAATTTTTAAAAATTGGATTATATAATTGTAATGCTAGCCTTTTCTTTTTGGATCTTATATAAAAATAATGAATTTCTTGCTATTTTTTAGTGTTGATTGAAAAGTCCCATGTCAATACTCATGTTCTTCCTAAAAGGTTTCTTATGACTAGATCCTTAGCTGTAGTAAGACCATCAAGTTTTTCCATATTTGACTCATCATATAATTTCATGGAAAATGGAGTATCCAAAAAGTCAATAATATGTGATTATTAGACTGAATTGTTAAAAATAATATCTAATAACAGCAATGTTCCTCATATAAATTATTTGAAAACCCTCAGTCTTTTTATTGTTCTTATGAATATAATAATATCAATTACTTTGGTGTAAAGCAACAGTGATAAATAGGAAATTATTACATTGTTAACCATAAATATTCATTAAAACTTATTTCTGATCAATCAGTTAATCTTTATTATAGTTCATATTGTTTCCTTTCAGTCCTTTCTAGTACTTTTGCTGGAGGCAAAGTGACCTAGTCATAATTCTGCAGGCTTTGTGTTTTTTCACTGTGAAGCAACTGAATGTGCATGCTTTGAAGGAAAAAAAATTAAATGATGGAGGAAGAACTCACTGATGATAAATATTTTACCAATTCCAGATGAAAATTGGAATAAATTATTGTTTTAATAATATCACTCAAGAACTGCTACATTTCTGAGAATATTAACAAAATGACATACAATCACCAGAGTGAGTTCTTCCTCTACTTGAAAATATTTAAAGAGTAGTCCCTTGGCGATAAACTAATTTGAATTTTTCTCAGAGTCTCATACATATTTTAAAAATATGTTTAAGTAAGACATTAAAAAGAGAGTCTTCAATTTATTAACATTTGTCCTATCACTCATCCTTACTATCATCATTTATAGATAAAAGACTCACTTTCAATATAGGCTTAATATTTATTAAATGCCATGGAGACCCAGATTTTTATCCTGGTTTAGGCAAAAGGAAATAAAACAATTAGAAATGTATAATATATTCTCTCTTATCTGCTTCAATAAAAGGGATGGGGTATACTGGTTAATCCACTAAGAGAGGTAATATTAGGATAACTGCAGAATCGTAGTAGATTATTCCTAAAAGACTACAATGGCTGGTTTTGGACATACTTTAAGATATTATAATGCCTTAGAAATATTATTATGTCACTGGAAAGTAGATAAACTCATTCATTCACACACAAATATTGCCTGAGTGTTTATGGAGTATCAGGCTATATCTTAGGATACAAAGACAGATAAGACATAATGCCATCTATAAAGAAACTTAGTTGGGGAGGAGGAGACAGATATATAAATATTTACATCTAGTAATATATAAAATATGGTGGCTTAATTTGGATTTCCCGAGCAGCAGACTCCATTACAAAGACATGGGTACATGCAATTTATTTGGAAGATGATCCTAGAATCATAAGTGAGCAGGTTATTATGAGAGCAACTGGAGCTCAACTCCACAAGACCTTGTCTGGAACCATGTACACCATACCTCAGAACTGATCTGCTAAGCGATGGGTAAGCTGTACCTTCCATTCTGTTCTTCCTCACTGGTCTGGATCCTATGGGCTATCAGCTAGAAAACACCCTTCGGAAGAAAAGCAGAGTGGAGTGCCTGCGTGGCTCAGTCGTTAAGGATCTGCCTTCAGCTCAGGTCATGATCCCAGGGTCCTGGGATCAGGCCCTGCATGGGGCTCCCTGCTCTGCGGGAAGCCTGCTTCTCCCTCTCCCACTCCTCTGATTGTGTTCCCTCTCTAGCTGTGTCTCTCTCTGTCAAATAGGTAAATAAAATCTTTTTAAAAATGAGAGAGAGAGAAGCAGAGAGATGCAGGCTCTTGAGGTAGGAAGCCTTTGGCATGTAGGGGTAACTGCCCATCACAGCTGCAGGTAGACGTTGAAGTAGCCAGGAAGACATGAGGTGCATTATCAACAGCCCCTACTACAGATGATGTTGTAGAAGTCTGTCATTGCAGAAGGGAATTCAGAAGAGGAAAAAAATCAGTTCTGCCTAGTAAGTCAGGGAAGACTTCAGAGGACAACAGATGCTTGACTAAGTGTTCTCTGGGCAAATGTAAGGAAATGATGTAGAGGCCTGCTACTTAATTGCAAGTAGTGGGATTACCAGATTACAGGGAGACCTACTTATGCATTAACTGTGATCAAATTCACTATATACATATATATATATGTATATATACACTTTTGCTTAGGTAGATACAGGTTCCAATGGGGCCAGTTTTCAAAGCCAGTGTAAATGTTTCAAGCTACTAACCATACAAGGGACACTTTCATGCAAGAACTAAGGAAACAAAAGCTTTACTCTCAATCATGGCTTTGACAAAAGATGTGAACATGGCATTGGGAAGCTGGACACAGACAGACTGGAGGTTGATTGCTTGCAGTTCTTCAGGTAATGGGACTTCAGGAGAGAAACTAAGTTTCAGGACAATAGGAGGGCAGGGTAAGTCACTGGTCTTATAGAAAATGGGACCTGGATCAGGTTTCAGGACAGCCCTCAGGATGTAGAGTAGGAAGAAGAGACCAGAAATACAGTTCTTGAAATTGTGGTCCAAATAGGGATAGAAAAACAGAGCAGGATCCTACTGACTAGAACTGAGGCTCCAATTCAAAACAAGAGTAACAGCAAGAGGAGGTGGGTGGGGGGATGGGTTAAATATGTGATGGGGTACACTTGTTATGATGAGTACGAGGTGTTGTTTATAAGTGATGAATCAATAAATTGTACACCTGAAATTACTATTACACTGTATGTTAACTAACTGTAATTTAAATAAAAACAAGAAAGAAAGAAAGGAAGGAAGAAAAAGACAGAAAGAGAGAAAGAAGGAAGGAAGGAAGGAAGGAAAGAAAGAAAGAAAGTAAAAGAAAGAGTAGCCACGAGAATGACACATCCAGAGCCCAATAAAATTACTATTTATTCATTTCCTCATAGACTGAGTCAGTACCTTGGGAATATTTGTGACCATAAGAATCATTTGGCAGGGCACCTGGGTGGCTTAGTTGGTTAAGCGACTGCCTCCAGCTCAGGTCATGATCCTGGAGTCTAGGGATTGAGTCCAGCATCAGTGGGCTCCTGCTCATGGGGAGCCTGCTTCTCCCTCCGACACTCCCCTCTCTCTCTCAAACAAACAAATAAACAAACAAACAAAGTCATTTGGCAGCCTTGTTTTAAACGGGCAGATTCCCTGAGTTCTAACCTCACTCTGCCCACACATCACACTTCCATAGATCTGGAGTGAAGTCTGGGAATCAACATTTTTAACAAGGGTCCCATGTGACCAGGATACAGGTGGTCAGTGCATTATGTGATAAGAAACATGGAATTAGGTAAGGTTGCTTTCAGGGTCTGGGAAAGGAGTAATCTTCAACTGCCCCAACAATGTGTAAGGTAGGGTGATCAGTTCATCCTTATACAGATCCTCCTCAGCTCATGATGGGGTTATGTCCTGATAAACCCATCATAAGTTGACAATATCATTAAGTTGAAAATGCATTTAATACACCTAAACTAAGCTTAGCCTAGGCTACCTTAAACATGGTTAGAACACTTCCATCAGCCTATAGTTATGCAAAATCACCTAACACAAACGTATTTTATAATGAAATATTGAATATTTCATGTCATTTATTGAACACTGTACTGAAAATGAAAGCTAGACTGGTTATACAGGTACAGAATGGTTATATGGGTATCAGTCACTTACCTTCATGATCATATGGCTGACAGGGAATTGTGGCTCACTGTAGCTGCTCAGCATCACAGAAGAGGATCATACCACCTATCACTAGCCAGCAAAAAGACCAAATTCCAACTATGGTTTCTACTGACTCCATATCACCTTTGCACCATAATAAAGTCTTAAGATCATAAGTTGAACAATTTTAAGTCAGGGATCATCTTGATACCAAGAACTTCCCCAATTTAAGCATAAAAATCCCCATGTCTCAGGAAACCATTCTATCCCAGTGTTGGGACAGTAGGTCACCCTAGCATAAAGAGAGCTTCCATTGTGCCAGCTAGCTCACTGAAGACTGAGGCACTGTTACCTCAGTTCTCTGCATCCCTGCAGATTCCACATTGAGTTAACATTTTTATTCCCATGCACCATTCTTGTTACTCCTTTCCTGAGTCAAATTTGTGATACTCAGTCAGGTAAGATCTGATGCTTAACAGCTCATGAGGTGCTAGACTGAATGAAGGTCCTACTCCCAGAGGTCATATATCTATGCCTAACTCCCTCACCTTCTTGCCTGGAAATGGAGAAACTCCAGAAAACAAAAGGAAACCAAAGAAAAGCCATTACAAAGCACACTAGCTTTTAGATGACTACTTCTATAAACATCTTAACATCATAGGCAAGACTGGCTCTGGTGTCAGGTACCTGGGTTATATCACTGCTCCGTCATTTACAAGACATGTGAACTTGGTCCAGTTACTTCTGCTCTATGTGCCTCTGGTTCCTCATCTGTAAAGTGGAAATGATAATGATATTAGTAATCATAAGAATCATAATAATGCCTACTTCACAGAATTAAATCAATTAACGCATTAATTAATACATGACCTCAGTAGTGTATGCCACATAGCAATCACTCCGTAAATGGAAGTTAATGTGATTATCCAAACCCTGATATTTGACTCCGAGTCATTCAGTTACTTGTATGCTCATCTTTCAGCTCCCAAGCAAATAAAGTTGTAACGTTCAAAGTCATTTCATACAAAGCAGCTTCTTTTCGTCTCACCGATAATACCTAGTGGAAAATTCTACCCTGCACTTTACCCTGTCTCCAGTGTTGATAGAAGACAGGATGAATCAGCCCCACACAGGATGTTTATTAGTGCCCAGTCTGCTCGAGCATCCAGTAAGCTTACAAGCACAGGGAGGAGGCCTGGAAACACTTCAAAGCCTGCCGACACTCAGATTGCTTCTGGTGGCAGGTGGGTTAGTGTTGGTGGTCTGTCCTTAACCACACACGTCACCTCCGTATGTCTCAGCCCTCTTCACCTTTCCCTCTGACTGTGACAATGAGAATATTGAAATCAATAAGTTCACTCTCCTTGCTCCAAGTACTCAAGTGCTTTGAAATGAAAAATGGTTCAGGAGGAAGAAGCCAAGCAGAAGCAGGGGGGACAGAGGTGGAAGTCAGAACTGGCACTGTCTACAGTCTAGAGGAAAGCGGAGAGAAGACAGGGGACTAGCAGGAAGAATACTTTGGTCTCACTCCAGTTTTTCACCACTCAGCAGTAGGGACAGGTAATTTGAATTCAATGGACTCTACAACCCTTCCCCTATAAAATAAAGGCACTTGGTCTAGATAAACAGCTATAAATCCTTCCAGTTCTAAAGATTCGAAACATATTTTTATGATAACATGTCAGCAGCTGGCTTTTGCTTTCTTCTTCTGCTTCATCAATGCCTCCCCTATTGTTACACTGTTATAATGCATTCCCCTAATACCATTCCCTAATACCTGCTAGATTAGATGTTCCTTAATGGCAGAGACTGTTTTGATGTCATTTTGTTTTCAGTGCTTAGAACCATGCCAGACATGCAAAAAACGTTCAGTAGGTGTTTTTTTAACTGAACTGTTGCATTAACCTCCTTATTCATATCAGTCAGGATCTTGGCTAGAAACATGGTCCATTCACACTGGGTAACTGAGGAGTCCAGTGGGAGAACTATTTACAAGGTTTAGGCAGCATTAGGGTAAATTCACCATTGAGGGATCATGAAGCATCCCGGGGCTACAGTAGCAAAGAATTACTATCCTCTTCTAGCCTCAGAGGGGTGAGGGGCAGAGAGCAGTTGCAGAAACTCTGACAAAGTAGCTAAAGCCTAGGTATTGAGAGAAGGCTGCCTGGACCTTCTGGAGAAGGGTAGGAATCGGGGACACATACCCATCCCAACCTCACCCTCCCCTGCTCCTCAAGTCCTTCAATCTCCTGCCAGTGCCTGCCTTGGCTGAACACAAGGGGAAGCTTAGAGGATGTCCACACCTTTCATTGAAGTCAGCCTCCAGGGCACAGAGCAGGGGAAGCAAGCATGGAAAAGAGATCCAGTGGGGTAAACAGACAACAGCCAGCACACTATCACCCCGCCCTCCTTCCAAAAGGATGCTGAATGACACTAACTTTTCAGGTAACTTCTTTAATCCAAAAACATATGGATGTTTCTTCAGCAACTATATCTCCATACACAGCAAATATACCTATATGTTCATGTTTATACATTGCTTAATAAGTGTTACCTAGTTTCTAGCATAACCTTTTTTTCCTCACCAACCAGACTGTAAGCTGCCCAGGGCCAAGGACAATGTCTTCTACCTCTAAGGGCATCTCAAGTTCATGCTTGCTATCCATACAATGGGCACTCGGTATTTTTAATTTGAATGGCCATTTTTCACCAAGTTTTCATATATCAAACTATAGAGTTATCTCATGTTAGCAGATAACTAAATCTTGAGAAAGAGCCTGAAAAAATATACAGTGTGGTAATTGCCAAATACAGTGTTTCTGTTGAGTGATGACCATGGGGGCAAGAGCTGAGTCTCTTCTCTTTAGAAACACTGGCTTTGGATTTCACTCCACAGTGGTTCCTAGAATTAGTTTACTCAAGATGTCTTTATTAATATTCAGGAGGAGTGAGGAGCTATACAAGACATTGTGAGAAATCAAAGGTCAATTTGACTTAGATTCTGTCCCAGGGAATCTAGAGTGCGGTGGATAAAGCATTAACATAACGAGGTAGAAAGAAGGAAAAGAAAACCCTCAGAAAAAAATAAATCAAATGGTATGAGAGTTCTAACCAAGAGCAATGACCTTGTTGGAGGAACTTGGGATTGATATCCTTTGGGTGAGGTCTTAAAGAACACCAGTTCTTTGGTCCTGGAGAGACAGGAGAGGGAATATGCTCTATGCATATGCCTCGAAGCTTTCAGGGAAAATACAATTGTGCTGGTTTTCCTGTGAGTGAAAAGTGTCTAATGGGTATACAATTGGGAAAACAACGTGCCCGAATCAGATATGGAGGGCCTTGAATGTCAGGCTGAATCTCAACCACATTTTTCTAGGCAGTGGGGAGTCACTGAAGGATTCTGAGCAGGTAATGAGAGCTGGAACTTCAAGGAAAAATAATAGCGAGTGACAATGCTTTGAGAGCCTTCTCTGCCAAGCGATGCTCTTAATGCCATCCCCTAGTGGTGTAATCGAGGGTGAGGGTAGAAGGAGTAGTCAGTTCCAGGACTGATATCATTTAAAACTACATAGGCATACGAAAATGAAAAGCATCCAGACTTTTACTTGGTTTCGTTATTCTTTCCAAACTCTCCATAGACAGTGCCTCCCTCCCCTTCCTGCCTGCATCTAGGGCAGACCACTATACACTTATTAGCTCATTTAATCTTCAAAACATCCCTGTGAGGTAGTACCTTTAAAATTGCCAGAGAGGCATAAGAAGATAAGTGAATTTGTCAAGATAAGAAAGCTAGCAAATGGCAAGCCAAGATTTAAAGGCTGGCTCTCTGGTCCCTAAAACTATCCCAACTGGCCTAGCAAAAAAGGTGATTACTCCTTTTAAATCAGGGGTTGTGCCTATTGAATATAGATCCTCGCAACCGTGTGGCAAATAGGGCCTTCAAGTGGTTATGTTGTGATGATTCCAGGCCTAAAATGATTATTTTTTCTATATACACCTAAATAGCCCTATCCTGATTTTAAGTTGGTTCTATTTTGAGTCCCTATAGACATAAGTCAGGGTGTTTACTAAGAAACCAGGTGTATTTGACAGAAACAAAATAACTACAATTGTCTAATCAGGCATGTGGAGATAAGTGCTATGCCAGCTGCTGTATGGGCAGGTCAACGAGTTAACGTTCTCAATGGTTAAGTGAAATCACTTCTTGCGTTCTGACTAGACAGGCTATTTGCAACATTCCCTTTAAAGTGGTCCAAGCACTACTGTTCAAAATGGTTGTTCTTAATATTAAACCCTTTGACTATTCTAAATGCCAAGGTCAAAAGCTCTTTGTCAGACTACATTTTGGGCGTGATTAGGCATTATAAGAGAATTTCATATTATTAGCTTTTATCTTAGTGCACGCACACTGCACTTTGGATAAGAACACCTTCTGATGGGTAGATGCAATAAGCACAGGTGCTTCCTGAGCCTAGTGTTTTTGCAGCCCACCTCTTTGTACCAAGCCTTCCAAGCCTTTCTCCCCCAGCCTCCCTCTCTCTCCCCCAATCAACACCATCTCCTCCACTGTTGCCTCCAATGACATAGCTGGCACAGCTTTGGAAGTTGGCACATGCATGAGGCCCTCAGGCTGGATCTAACCCCTACAGATTAAAATAATAATAGCAGGGCACCTAGGTGGCTCCCTCGGTTGCGTCCAACTCTTGAACTCAGCTCAGGTCTCAATCTTCCAGTCATGAGTTCAAACCTCACATTGGGGCTCCATGATGGGTGTGGAGCCTGGTTAAAAAAGCAATGATAGTAATAATAATGACAACCGCTAATGCCCATTTGGTGATTACCACTTCGCGTGTACAATTTCACTTACTGCTCGGACAACTCTAATCGGTAGGAACTATTACTATCCCCATTTTCACTTAAAAAAAAAAAAAGACTCAAAGGGGTTCAGTGAAATAGTCAAGATCAAGATCACACTGTTCATAAATAGTAGCGCGTGAATTTGCTGGGAGGCCTATGTGACTTCAGAGTCCTTGCTCCTGCCCCCTCTGCTACACGAAGTATTTCCCCTGCAGTGGTACAATCAGAGGAAATAAAACAACAAAGGAAAGACAGAAAGTCTGAAAAAAAAGAGAGCTGTCTGAAACAATTTCTGTAAGAAGCAACAGTCCTAGGATAGTTGTCTCTTTCAGTGGGTACATTGGACGGGAAGGCTGGTTGGGATTTTGTTTTGTTTTGTTTTGTTTTTCCCCTCTTGGGACAGAGTTGAGCATTTGCAAAATTCTGTGTGCCTCTGCTGGGTCATCCCCATGACTTCAGCTGGCTGACATTATTACCATTTTTCTATACACACACACACACACACACACACACACACAAATCCTAGGAAAATTAAATCACGTTCTCCATAATATAAGAATCCCAGATCCCTGACCCTCCCCAATAAGATCTTGGTCTATTTATTTAGTGCACAAAACTCTTCTGTCTTGCATTAGCAAAAGAAAGTTTGAAAAAAAATGAGATTTGACCGGCAATATGTTATACGAAACTCTCCAAATTAAGCCCATTTTTTAAGGTAATTGAATGCTAAGTTTTTTACTTATTTAAGAGCAATTCCATTCCACCCACTTTGCCTATTAGCATATAAGACAGTCATAAGCACACTATAAATGTAGGGTGCTTCACCTACTCTATTCTTTCCCTAGTCAATATATCTTTTTAAGCAGAGAAAAAGATTTAAAAACGCCAAATTCCCCTGCAAGGCAAATGCCAAACCTGAAGGTGCATTATAATGGTAAACATGTCCTCAATCTAAAATGAATATGCTTAATATCCCCCTTGGTTTATCTCATTTTAATTTCATAAGATAAGCATATACTCATCTGGATCCAAATAATTCAGTGTCTACAGAGCTCTTCCAACTCTGACATCCAGATGCTCAGATGGCCTAGTGAAGGGGAGAAAGGTAAAGGGGTATGGAACTTGCTTAATCAGCAAGAGCCTCCATGCAATAATTTTTCTCTTAAATAAGCAAGATGGCAGATAGACATTTTAATGCATAATAATCCTGACTAATTCTTAAGGCTTCTTGGAATGTTGATTTGGAAATGGTTCTTTACCCTGCCAGGGCTCAGTAGGAGGAAGTGTTATGATCAATTAATGATGTCTTACATAGGGTGCCTGGGTGGCTCAGTTGTTAAGCGTTTGCCTTCAGCTCAGATCATGATTCCAGGGTGCTGGGTTCAAGCTCTGCATTGGGCTCCCTGCTCAGTGGGAAGCTTGCTTCTCCCTCTCCTACTCCCCTGGCTTATGTTCCCTCTCTCACTGTCTCTCCCTCTCTCTGTCAAATAAATGAATAAATAAATAAAATCTTTTTAAAAAGATGTCTTACATAGGTGCAGGAAGGAGGGACAGTTTCAGTTTGGCATAACATGGTGGACAAAATGATGATGTAATCAGCCCATCAACTTTTGTTGCTACTAAGATTGAGTTTCCCATAACCCATTCTCATTATTTGCCCCTAAGTTCTCTTGTATGTATATTGTTTGTCTAGGACTTACAGTAATAAATGCAGTTTATAATCTTAAAAGAATGGTATGTTAACTCCCGCATATCCCTCCATTTAGTCTTTCTATCACCATCTCCACTACCAGCACCATAGTGCAAGGCACTATCACTTCTTATTTGGCCTTTAGCAACAACCTTCTAAACAGCCACTATGAACCAACTCTTAGCCCTACTGTCCTTCTTCTTATTACTGATAAAGGATTCATTTTAAAATGTTAACCTGATCATATCTGCTTAAAACAAGTCAGTGGCTTCCCATGGCTCTCAAGATAAAGTCCAGATTCCTTAATCAGGTTGACAAGCCCCTTGTACTCAGCTCTCAAATCTTCTTCCCAGCATTATCTTTTACCACATGTCCCCTAACTCCCCCTGAGCTCCATCCACCATGGTCTTTCAGCTCCTCAAATGTGCCCTACTCTCACTCACCACAGTCCTCTGCACATAAGCTCTATCAAAAAGTCTCTTCCTTCCAACCTAACCTCCTCCTCCACGTTTGTTAAATCACTCAGCCTAGTCAGCTTTCATCTGGAGAGCCTTTCCTCAGGTAACTATGTAACCTGTCACCCAAACCAGGACAATTTTTAGAACTAGAGGACTGTCAAAAATTAAGTTGGGGCCGGGGGTGGGGGGGCCTGGGTGGCTCAGTCATTAAGCATCTGCCTTTTGCTCAAGTCATGATCCCATGGTCCTGGGATCTAACCCTACATCAGGCTCCCTGCCTAGCAGGAAGCCTGCTTCTCCCTGTCCCTCTACCCTTGCTTGTGTTCCCTCACTCACTGTCTCTCTCTGTCAAATAAGTAAATAAAATCTTTGAAAAAAAAAGTTGGGACCATGGGCTAGGACCCTCCCATTATATGTGCTCATGGTAACTCATATAGGTATATAGCTCTTTATCCTGAAAGAGGAAGAAGTATGGATGGAAGAGGGTTAGGACTGCCTTGTTTATTGAAACTTAAATCACCTCCTATATCCCTATTCATCTAATGACAAAGTACAACTCAAATTGTGGCCACCACATGTTTAAAACATCAAAGATGTGGCTTTATCTCTAAATTCTTCCATGGGAGAGAGCCAGCATGGGAAAGAGAATACATTCATCATGTAGTTTCTGGGTGGAGAGGAACAAACACATACTATTTGGATAGACATCTTAGTTTTATTTCCAATTGAGAAA
Source organism: Taxidea taxus jeffersonii (assembly GCA_003697995.1). NCBI lineage: Eukaryota > Metazoa > Chordata > Mammalia > Carnivora > Mustelidae > Taxidea > Taxidea taxus. The sequence continues at coordinate 34,330 of ML106389.1, forward strand.
TATTTTAATTGCCTTTTTTGATTGCAAAAATAATGTGCTTATTATTTTTAAAAAATTTTAAACAAAACAGAGATGCAAAAAGTAGAAAGTAAAACACACATACCAAAAATCTCCCATAATCTAATTCTCTTTAATGAAATCATTGTTGGTAATAGGGAGTATATTCCTCCAATCTTTTTTCTATGTCTGAACATATGTTTGTGTTGATATTTTTAAAATGGGATTATTGTCCTGTAACGTGCTTTTATTATTCTTTTTTTAATTTTATTTATTTGTTTGTTTGTTTATTTATTTATTTATACTGAATATACTATGAGTGTCTTTTGAGAAAGAGAAGAAAAGCCTCTGACATTTGACAGCTGGCTGAGTGCTATCAGCTAGAACTTGATGTTCTCTGTGAAATATAAACCAGTTCATAGAACATCAACATCAGACAAAACCACTCTGTGAACATGATGGATCAAGACAGAAACAAGACAACCTGTACTCAGGCCTGAACACAAAGAAAACATGAACATTGTCTAAGACACCACAAAAATAACCAGACATTTTCCTTTCCTGACTAGTAACAGTGACTGCTGTTTCTTCATCAGTTATAGATTTAGCCTTGCTTACTGTCTTCCTTCTAGAAAAGATTTATTAAGATATACCTTCATGGAATTGCTCCACTGCCTAACAGCATCCAAACCACAGCAAAGCCCTGCTTCCTTAAACCCTTCCTGAAACCGCCCGACACAAGGCCAAATCCCAGATGAGTCATTTCTAACACCCTCTCACTGAGATGCCCCGCCATTTCCCATGGTGAGATTCCCCCTCCCTGGAATGAGGAATAATCTCAACCTGCTCAACTACAGATGTGTGCCTGGTAGGCATTACCTGGAGGGAGTTTGAGGTTCATATTCATATAACTGTTCATTTATTTTTAAAAATTATGTTATGATAATCTATTACATGAACACACCATATTTTATGTAATTGAACATCTGTACTAATTAAGTGCTTCTAATGACAGTGCAATAAATACCTTTCTTTACATATTTTTATACAATTGTCTAGTAATTCCCTTATTATAAATTACTAAAAATATAATTGCTGAGTCAAAGACTATACTCATTTTCATTTCATTTTTTTAAATTTTTTTTTTTTAAGATTTTATTTATTTGTCAGAGAGAGAGAGAGTGAGAGCAAGCACAGGCAGACAGAGAGGCAGGCAGAGGCAGAGGGAGAAGCAGGCTCCCTGCCGAGCAAGGAGCCTGATGCGGAACTCAATCCCAGGACGCTGGGATCATGACCCGAGCCGAAGGCAGCCGCTTAACCAACTGAGCCACCCAGGCGTCCCTCATTTTCATTTCATTTTAAACTATTCTTTAATAATATAAATGTGATACAGGATCGTGGCAAAACATAAATCATCAAAAGTTTAAAAAAAAAGCCATAGGAGATACCATCTCACACCTGTTAGAATGGTTATTATATATTTTTTAAAAAGTTCAGCTGTGCATAAACTTATAAACAAAAGACCTCTTTCCACAAACCTCCAGTATAACATTCCTTAGTGTTAACAAGGTACATCCTTGAACAACATTCGCTACCCCCCCAAAATGGATAAAAGTTGTGATCATGTATAGACATATAAACCCACACATATACACACATAAATATAGATGCATATTCTCTTTTTGGTAAAAAGTTATGTTATGCTTGTAATTAATTTGGACTCATATTGCAAAATTATCTACCACCTTTACACTCCTACCACCAATGTATGAAAATGTCTACTTTCAGCATGTAAATTTAACCTTTAGAGTACTAAGAAGAAAAACCTATGGCCAAACTCAGTTTCACACTCCTTATTTGTAAAAGCCAGCTAACAGTATCTTTTCTTGCAAAGCTGTTTCAGACATTAAGTAAGATGATATAAAAAGAAATTCCATGCATTTTCTAGCACACAAAATGTATATGCATAAATAATAATAATTGATATTATCATTTGGTTTATCTGCCACACTAAATTAGCACTGTGTAATGCTCCCCATTCCAGTCTTTAATGTTAAGAAATGTTAGAAAGTAAATCTAACATTTCAAACCTTAGGACCTAAATTACATTTTAATAGCAAGGGGCTAAGAAATTTTAAATGATGTGATTTGAGCTGGCTACAGTCTCTAGGAAAGAAAAATATCTTCCATATTATCTGGCTAATCAGTCCTCTGGCTACAATTTTCTATTGATTTCTCCCTTGGAGAATTTGAGAATATTCTAATACCCAGAACTTTGGCACACAAGCACTTGATAAATGTCTCCAGATTCTATCTTAAAGAGCAATAATGCAATTTGGGTGAAAATAAAGATGTGGCTGAGTGGAAGCTCTGAAGGATGAACGGGTAGATTTCACGGACCCATTTCCCTATTACAGAAAGAGATATTTATTGCCTGCAGCACAGCTGAGGGACTGCATTTGGAAATGTCATAGACAGTAGTCTGTGGCTGAGGTCCTGGGGCTCAGCCCAGGATAAGGCATTTGGCAGGTTCAGCCCCAGAATGGCAGGAAGCCTGCTTTCCAAACAGCAGCTGCAGAAAGAGACAGAGTTTGTTAAAACTTATTTGGCCTCATTTTCCTCTCTCCCTGCACCCTTTAGGAACTCTCCCAGACACAGTGCTGTCTTTGTAATCCGAGACAGGGGAGCAGGGGAGGGAAAGATAGGAAAGGGAAAGGAGAGGAAAAGGGGTAAGGAAAAGAGGAGGGGGAGAGAGTGGGATGAGGACAAAAGGAAAAATGCATAAAAAAATTAATGATAATTGATAATTATCAATTATTATTATGGTGACTAACATAACATAATAAAAAAAGAAAAAGCACAGAAGAGATTGAGAAAGAGAAATGGGAGGAGGCTGGAGAAAAGGTGAGAATTCACTTCTAGAGAGTAAGAACCACACTCAGGGGATATATGACACAAAGGAAATCTGGGGTCTTTCTGCATTGAGGCCTTTAATCTGAATCTATGGAGGTATTATTATTATTGTTATTGTTATTATTATCATTATGATTTCCTTTATCAAAGTTATATATATTATTGTATTAACTGTGATGATAAATGAAAATTTCAAATAGTAACTTCCCATTTTGTAAAAAAAAAAAACCTGCACAGAAATATTAAGTAACTGTATTACTACTACTCCAGAAGCTGATGACCAAGGGGATATTAAGAAACAGATTTCCAGGGGCACCTGGGTGGCTCAGTGGGTTAAAGCCTCTGCCTTCGGCTCAGGTCATGATCCCATGGTCCTGGGATCGAGCGCCGCTGCATCGGGCTCCCTGCTCAGCAAGGAGCCTGCTTCCTCCTCTCTCTCTGCCTGCTTCTCTGCCTACTTGTGATCTGTCAAATAAATAAATAAAATCTTTTAAAAAATTTTTAAAAAAAAGAAAGAAAGAAACAGATTTCCAGAAAACCAATCCAATGCTCCCTCTCCAATACCAGGCTTCTGATTAATTCTCTGTGCTTCCCCATTTGTTTGGTGGATTGATCACACTATTATGGATGTCACCTAAGTGACAGGAATAGCTTGATAAATTAGAGCTCAGCTTCCACAAACAGGTATGAGTTTGGGTATGAGTTTAGGTTTCATCGTGTATTAGCTTTAGAACATAAACAAGGTCCTCACCTCTCTATAAGGTAGTTTCCTTATCCAAAATGAAAATATCCAAAATGGGAATAACCATAATGCATAGCTAAAAAGATTACTATGAAGATTAAACAAAGTAATGCTCATGATGTGATTAGCATGGTTCCTGACACAGTGAAAACCCAATAAATGTTGGGGGAGGTGGTGGTAGTTAAGGACTAGTGAATTACTATCAGATTATATGGACAGGATTTCTCAGTTGCATAGCAGATCTTGAAAAAGTGTTTTCATGATCTCCACTACATTTTTGATGAAAAAAAACACCTGAGATTTTTTTTTCTGGAGCTAAAGAGAAAAGTTCCTCCAAGAAAACATAAACCAGAGGGCAAACTTTGGTATTTATTTAGCTGAAGTTCCCAGGTCTCCAAAGATTAGGGAGTGAGAGGTGCCACAAATTCTATACTTCACTAGGGTGACTCTTCAAGTCATTTAATGTCATGGAGAAAAACAAGCCCATCATATTAGTGGTTCTTTACCTTTAGGGACAAATTCGTCTTTTCAAGGCTCTGATGAAAGCTCTGGAAAAGAATTCACAAACATGCAAAATTTCACATCCAATTTTAAGAATTAAGCCCCTATGAAATGCCAAGCACACTTTGGCAGATGAAGAAAAGATAAAAGACGTAGGCAAAAACAGCTTTGCCTTTCTATACTTAAGATCTGCAGCAAAGTGGAGTTTTGATCCTAGATTATTCTCCCTGCTGACTTGCTGCATTGGAGTGTCAGCATCTCCTCTAACCTATTTAAGGGGTAAGTGTGCACATGAATATTAGGTCAGAAGTGGAGAAATGGGACGGAGGTGGGGGGAAGGAGATATAGCAAATGTGTGGGCAAGAACCTAGATCCTTTATTATGCCTCCTTCAGCTTTCTCACATGATGGGGTGGGGGCAGGGAACAAAGCTGGATGAATTTATAGGAACAAAGGAAGGTCTCTTCTAACCCTGTGATCTGTACTGAGAAAATCCAATCTTGCCCACACTTTCCATGAGGCATCGGTTGCTCTTTATAGCTGTTAAGGCAGCAGATTATTATTAGTCCTATGGAAAATATTGAACCATAGTTGTTCTCAGGAATATCTTGCTGCTTAAGCTGAAATGTCACAAGGTATTTGATCATAGATACCAACAGTGCAGGCAAAGTCCTCTCTCCTGGAAAGCAAAGGGTATAAAGAAATGACAGAGGTAGGCACAATACAGATCTGAGGATGCCACAGACAGATAATACATTCTTTCTGAGAATGGTTATTTGGCCTTAGAATGTGGCTTGTAACCCTCGAATTGTCTTCCTTACACTTGTTCAGTTAAGGGAGGCATTTGCAGCCTCGGATTATAACATGTCCTTACCAATCATTTGATAAAGTTGCAAATAAGAGAGTTCTAGCACCTCTTTGGTAATAAAAGTTCTCACTCTTTCTTTCTCACACCTTGCCTCCCTATGAAAATAAATTAAGTTTATCTGACTAGTGCTTCCCAAGGATCTGTTCAAAATAAAAGCAAAAAGGAAAAGTGTGACTCACTCTATTTTAAATATTTTTAAAATGTGACTGATTCATAGAATCAAAATACCTGATGTTGGAAGAAACTTCTAAAGTCACTTAGATTTAGCAACTTGAGGGAGAATAATGATAGGCAGATTGAATAAAGAGACCAAGGTAATTTTTTTTCTCCTTCCTTCATTCCTTTCTTCCTTTCTTTCTAGTAATGAGGTTTCATTAACTCAGGCACACTGTGAACACAGAATAATTAGAATTAAGCTGACAAAGTGTTACTGAGCAGAGAGCTAACTCTAGCAAATAGATAAAGGTAGTTTATAATCACATACCAATCACCCATCATTACTTCTGCACACATGGATTTAAGATGTCCTAGAGGATTCGAAAGTACTCTGTGTTTTCCAGTGTCCCTTTAAGCCTATATGGCCCATGGGTTTGCTAGTCACTTTTCTTTCCTTCCATACATGGGACAAAATCTCTTTTGATCCAGACTCTACTCCTAAAATTCTGAATTAATGATGTCTGTGCAATGCAGGTTTTAACATGCATGGATTTCTGTCTCTATGTCCCCGCACTTTGCTTTCAGCCCAGCCTGTCTCCTGAGCTTCACCCATTTCCAGTTCTCCACTGCAATTCTTCAAACTAGAAAACGTGTACCCTCCTATGCACAGATTTTCCAAAGGCTATGGGGGCATGAATAGTTTCAAGGGAATACTTTTCCCTAAAACTTATCTCCTAAGAAAGTGTAACTGGTCAGCATTATGCTTACTGCCTTCCCATCTCTCTTCACCCAATTTTTCCCTTTTTACAAAAGAAAGGCACAGCTCTCTCCTATGATTTTTACTATCGTAAGATTAATCAGGCAGTTTCCAAATCTTTGCTTTCAATGAAATCAAAGAACTGAATGAACATCTTCACTAACACATCATTAAAATGAGTTTGATGATAGATTATATGATTCTTGGCATATATCTTTAAAGGTGTTCATAGCATTGAGTAACATTGCTCTAAAAAAAGCAGAGAAGTGACAATGAACTGATGTATCATGTCTCATTCTAACAATAAGTAATTCTTATCCTCAATACTAAGGCTAATTAAAAAAGAAAATCAGCTCCAATTATCTCATTTCCAATAAAATTCTATTTAGTGTTTATTGAAATTTTTATTACATATATTATCAATTGTCTACTAATTATAACAAATAGTTTAACACAGAAGAAATTTTTAACATTTTGACTTTATAGACACAAAAAATTATTATCTTTTTAAAATTCGATTTATATGCACATTTGTGCAGTAACTAAGCAAGTAGATCAATAAAGCTTTCAAAAGAAAAATGTATCACTTCAGGATAAAATTCTGTGGGAAAGTAGAATGGAAATGTGACTTCAATGAGAAAAAGCAATAATGTATAATTTTTTCACTATATAAGAACTTTCTTCAAGTTAAATAGGTACTGATGATCAAATCACTGTGGTTTATAGGTCTGGGGTATGATACATTTAAAAGACAGATGTAACATTTTCTTTTAAAATATGAGTAGTGATAGCATACTAGAAATCATATCCTTTGTTTTAAACAAAATGAAAAATATTAGGTATCAACTCACAAATGTGCAAGAAGGTAGCTTTTCAAAACAAAACATTTGAAGAAACAAAAACATAATGAATCCTTTGTTCTTAAACCTTGGAACTCAAAGTGTGGTCCTTGAACTCCATCAGGATCACCTGGGACCTTATAACTATTGCTTTCAGGCTCCACCTGCTGAATGAGAATCATTTCACTTAGATTCCTGAGGGATCCATATCCCACTGAAGTTTAAGAAATGCTGTAGATTTCTTCACCTGGACCATATCTCAAAGTTAAAGTATTATCCCCTTAACCTTCAACATTTCTTCCACTGTTTTCCATCCCAGAAAATTGCATCAGTTTTCAGTGAACCCTAGCTAGAAACTTAGAATCATCCCTGAAGCTTTGTCCTTAGACTTACTCCATCATCTTCACATCCAATCAGTAAAGATCCAACCAGTAAAGATTTACTTTCTTCATCAGTCAATGTGAACCAGGCAATGAGGATAGAAAATTAAATAAGATCTAGTCCAGCCTGCCTTGAGCATCTGTCTTCCAGTGCCCTCTCTTGTGCACGGCCTCTAACATGATCCTCACTGGTCCCTGCGTCCTGGTCTTCACACCTTTCTATAATCTTCACCTTTTGAGTGTGTATAGGGGTGCATCTGTGACTTGCTTCTAACCAATACAACAAGATAGGTCACCCTCAGGATTCTATTGTATAAGACTCCTAGCAGTCTTGCTCTGGAGGAATCTATCGCTGTATTACTGGACTTGGAGACATGCATTGAGAGGTTGTAAATTACAGAGATACAGAGAAGGCCACCTGGCAAGGAGGGAGGGACAAGGGAGGCCTCTAAGAGCTGAGAGAAGCCTCTGGCTGATAGCCAACAAAAATACTGAAGGTCCCAGAACTACAGCTGCAAACATAAATAAATACAAATATTCTGTCAATAACCTGAGAGAGCTTAAAGAAGATTCTTCTTCACTCCAACCTCCAGAAGAGAACACTAACCGGCCAGCACCTTGACTGCTATCTTTGAGAGACCCTGAACATAACTAGAAGAGAACCCAGTCAAGCTATTCATGGGCTCAGGGATGTGAGGTAACACACAGAAACTGTGCAACACGAAATGTGTGTTGTTGTAAGCCACTGAATCTGTGATAATTTATTATGCATTACAGAAAACTCTTCCTGCTCTGATAATGCCTTAGCTGGCCATGTGTGAGAAGACCTTCCTCATTGCCTTTCTGCAGAGTCTCTCTCCCCTCTTCATCCAGCTTTGACAGAGTAACTAAAAAACCTCACCCTGTGAAATCCATGCTTAGAACACTTGAAGGCCTAGGAAAAAATGCTTAGCATATCATAAGTTTTCAATAAATATGTGTTGAATGGAAGACAATATAAAAGCAGTAAGAAGTTACCTGTATATGAGACAATCTTAAGCAAAAGACAAATCAGTTTTAAAAGACACAGCACAGGTCCTCAAGATGCAGCAAGTATCTGGGGCTAATAATACATTATATGTTAATTTTAAAAATGCAACAAGTATACCTAGCAAGGCAGATAATGAGGCTGACGTAGTGGATATTCTGTTTTAATTTTTGCTTCGTAGCTATTCTTTGCCTTCTTTGAAAAGTCATCTCTCATACTTAGCTGTTCTTTTCTTTAATAAGAAAAATAGGTAATTTTCTGTAAGTGCCTAATTTTTGCATTTTAAAACCAAGTTCTATTTCCAATTGCAGGGAGAAGGGAACTTTCTATTCACTGAACACCAGATCCCCTACTGTACACTTCACTGGCTCCCGCTGAAATTTGGGGATCCAGCACATGCCCATCATACACACACCCCAGAGACACACTTCTTCCCATCAAAGTAACTTTCACATTTCCCTCCGTTTTTGCTTTATTCATTCACAGAGAGTTCTGAGTGTTGCCAAGTTCAAAGTCTGTTGCTAAGACACAAACTTGCCCTGGGATAAGGAGCAGGAATCAAAGGCAACTTGCTAATGGTTTCATTACTGACTCATTCATCAACCTTGGAAGACCTAGGGCTGCTCTACCTCTTGGTTTCTCCAAATGGTAATTAAAGAAACTGTAACAGTGGATGTTCTGTGCAGGGATATGTTCCTATTTGTTCCCATTGTGACAATGCAACACTGGGCAGTAGCTACCAAACCCCAACTCCTATCTTAGCTCTATGCAGTCCATGGTGCACACCAATACCAGGTTAACTTTCACATAGCACACCTCTCATGCATCTGTCCTTACACTCACACTGAAGCCTTTCACTGACTCTCAAGGCATTAAGACTCCTTTTTAACTGTTCAGTGAGAACAGATCCTTTAGGATCTGGCCTTATACTTCTGCTGACACTCTCTGCCTATGCTGCATACTCCCTGTACCTCAGCCACCTGGCTCACTAGTTAACCCATGTCTTCCCATCCTCCCCCCATTTTTTTTTTTTTTGGCTGCCTTGTTGGGTGGTTTAGAATGAAGTCCTCTGATGTTTCTGCCGATTAGAATTTTCCCCATCCTTCAGAGCCTTTGAGATACCTTTCTTGACACCATGTTCCTAAACAAAAGCAATCTCCCTCTCCCCTAATTCCTGTGATTGTGTACTTTCTCTTTTTGAGGTTCCTGCTTTCTCCCCTCCACCCCACAATCCCAGTTAGTCTACTGAGCTACTTGTTTACAGGCACTGGGTTCCGTAACTGTGTCCCACATGACAGCTTACAAAAGCAGATGTTTAATCTGTTTATCAAATAATATTAATGGCTAACATTTGTTGAGTGTGTTATACAAGAGTTTATGCTAAACATACTACATGCATTACCTTTTTAACTCTTCATTATAATCCAAAGAGGTAGTGCTATTAACTTTACAAATTAGGAAACTGAGGTTCTAAAAAGTTCTAAACTAGCTCAGGGTCACAGTCACATAGTTTTTAAGTGACCAATTCAAGATATGATTAGAAATTTGTGTGACTCTACTTCCTTTATACTGAACATTGTTGACTTAGATATGTTTGGAGGCTTAAAACAAAACTTGTGAAAGCCCCTAAAATTCTCCTGAAGAAAATGATAAGGATCACATCATTCAATGCTAGTCAGAGTGTATATTCACATAATCTTTCAGTGCATTTGGATATTATTTTCAAATTTTTCAATGTACATCTGATTCAATTAAGTTAAGATCTCATTTGAGGGTATGTAATGGGGGGGATGTAGCAGCTTAAACAAGATAGAAAGTTAGTTCTTCATGTAAAAGAAATCTAGAAGGAGCCCTCCAAGGCTACTACGGTAGCTTTATGTTATCAAACACCTAGGCTTCTTCAGTCTTGCTACTCTCCTGTGTCCTTAGCATGTCACCTCATGATCCAAGAGGATACTTAAAGCTAGAAAGCATAAAAGAGGAAGGGCAAAAGAAAGTTTGCTCTTTTCTTGGTAAAGAGACTTCTTAAAGGAATTATATAGCACTTGAGCTCATATTTAATTAATTAAAAGTCACATAGCCATACATAGATGCACTCGAGGCTGGGAAATGTAGTCTTTAGTTGACTGCACTGCTGCCAGGAGTAAATGTCAAGTTATGTTATTAAATAAAACAGGGAATCTTGGGTATTTAGAGGCAACTAGCAATCTCTGCCCTGTATAGAAATAGGATTTCCACTCCTAGAAACTAGTTACACAGATATCAAAGATTTATGCATACGGATATTTAGCACAGCATTTTTTGAAACAATCAAACATAAGAAATAATTCTGAAATCTTTAAGGATTGGATGAAAGAATTACAGCATCCCAATACAATGTGATAATGCTCCATGTACAGACATGGCTGAAATAGATAGCTTAATGAAAACAACTTGGGAAACAGAGTAGAGCGTGATCAAATCCTTTAATAAATATATATGAATAAAAATTGTTCGTGTTTGCTTTACTTTATATACTTCTGTGTTGTTTTTAAGCATTTTCACCCATGAATATGTATTACCTTTACAATCATTTATTTTTAAGTTAAAATTTTCCTTATAAAAAAATTCTTAACTTTAGCATCATTTACGTCCCTTAATATAATTTTCTTTGTCATTCTCCTGCTTCTGTCTTATTTCTTAATTCAGAGGAGCAGCCTTATAATGCTTCCCACTTGAAACTGTCATGAGATTGCTTTTTAACCACTCTTCAGGAGTTACTCCTGAGTTTACCACTGACTCCTCTTCCCTGAGACTGCCTGTCCCCTTAGGCTATTTAAATGCAGACCCAGAAAACACTTAAGATTTACAGTTCCATAATGGATTTCATTATCAGGGAAGTTTGGGAAATGCTAAGTTTTGTTTCTACAGAATATTTTAGAGGCTGTAATAGTGAAAGAGTATTGTCAATCTATAAGAAATGAATATGCAGTGATATGCAAGGGTTAGCAAGAAGGAACCCCACCATCTTGTGTTCAACCTTCAGTAAATCCTGTTCTGGGAGGAAAACAAAACAAAACAAAACAAACAAACAAACAAACAAAAAAAAACCAGGCAAATCACCCAAAACTCACGGGCTCCTAGTGGTCCAACCTTGTCAACCTTTCTATCTCCCAGCATCAGCTCATCATTCCTTTTGCTCCATCTTCATAAACTCCTGGAAGTCTTTCAGATACATTAATTTTTTGTCCACCCTTCCCACACTCTGCGCTTGACAAATTTCTACTTTTCCTTCAACCCCTTACTCAAAATTTAGCTCCTCCGGGAAGCCTTCCTTGCTTATCTTCTTACCTCTCTCACCTGCTACATTTCCCACAGTTTTCTGTACTTTGACCATAACACTTGCTCCTCTGTATGCAATGTCTAAATCAACCACTAGAATGCAAATCCTTCCACGATGAGGGCTTATCCAAACTCAGAGAAAGAGAGTAGAATGGTGGTGTTTTTGTTTTTGTTTTTGTTTTTACCATCCACAGGAGGATGAGGAAAATGAGGAAATGTTTATCAAAGGGTACAAACTAAAAGTTCTATGATGAAAAATGTACACCGAGATCTTATAACATGAAGATTATAGTTAATAATACCCTGTATTGTTGAAATTACTAAAAGGGTAAATCTTAAATGTTCTCAGTACAAAAAGAAATGGTAATGTTATGATGTGATGGATGTGTTAGCTAACCCTATGGTGGTGTTCATTTTGCAATATATAAGTGTATCAAATCAACATGTTGTGCACTTTCAACTTATACAATATTATATGTCAATTATGTCCATAAAGCTGGAAAAATAGGAACAGAAAAATTTGATATCAATAAATACATCCTAGTAATGGAGAAAAAATAAAATTTCTAATAAACAATATTTTCATGAGATAATACAAATCTCATGTATCATTTTCTTGTGAATAGTTTTGGATGAATATGGATGCAGTTAATAACATATAATGTCTTTCATTAGAATAAATTACACAATGCAAAGTACTAACCACCATAGGATTATGGCAAGCTACCGGGGATTCTTGAATAAGCAACAAAAGAGAGAAATTCACTATTATTTTCCAGCTAGCAGAAAAATTATTTTAAAAATGAGAAATTCAAGAGTTCTTTACATGAAGGAAGTTTCATGACTGAAAACACACTTTAAAAATGGTTTCAGAGTTTCAAATCGCTATCGTGAAATAAAAAAATAATATCTCTAGTTTGAGTGGAATACCTTTTTCTCAAAATCGTAAGTACTGGGGCACCTGGGTGGCTCAGTGGGTTAAAGCCTCTGCCTTCAGTTCAAGCCATGATTCCGTGGTCCTGGGATTGAGCACTGCATTGGGCTCTCTGCTCAGCGGGGAGCCTGCTTCCCTGTCTCTCTCTGCCTGCTGCTCTGCCTACTTGTGACCTCTGTCTGTCAAATAAATAAATAAAATATTTAAAATAAAATAATAAGTACTGCTTGATTTTTCCAATTAGGGTATAAAATATGCATTATTCCCATTGATATAAAGGTCCTATCAGCAAGTGTGTAGGTTGTAGTAATGGACTGAATTGTTTCTCCTGAAAAGATATGGTGAAGTCTTAGTCCCCGGTACTTGTGAATGTGATCTTATTTGGAAACAGGGTCTTTACAGATATAATCAAATTAAGATGAGGTCATACTTGCTAGGGTGGGCTCTGATCCAAGATGGCTTGTGTCCTTCCAAGAAGAGGAGGAGAGACACAGACACACAGAGAGAATGCCATGTGAACACGGATGCAGAGATGGGAGTGATTCACTTGCAAGTCCAGGAATGTCAAGGGTTACTGCAGCACCAGGAGCTAAGAGAAAGGCATGGAACAGACTCTCTCCTCTGGAAACTTCAGAGAGAGAGCACCACCCTGCTGATACTTTAATTTCAAATTTCTGGTCTCCAGAACTATATGAGAATAAGCTTTTATTTTTTAAGTCACCAAGTTTGAGGTATTTTGCTACAGCAGCCTAGGAAAATGATACATAAGCCAGTGGCTCTGAGACTGATCCCAGGTTCCATTTCTCTAGCATTTAATTTTGTAGATCTGGGGTAAAGTCCAGAAATGTGTGTGGTTAATAAGTTCCCCTGATAATCCCAATAATGATGGATCACACAAAAATGTTTACAAAACACTCATTCAAATGGCCAAGGTGTTTTTCTTTTTCTCTGGCTTTTATCAAAAGCCAGGCCCTTTCTCCTGTACTTTTCTACCAGCGATCTGGAGAACAAAAAGCAGACACGTGAGTTTGATTCAACACTAACTCAAAATGGCCAACAGTAATTTTAATAATAAAGCAATGCTAGCTGAGTTGAAATACCATGTCCCAAATTGTAGGCCAGAGGGAAAAGAGTTAGCCAAAAAAACCTTCCATTATATAGATTATATAGGGGGAATAATGGAAATTCTGACAGATTCTTATCTTGCACCAAAATAAGCAGGTGGTGCAACAATGTGAATGATATGTATTGCCAAAAGCATTTCCCTTTTGTTAAGGTGGCTCATTTTGAAAGTTTGAGTGCATCCCCTTCTGCTTGCAGAACACTGCAGCACAGCTCACAGGAAAGTGGAGGGCACTGGGGGCTCGTCGGTTGCTCTGTGTTGACCAATCTCTGACTTAGAAGCCCAAACACTGACTTAGCAGCCTGGGCTTAGAACTTGGCCTGCATCAAGTTCTCTGCCTGAAACTAGTCCAGCTGATCAAATTCTTATGAATATAAGAACCATGTTTAGCCGAAGCTGATTAAAAGCTCAGTGTCAGTGCTCGTGGGACCTGGATCTCAGGACTGACTGGATCAGTTGACAATACCCTCTGAACCAACAGGTAAATTAGTCTTGGTGAATAAATCACAGGATTTGGAGTCTAGAGCCCATCTTAGCCCTCTCTACTTCATATGGGACTAGGCCCAAGTTATGTAACTTCTCTGAACCTCAGCAGTCCCACCTATAAAACAGTGATGACAATTACTAATCTCCCAAGGGCTATTTGGAGATTGAACAAAGTTGCATATGAGTAATTATCCATATAGAATTTAGTTAATATAGGTAGGTAGCCACGCATATTTTCTTGGGCCATAGGCTGTATCTTTAGCCCTAGATACCTGCTTCATGCTGTGAGTCAAACACCAGATAGGAGATTGAATCTACCTGCACAACCCACCACCATTATTGTTCCCAAAAGAGCCTGTGCTGTTGCTAGCGGATGCATCATGTATCAAAGTAGGTACCTTGGACAGTAGAAACCTTCTGTAATCATCCATTGTGACAAAATGGGTAGTTTAGCAGTTAATGTAAATATTGATGAAATTGGAAAAGTCTTAAAAATTATGCATACATACCTAAATTTTATTATAACTTAAAATGCATAAATTGGATCCATTCCTAAGCTTTTGATGTAGGCCCAGTTTTGTTGCTGTGATTGACTTTAAATTGATCTAATGATCAGAGTTCACATTCTCTCTCTTCCATAAACTACTCAAATAATGCATTGTCTACTAGGATTTCCAGGTCTGCTTTTTATAAAGTAGAGTGAGAAGGCACATACTTTTGTGAAACAACCTGAATGCCAACTCTTTCTAGTTTTATGAGCCCCTCCACCTCCAAGACTTTCAGAGTTGTTGCGCCCACATGTGATTCAACAGCACTTCCAGCAACTCAAACTAACTCTTTCCAAAATATTTATGGAACCAACAACTCTCTTTTTGTACTTATATTAAATCAGTCATGAAACATTTAATTGAAATATGTGATTACATAACAAACAGAACTGGCACAAACAGATATGGGCAGCGACACAACTGACTCTTGGCAAGTAGGCAACTGCAGTAGTGGGAACAGAAGAACCAGGAGGAAACAGAAAGCAGCCCACCAGTTAGAAGCTATCCACATTCTCTAGGCATTAGGCAATATGTTTTTGCATAAGGTATAGAAAGCACTGATTAATCAAATAATGGATAGATAGGAGGAGACTGGTTAACAGTTTCTGACACAGCAATTTGTCTAATAGAGAAGCTCTGAACTACTAACAAAGAAAGACTCTGGAGCGAGGAAAACTAGTATGAACCAAAACCAGTCTTGTTGCAGGTCTGAGAACTGGTCTCATAGGAAGGCAGCTCTATGGTTCTTTGGCTCTAGGGTTCTTTGTAAGTTAAGTTCTACTTTAAAAAAGATCTCACTTCATCAGTTCCTTGAATATTCAGAAACTCAGCCCCTGATAAAGCTCTGTACATCTTGAGCCAGGAAGGAAGAAAGCCGTTAGGTATCCTTTAAAAAAAGAAGTCTCAGAGTGTCAGACTATCAGCACTGGCAGACAGCTGAACCTCTCTGCCTTGATTGAACACCCTGCTGGAGGCCCCTGGAGGAAACCCCCTTGCTTTAGGTCAGAGCACTCACTCTAAGTCAGAGCTGACTAGTGCTCTCAGGACAGCTTCTTCAATAAACAAACATCACCAGAATCAATGATGAGAGCAGCAGCAACTAACAACTATAAAGTTCTTCCTCATGATCAGGTATGACACTGAGTGCTGTATAGACATTTCTTATCTATGCTTTACAATATCTCTATGAAAATATCCTATTAGCTGCATCTCACAGACAAGAACAGTGAGTATCAGGAGGTTGAAATCTTAGGAACAAAACAGCTTGATTTAAATAAAGTTTGTTTTACAGTAGGTTAAAGGTCTGTAATCACATGGCAGAACAAAGACTGGAGAAGGGGATTTTCATGGGTGTGCTGATTTACAGGAGCATGTTGGGATGTTAAGAATAACAGTTGTGAATATTTAAATGACATTCCTGAAGGTAGAGAGAAGCTTAAACTTCCAGATTGCCAATGCAGGTGATACAAAAAGGCTTTAGAGAGGGTATCTTGGGGTGACAGTGGTCAATATCAGTTTCCGGGTGAGGAAATGTGGGCTATTCTATTTGGAATGATGATGACATAATGGGAGATGAAGATGTAAGAAAAGAAAGAAGTGGGGAAGTCATTCTTCAATATGAGGCAGAAAATGAGCCTTTCCAATTTATTTTTTTTTCTAGTTCTGCCTGAGATAATCTCATTATAAAATATTGTCCTAAGATATCACCTACATGGCAGGCCAAACCTTGGCCACTAAGTATTTATTAGCATATAGTACATCTCTCCCTCTATGATCAACAGGGTGAACCATTATCCCCGGCCCACACCAATGGTTAAGTTAGAATGCTTTAGAACATGTTGGGCCCTATTTAAGGAAAATTCATACATATATCATATCACTTCCTTTCTCCAACATCCCAGTGGGTGTTAAATTAGCATCTCAACTTCAGCAAAGACAAGATTCACTCAAATTCACAAAGACTTATAGATATTAGAACCAGTTATTTTCCATAAGTTCTCTCTTGGTTGGGAATAATACAAGAGAGCATAGCAGGAGTTTAAAAAAAAAATTGACCCAAATAGAATATTTCCTGCTAATATTCTTCAAACCAAAAAACTAGACCTGAATAATCAAGAGATGATCATGTTAATACTTAGAGATGTTGGTTCAAAGGTATTGTTTAGAAATTTAGTCTCATTATCATTCATTCATTCAGTACATGTCTATTAAACACCTATCGTGTACCATCTGAAGTGTGAGACATTGGACGCAAAGTGGTAGTTAAAAGTACAAGATCCCTACCCACAATCTCTGAGCTACCTACTCTGTACTATTGCGCTCATACTAAGAGGTCAAATTCTCTAAGGCAAGTCCATGGCCAGCCTATAAGGCAGCCATTAGCCTCTTGAAAGTTCAGACAGAGCTTTGGTTGTTTGAGTGTTTATTTTTCTAAGGAATGGGTTCATAGCTTTTATTCATTTCTCCAGTTCTTAACTTTAAAAGTTAACAACCAGTAGTAAAAGAACCATGATTGAAATCAAGTAATAAGGAGTCATTACCAGTGAAGGCCCACACTCCTCCCCTCCTCCATGCCTCTCCATTCCACCTCAATTTCTGGTTACATTTGGACAAATCCCAGTAGCCACTAGGATGTAATGGTGTGATATTTACCTCGTAATCTCTAAAGTACTATGTATAAATAATAGTTAATGTTATGGTCATTATTACTCAATTTGTAGGTTTCTTCTTGTAACAGTTTCAAAGAAAGACAAATATTTAATGGCCAGCCACTGTGTTCCAAAGACATTACCTTACAACACAGGTCATTTATGAAAGGAGTAAAGAGTGACACAGCACTCAAGCTATGACGCTGGTCAATTAGTTTGATCTGATTTCCATTTTCTATCTTTCTTTTCTTCCATCCTGTCTGCATATCCTTTTTAAAAATAAAAAAAGTACTGGAAAACTTGGGGTTTCTGAGGGATTTCTTTAAATGGCTATTAATTCTGGATGTTTTAGAATGGTATTATATGCGCATCCTAAGGCTAAACAGGACCAAGTAGATTTTATGAATATAATAAATAAAATAAAATGTGTTTCCACAGAGCTGGAAATAGACACTGAGGTTCCAAAACCTTTTTAGGAATTAAGAGAAATTAATGTTTTTCATCATAAGCACCCTGGTCACAGGGTACAGAGTGCATCCTGAATTGTACAATGGTTGCTTGGATTTTATTCTCCTTCTCCTTCATTTGATATACACTACAGTTAAAAACCTGAAGAATTTAAGCAAGCACTGTCAGATAATTGTAGCCTTTGAAGCCTGACACCCAGTAGATTCCTTCTTCCCTCCCTCCTTCTCTCTCTCTCTCTCTCTCTCTGTCTCTCTCTCTCTTTGCTTTCCCCAGCTTACATTTCCAGACTGCTTCTCCTATAAAGATGACTTATTTTTCTTAATTGCACTTATTTTGACTAGTCTGGTTTTTTAAAGACAGTTCAGTTATATTCATTGCAAAAGCATTTGGAAATCGTCTATTTGTTTCCTCTACCCCAGCACACGCTCTATCAATTCATCTTCTGGTTATGAAAGAAATAAACATCCCGCAGGAATCCTCCATTTTCAAAGTCAGGTAGTGTGTAATATCTCTAGGTTTTTTGGGATTTGAAGCAAAGTATATCTAGAGAAAGTGTTCCTGTTTTCTGTTGCTGTTAAATTCAAAGGAAACACAATGATTTGGCTTTGCAGAACATGAGGCTCTCCTTCCCCTGACAGCTCTAGTAATAGTGCCTGGGTTAGAAGTAAGATCCTCAGAACGTGAAAATCAAATTCCATATAATCTGCTTACAGGGGAAGCAAATTAAAAGCTATTTTTGATATTTTTTGAGCCCAACACATGGTCTCCTCCACAAATGAAATTTGACACTCAATCCATCCCAACCACTGACCTGAGGAATCTAAGTCTGCCAAGAAGCTTAAAATTTGCTAACAAGTCCACATGAGCATTGGGCTGTTGAGTCCAAATATAAGATTTCTAAACAGCTTACACATTCTAAACAAAATCTGTTTTCTACTTTCCATTGGTAAGTAATTTCCCTGCAAATCACTTAAACATTAGAGTTTACTGCATTATCTCAAAATGACATTAACTTTCAGCACCTCTCTCTCTCTTTCTGTCTCTCTCTCAGTCATGAAATATTACAAAGTCAAGTCGAAGCCAAAAAGTTTAAGTCTATCTGGAAGCAACTCTGTTGAGATGACATTTGTTGTTGTTGTTATTATTGTCGTTGTTATACCGTCTCTTGGAGGAGGAAGCAGGTAATGCTCTAGTCTCCCTCATCATGACTGTCTGCAAGAACACTGGGCAAGTTGTATTGCTACAAACCATACTAGTCACTAGGAATATGAAAGGGGAGTTCAATTATTTGAGCCAAGTGGAAAATTACCTGGAGACATTAAAGACTTATTCTCTCTTACGCATTACATATTTGCTCATAGACAAATGTTTCTAACTGATATAGCCTAGTGGTTAAAAGTGCAGATTTTGCCATCAAACAACATGCATTCAAACTTCATTAGGTGGCTCTGTGGCCTTGGGCAGATTAATAAACCTTGCTGTGCACAGTCTTCTATTTGATGATGTGAAGTTAAGAATAGTATCTCTCCCACAGTCACTGTGAGGATTAAGTTATATAATGCTATAACCCCCCTCCTTCTTGGACTGTCTTTGGAAACTGGATATTCTCCAGCTTTATTACACCGAGCTTGAGATCCTTCCAAATCTGGCTTCTGCCCATAAAAAGTGAGGTGCAGGAAGAATTCTTACACACCCAGAAAAGCTGTCAGCCCAAGCATTTCCCTAAATGGAAATGATTTCCTCCTCAAAAGGAATTCTACTTTCAGCTTTAAAATGGAATAAGAAAAAGCATCAAGGGCATTGCATAGCCTGTGTTAAGTTCTGAGCAAATGTGAACTGAATCTGAGACTGTGGCTGACCTGCTTTTGTTTCTTCAAATTCTTGGTACAAAATCTTTTTGCCATTATTCAAAGAATCAGTCATCTGGCTGTCTACTACCTCCTGCCTTTCTGTAGAGAGATGCTCTTTACTCTGCCTCAGAACTTTTACTGGTCATGATATCTCTGTCATATGTTGGATTTTCTGTTTCCTGCAGATTCTACTGACAGGAATCATAGAAACTGAAAGGAAGGAAGGAAGGGAGGGAGGGAGGAAGGAAGGAAGGGGGGAGAGAAAAGAAAAGAAAGGAAAAGGAAAGGAAAAGCAAAGCAAAGCAGAGGGTGTGAGTAGAAACCCAGGAATCTACTCTGCTGATGGATAGCAGACATCAAAGAGGTGCTGGATCTTTCCAGTATTCAGACCATACACAAACCTCTGGAAGAATCAACAGCATGGCCAATATTTTGCCTTCTTTATTTATCCATGACTTAATATGATAATACCTGGATCCTGAAGGGAGTCTGAGTCTCTTCCCTGCAATGAAAAGAACCTATCTCTCATGTTTCCCATTGGACTGAGCATTTTGTCCTCGTCACATACAAGGGAGCACCAGCAGGCTGCATCTGCACTTATTCCTAAAAAGGCAGGAGGCATGGAACCATGCAGTTGTCTTCAGTTGTGAACACACACTGGGCTCCCATCAGAGGTCCAGCAGAGAATGTCAGCTAGCATACATCCTTCCTTAAAACCCATTAGTTCCCTATCATGTCTCCAAATGAAAACAAGAACTAAGTGGGAAAAAGTCAGGAGCAAAGATAATTGATACGATCCTTGGGGGAATTTCCTGCTTGTGCGAATGTGCTGCCTCTAAGTCCCAAGGAACAGTCCCCAGACCAAATTAGCAGGGACTGTTGTGAGCTGCCTCAGACCACAGAGATCCCTGAACCTTGATGACATAGCTCCCCTGACCTATCCTGAGTGAATTCTTGGGCACCTGGAAGGGTGAGCTTAGCTTTCAATCATCAACTCTTTGACTTCTTTAGCCATTAACCATAGCTTTCTGACCCCTACACCAACTGCTACTATGTTAGCCTTAGCATATGCCCATAAATCCTACAACCCAGCTGCATACCCCAACTCAGAGTTCATAACTGTGTTTGGCATATGCTACTTACTCAGGTCCCTCTATGCTTCTCATCTCAACCCTAGAAGAAGGTGATATTCCACTTAGCTGCTGCCCTTGATATTCCTTAGCTACAGATAATGGTTCATATCCCCAAACAACTTGGCCACCTATAACCAACAGAATCTGAAATTTTTACATTACTGTACAAACAATCAGGAAATCCAGGTTTTGGTCCTGGATCCATTCTTATATGATCTTGGCAAGAGTTCCTTGATGTATTCATTTGCTAGGGCCACCATCACAAAGTGCCACCCCTGGATGGCTTCAAGAGTGCCAGTTTATTGTCTCACAGTTCTGTAGGCTAGAAATCCAAGATCAAGGTGCCAGCAGGTTGGCTCTTTCTGAGAGAGAGAGAGATGCTCCAGGTCTCTCCTCTAGCTTCAAGAAGCTTCAGGAGTTCCTTAGCTTTTAAATGGGCATCTTCTCTCTGCATCTTCTTACATTACTTCCTTCTATGTGTGTTCATGTTCAGTTTTTCCCTTTTTATAAGGACACCAGTCATATTGAATTAGGGGCCCACCCTCCTCCACTGCAACCTCATCTTAACCAATTATATCTGCAATGACTCTATTTCTAAATAAGATCACATTCTGAGGTACTGGGGGTTAGGACTTCAGTATGTGAACTTGACTGAGGGCAGAAACCTCATGCAATCCACAGCAACTGTTAATCCCTGCTTATCTACTTGCCAAGTTGATGTAAGAGATAATGAATGCAAAAGCATTTTGCAAACTGTAAAGTACTACACAAACAAGGAATTATTAGAACTTCAAATACCTGTTGGAATTTATTTTTTGAGACTTACAGAACGTGACCATCCTAATGATTATCCTGTACATAAAACTGACTAAAAGTGGCCTTGCTACTTCTATAAAACTGAAGTTATTTTTCTGCAAGTGCTGTTTCCTTCTCATTTATTGATTTGCATAAAATGCCACTTACTGGCTTAAATATTTATATTATGTGAACTTAGTAGTAGCTTAATTTCCATGAAATAAAAAAGTGCATTATCTCTTACTGCAGACAGAGTCCTTTTCTTTCCAAGCCATTTACATTTCCCTCTCCGCAAGACAGAACTTATGTAAACAGATTAGTACCACGGAAACAAAACACAGTCCTTGGAGGGGAAAATTTGACTGGAAAAAGGGTCTGTCCTCTGAAACTTCCTCCAAAGACTAAGTTGATAGAGAAACACTTAAAAATCAAACTAGCTGAAATGATAGAGATTCCTTATGCCCCCTACGGAAGAAAGAGACAGGAAGTTTTCTGATTGCATTTCAGTGCCTATGCAAAACGTTAGTATTGGGCCCATCTTCTGCCCGGGGAGGGGATGACAATAATCAACAATTGTTTTCACAGAAAGTAGCTATAGAAATTTTTAACACCTTTGAAAATTATTTTTTAATTAATGGCATATTAGTTTCCTGTAGTTGCTGTAACAGGTTAGAACTAGCTTGCTGACTTAAAACAGCCTCACAGTTCTGGAGGCTACCAGTCCAAAATCTGGCAAGGCCATGCTCTCTCCAGGGGCTCTAAGGAAAAATCCATTTCTTGCCTCTTTCAGTGCCTGGTGGCTGCCCTAGCATTCCTAGGTTTATGGTGGCATCTCTCCAGTACTGGCCTCTGTCTTCACATTGCTTCATGTCTATGTGACTGTGTCTGTTCCCCGGCCTGAAATCTCCCTCTCCTTCCTCTTATAAGGACACTTATGATGGCATTCAAAGCCAACAGGAATAATCCAAGGTAATGCCCTCCTCTCAAACTCTTTAACTTAATCACATCTGCAAAGACCCTTTTTCCAAATAAGGTGACATTCACGGTTCCAGGGACTTTGTGCAGATATCTTGGGCGGGGCCGAGAGGTATTTTTCAACTATCCATACATGGGTAGAAAAAAGAAGCTTCCAATACGTATTTTTAGATCATTAGTTTTCAAGCTGTTTCCAAAAAGTCTTGCAGCTCTGAAGTGGAATAGCAGGGATTATAGAGGAAGGTGAAATGTGACCAAATCTTAAGGCTCCTTTCTGCCATCATCTGAACAGCCCTACTTTTTTCTGTTTGAGACAATGGGGTCCCATGGGAAATGTCATTTCTAGGAAGAATTCAGTGCCTTTAAAACAAGGCTGAAAAGTACTGTTCAAGATTGGTGATTGTGAAAATGTTTTTGTGGCTATACAAAATTCACATGGAAAAAAATTTTTCTTACACAGAACATGGACTCTCAGTACAGGAGATTCTGAATTATAAGTCTGGAAAGGAACCTTGGAATCTGTATTTTAGGAGGTATCAGGGTAACTTGATCTCAGACCCAGGATCAGGTGTCTTACAGCTCCAGGTAAGTTAGGATCCTCCACAGCCCATTCTTGACCTATTATCTGAAGTTTCTGGCAGGAACAAGATGGGTCTCCTAGTACCCAAGAATAAGAGAAGCCTGGAAAGCCCATTTCTGTGATGTAAACAGTTCAAGGCACTATTTTTAAAGGATTATTGGCATTTGTTTAAAAGCATTACAGTCCCTACAGTCCCCCCAAAGGAAAAATATTGTATGATTCCATTTAGATATGGACTATGAGATATCTATCTATGTAGATATCTATCAAATATCTACGTAGATAGATACTTGGACTATGTAGAGTAGTCCAAATTCATAGAGATAGAAAGAATGTTGTTTGCCAAGAGTTGAGGAAAGGGAAGAATAAGGAGTTACTGTTTCTTAGGTCAAAATTTCAATTTTGCAAGAATGGGATGAGTGCTGTGGACAGATGGTGATGATGGTAGCACAATGTGAATGCTAATGCCAGTGAACCACAATTACAAATGGTTAAGATGGTCAGTTTTCTGTTGTATATATATTTTATCAAAATTTTTGAAAATTTTTAAGGAAGCAACACTGTTATCATGGGCAAGGTTGGTTTCCTGCTTAGATCCTGTAAGATTTCCATTTAACATTTATATATAATCTTTTCTGGTATGATTTTTGCTTCTAGTGATCATCACTGTATCATATCTCTGGCCCAAAGGCTATTTGAGCCACTCTGGACTGGTAAATGCCTGGAACACAACTGGTTGACCCTAACCCAACAACTCACGGGTGCTCCCTTCTAAGGACAACTCTGAGGCACCGTTTGTGTTCCATAGTTCCCTGTGGGATCACGTTGAAGGTAACTGCTAAAATATCTTGTTGAACTCTCACTGTTGGCTGGCTTCCTCTCATTTTCTGGTTCCTGTTTTCCTCCTAGGCTCTCCTCTGGGAGCCCTTCCTTAATAAATTACTTGTGTACATGGACACATGCACATGTACATGCACCATTACTGTTCCATTTTGACTGAGTCAGTGAAAACAAATCCAGGTAGAGAACGGACCATACGATTCTTCCATCAAAAGAATATAAAGAATTATCTCTCCTTAATGGAATTTGTTGAGTTTTTTTTTAAATGTACATAAGTAGCATGAGGAAGTTAAGAAGCAGGCCATAGGAGTGATAAAAATATGTTAAGGCACTCAGTGCCTTCCTTCAGTGGAGGAAGAAAGTAATTCAGGCTAGAATTGCTCAGGACAGCTGCATGGAAAGATAGGAAGGATTTGGGTAAGTCAAGATTAGAAGACGGCTGCTCAAGAAAAGTAGAAAATGGTGCCAGAAGTGGTGATGGGAAAATAAAAA
>ML106389.1:59101-74360 GCA_003697995.1 Taxidea taxus jeffersonii
ATATATATATATATTCTTGGAAGGGCCAGTAGAGAAATCATGTTTGAGGCTATGTATCCTGAGGCTAACTAGCTAGCAGGCATTGCAGAAGGAAGAGTCCCAAGTCCTGAAAGTAGTCAGTTACTTCCAGTAGGGCAAGATTCAGACTTAAAGGTGCTCAGCTGGAAGACAAAGAGAAGCGAGGGGCCAGAACTGGTAGACCACAGCAGCTAGATGCACAGGTATGTTAAGAGAAAAAATTCATAACAGATTAGAAACAAAATAAGTTTCTGGGTATTGAAAACATAATTTTTAGAAAAAAGAAAAATTGTGCTTCTATAAATATAAAATTACAATGTGTCAAAGATCTTATTTAGCTCATTAAATAATGAGGGAACAAGGTTAAAAAAACAAAAACAAAAAAAGTGCAAAGGAGCTTCCGGAGAGCAGACACATATATACAGTCAGAAATGCTGAAATAAATTTGTTAGCAGATGCATCCTTGCAACTCCACTGGGGGAAGAATGCATTTGCTCTCTTAAGAACAAGCATCATTTGCATTACCATCAGCTGTCTAGGACTTATGGATCTGTAAAATAGCTTGGTCAAAGACAGTAAAAGGCCAAGGCCCCTATAAAATCAAATCAACCAAAAGAATGAGGCAGCTAATGTCTCATATTCAATTGAAAGAATACCCAGAAACTTATTTTGGTCATTTCAGTGTCTCAACTTTTTCTGACAGTGATCAAATAATTTGGGGACATGTTGAGTTAAAGAAAATTATCAGTTAACCTCTTCTCAGAGCCTTTAATAGGTCACATACATTTCGGATCAATAGGAAGAGAATATAGTATGGACCACTTCCCAAATGTATTGGGTCATGGGACCAACATTTCCTCATGGAATTCTTTTTAATACCTTATTGATTGATTGATTTAAGAGAGGGAGAGAAAGAGGAGAGGGACAGAGAGAGAGAGAGAATCTTAAGCAGGCTTCGGCATGGAGCCTGACACAAGGCTCAATCTCCTGATCCTGTGATCATCACTGACCCAAATCAAGAGTGAGGCACTTAACCGGCTGAGCCACTCAGGTACCCCTAAGATATTAAATATTAATATTCTATATAGGTATTGGGGAACTCTGCACATGAGCATTCTTTTTTTTTTTTTTAAGATTTTATTTATTTATTTGACAGAGAGAGAGCAAGCAAGCACAGGCAGACAGAGTGGCAGGCAGAGGCAGAGGGAGAAGCAGGCTCCCTGCTGAGCAAGGAGCCCAACGTGGAACTTGATCCCAGCACGCTGGGATCATGACCTGAGCCGAAGGCAGCTGCTTAACCAACTGAGCCACCCAGGCGTCCCTGCACATGAGCATTCTAATCTGTTAGAGATAAAAAAGGGTACTCAGGTACCCCTAAGATATTAAATATCAATATTCTATATAGGTATTGGGGAACCCTGCACATGAGCATTCTAATCTGTTAGAGATAAAAAGAAAAGGGTAAAAGGACATCACTACTTTGCCTGAGGATCTTGGGTGGCTGTTAAGGGTTTTGTCTCACTGCTGAGTAAGCAAATATCTTCTACTGTTTGCTGTAATTTGTCCTACTTTTTCTCACATCCCTACCTTCCCAGGGCACTTCATGTACACAAGGCCCTTTCAAAGTAGCACAAGAAAGGTTGAAAGGATTAGATCTGGAATGCTAGAGAAACTATTCCTGTCCCTTTCTCCACTCCATCCCAAACTTTTTTACTAACCCAAGTTATTTGTGTCTAGCATGCCTGGGCTCAATTACAGACCAAGACATTCTTCAAAAGAAATGAACCATGGCTAAGAGACAGCTGCCATGTACATGTCTGTCAACCTAGCTGGCTGTCTAGAGCCTTCAGGAGTAGTCACTGAGGAACAAACAGCTGTTCTCATCAGCAGTGAAATGTCTGGAGACAAAGATAGCTTCTTCCACACTGGCTAAGACCATAAAACAAAGGCATCAAACCACTGGAAGTATCTTCTTTCTGGGATAAATAGAACTTCCAGTCATTCTGTGGCCCAGTGAGCAAAACACGGCATTTGAAACTAGAAGGCATGACTTCAAGTCCTAACTTTTTCATTCACTAACCATCCAATTTTAGGCAATATTTCCCTCTCTCCAAGCTTCTTCCTTTTTTCTAATCTACAAAACAGGTACAAAAAATAACAGTGAGCTCAGAAGGTTCTTGTAAGCACTAAACTACTCACTGAAAGAACACAGATTAAGCACCTACTCTATATCTGGCGTATAATAAGTCCTTGATGAACATTAATTCTCCCCCAATTTATTTCATTTAATTAAACGTAATAAAGCATTTTTAGTTAGAGTACAGAAGTATAGAGTGCCACCCTTGACATCCCACAGATGGTTGTCCCTGATACATGTATTTATTCCTACATGTGTTGTAAAAAAACAATACTCACCCTTCAAACTAGAGATCACAGATTATTTTGCTTAGGACAAACTTAATTAAGTTTTTAAAAAGTCAATTAAAAGGAAAATATTAAGTTGCTAACATTACAGGTAATATACCGATATGGAACAATTGTAAAGTGGTGCATGGGTTTTTTTAAGAAACACTGAGATATATGTGCTGAATGGCTCCAAGAGGTTCTAGAAGCAAAAGCTTCTGGAAGAATATTTCATTGTGCAAGAACTTTCTAAGATAGCTGAATAAGGATGGACTGGGCCAGGTAAGTATTCGGCTACTGGAGACATTCCAGCAGAGATTAGCAGACCTGTGTGCAGAAATGGCAGAGAAGGGATTCAAACACCAAATGGATGGTTAGACCATGTATCCATTAAGATCTCTTTGAATCACATGAAACTGTTCCTATGATTAGAAAGATTTCTGTTGGGGAAGCTGCCAGAACACACACAGAAATATTTAGTAAGTGGTTCCTGGGAAAAGGTAGTGCATTCAGTAGTTGAGGGCTTGGAGGCTCTCTGCTGGGTTCTGAGAGTCACCTGACCAAGTTTCCAGGGCTTCCCCCCATCTCTGTCTACATGTCAATTTCCATCTCATTTCACAGGTTGTGCACTTTCTATTCACTGAATGTTTCCTTTGAGAATGAAGTCCAGATCCTCTGCCACTGCAGTGATTTCCTTTGGGTGGAAACAGTCAGAAGGCACAGGGTAATTAAAGACCATACGTGCTAGCATGTCTGACTGATGTGCACTCCCTTCTGATTGGTGTCTGATTTGAATAAGAATGCCAAGCCAGCAGAGCCAGGAGAAAGCAAAAGCATAGGGTAGGCTTTCTAAATTATAAAAAGAAAAATTCAGACCAGGACTGGTTTTGTCTTCAGCCACACTCCTCTACCTGCCTCCTCTGATACAACACGCTCTCAAATGAAGACTAGGGTATGCAGTTCCTGGGAATCCACAGAGAGCTTCTGCTCAGGAAAAAAAAAAAATCTGACCTGTGTGCTTAACTACTTAATTTCTCGACACAAAATATCTTTCATAGGTTATCAGAACAGCTGCCCAAGTGGCATGCTTTCCAGGGAACATGGAAAGCCCCTCAAATACTTCCTTTTGACTGAAATCCCCTTATAGCTAACCATGACTTTATAAAGCAATTGCCCCCCAGAGAAAGGAAACACCATGGCTCCAATTCAAGTTGAGGTAGAAATAACTGACTTGACCTTAGATTGGAGAATTTACATTAGGAATATTACCCGCCAGTTCCTGTCCTAAGAAATGCTCCATTCACGGTGACACTTCCTCTCCCCTACCGATAAAGGGATTGGTTTATTATTACCATTTTACACATAAGTAACTTCAGACCTGGGGAAGGCAAAGGCTTCCCCAAGTTCACACACCTAAGAGATTCGTCGACTCTGAACCTATTATTTTAAACCAAGAAAAATTAAAAGATCATCTAGATTAGCCTCTTCTTTTTTATTTTATTTTATTTTTATTTATTTATTTTTTAAGAGAGAAAGAGAACATGTAAGCATTGGGGTGGTGGGGGAAGGTGGGGAGGGAGAGAGGCAGAGGGAGAGAGAGAGAGAGAGAATCCCAAGCAGGCTTCATGCCCAGCGCTGGCGTGATGAGGAGCTTCATCTCATTACCCAGAGCTCATGACCTGAGCCGAAATCAAGAGTCAGATGCCTAATCAACTGCACCACCCAGCAGCCCCTAGCCTCTCCCTTTTAAAAATGAGAAATAGAGATGCAGAAATATGCAGCCAGTAAGTCACAGAGTTGGCACCCAAGTCCAAGGATTTCAGGAGAATCCAAACTGCAGGCTCTTTCTAAGAAGCAGGTGTAATAGGGAGAAGTGCAGTCATGCCCGACACCCAGGAGTCTGGGTACCCGAAATTTAGGAAGACAGAAAAGGGTGACACTGAGAACAGTAAGCACATACTATTCCCCCTTCACAATTTCACTTTGGTGGCAGCTCAGTGTCCTAGAGCTGAATTTCTGAGGCTTTATTATGTGTCAGTCCCTCTCTAAGAGGCAGCAGCATGGGTTTTGAGGCCGAAAAAGGCATGGAATAGAGTCTCAGCTGTGCCACATTAGCCATGTGGCCTTAGATAAATGCTTACCCTGCTTAACTTCTGGAAAGGCAGAAGTTGGGAGAAGGGAGGCCACTTGCCCCAGATCACACAACCAGGGTCTGGTAGAACAGAAATTCAGACCTAGGTTTTCTATAACACAAAATGGTAGAACAGAGTGGAACAAATAACCATGCTTGTGTTATGGTTGTTGTTGTTTGAGGGTTTTGATCTTTCTGTTTTTAATCCAAGAAGAAAGAGAGGAAAAGTGAAACAGGTTGCCGGCCTTCCAGATGCTGGATTCTGGCTATGACATCCCTGCTACATGGGACAGCCCCGTAGCCCATGGGCCCTGAGACTGCTTCCCCGGCTCTCCGTAGGGGCCCAGTGCTGCTCTCCCGCCAGCCCAGCCCTTGCTAAGGAGCAGCCTCTCTGGCTTCCCATGGGAAAAGGTGCCCTGGGGACCTGCAACAGATAAAAGGGTCACATGGAGAATGGAGCAATTAGCTGCCGTCATCAGTGACCTGGTGAAGGCCAAAGAGCCCTGCCTTCATCCTGAGACTGCAGCACTCAGGAGGAGAGGCTGAGAAGAAAAGAGGTCTTTACCATTTGGAAGCTGACAGCCTAGCAGCTGTTATTACCCAAGATGCCAGGTCCACTGGCTTTGCTACAAGAAGCAAACCATGTGTTTCCAGGTCTGGCTGGTGTTTGCAGGGATGGGATTTGCTCTAAGTAACCAGCTGGCTTGGAAGGATAAGTGTATCTCGAGGCCTGGGGCAGCTCTGGGCCCCAGTGCCTCATGACTCTATGCCAGGGTTCCACGTGATGGATTGTAACCATTAATTAGACACCTGGGTGATGTTTATGGCCCATAACTTCAACCCCTGTTACATTTTTTATTTTTTATTTTTAAATCAAACTCTTCTGAAGCCATCTGTCAATGGAGGAGGAAGAAGCAAGTGAAAAGAAGATAACTAAATGGCAGAGTTCTGGCTCTGAAATCTTATAGACCTGGGCCTAGATCTCCAATAACCACCAGTCTTTGTTGCCCCTGGGCCACTTTCCAGCCTCTCTAAGGCTTTGTTTCCCTATATGTAAAATGGAAATAATATTTATTTTTATTAGAATTGCTTTCAGACTACACAATGAATGTTAGCTATTACATTGTATTGTAATTCTCCATTCTCATGTCTGTATCCCCCACTAATGAATAAGTTATGGAAAAACAGAAACTATGACTTCTACGGGCATCTCTTGAGTTAGGCTGAGTTGCCCTAGAAGTAGTGCCCTAGACAAGGATGTGAGAGCAAGTAGTTCAGTTGGAGTTGATGCCAGGAGGCATGGGTAGGGGAACAGGAAAATAAGGCAAGAATGGACAAGGGAGCCAGTAACAAGAGTATGACTTATCCAGTGGGTTAGTGCTGTGGGCAGCTGAGGCTCCATCCCATTAGGAAACTCTGGGAGATCATGCCTCTGAGTTGTTCCATTGAAGGGGTGAGGAAACTGTGCTGCTCATCCACCAACTCTCATCTACCTTTGGAGGAAGGTAAGAGCTGTGGGGGTGAGGAAGCCAGGCTATTTATCCACTGATTCCCATCTGCTGCTGGCTGAAGGTTGCTCCCAGGGGCATTAACACTCTGGGTCTCCCACCAGCACTGCCTACCTGGTAGAAAGCTCTGGAGCAGAAAACGTGAAGCTCACACAGGATGCATCACATATTGCAGCAGTGAGTGCCCACAGGAAAACGGGCAGGGCACCAACAGGGCCTGCTGCTCCTCTGCTACTCAGCTTTGAGCACAATGCCTGATGCCTGGCTGGTGCCTGATATGTAATGAATGAATGGGAGTAATATACACAGATATTGATAACTGTAACATCAGATAGTAAATATTCAGAACCATAAAAGGCACAATTAAATTGGCAAGGGAGATTAAAAGGGATAAAATTTGCTTATTATTGGGGTGCCTGGGTGGCTCAGTCAGCTAGGCATCTGTCTTCAGCTCAGGTCATGATCTCAGAGTCCTGGGATTGAAGCCCACATTGGGCTCCCTGCTCACAGGGAAACTGCTTCTCCCTCTTCCCCCTGTTTGTGCTATCTCTTTCTCTCTCAAATAAATAAATAAAATCGGGGCGCCTGGGTGGCTCAGTGAGTTAAGCCTCTGCCTTCGGCTCAGGTCATGATCCCAGGGTCCTGGGATCGAGCCCCGAATCGGGCTCTCTGCTCAGCGGGGAGCCTGCTTCCTCCTCTCTCTCTGCCTGCCTCTCTGCCTACTTGTAATCTCTGTCTGTCAAATAAATAAATAAAATAAAATCTTTAAAAAAATAAACAAATAAATAAATAAAATCTTTTAAACACTTTAAAAAATAAAGAAGAGTGGGCAATTAAATGGGATATTCAAGGATATGTTATGAGTTGAATCATGTCCCCCAAGAAATTTGTTGGTGAAATCCTAATACCAGAGTATGAAATCCCAGTACCAGAGAATGTGATTTTTGGGTAATAGGATCTTTCAAGAGGTGATTAAGTTAAAATGAGGCCAAAAGGATGGACTCTAATCTATTGTGATTGATGTCCTTAGAAGAGAAAACTTGGATGCAGACATTTACAGAAGGAAGACTACATGAAGACACAGGGGGAAGCCAGCATCTCAAAGCCAAGGAAAGCAGCCTAAAACAGATCCTTGTTCCTCATAAGGAACCAATCCTGCTGACACTTTGATCTCAGACTTCTAACTTCTAGAACATAAGAAAATACATTTCTGTTGTCTTTGCTGCCCAGTCCTTGCCCCATTGTTACAGTAACCCTAGCAAAATTAATACAGGACAGGTAGCTCTAAGCTTTTGCAAAATTCTATCTCCAGCACCTAGCATACTGTTTAGCACATTGTGAGGGCTTAAAATTTTTTTATTCTGTGATGAATTTGGCCAAGTGGCAAGTGGAGCAAAGTCATTCCAACAGAGACGAATACATGACTAATGGCATGGAGACCAGAAAGTATGGCAGCTATAAGATACAGCAAGTTCAGTGTGGCTGGAACTCAAGGGCTAGTAATATAGTGTGACACTAGTGTTGGGATGGTAGATTGTATTCAGAATGAATCCATGTTAAGGAGTTTGGATCTTATCAAATGGTGTAGGGATGGCCCCCTGCAATAATCACAACCTTGATCCCTGTTTTGATTCTAGGTTTGGTCAATGACATGTTAGCAAGTGTGATGAAAGTCTAGCTTTGAGAATCATTTGGGCACTGGTGCTTTCCCTCTCTTCCTGCTCTTAGGAATCCTGAGAGCATGTGTGAGGAAGCCATAGCTAGCCTACTGGAGGAGGAAAGAATGGGTGCACTTCCCACGCCAACCAGTCAGCTCATCTTCAGACATAAGAATGAGGCTATCCTAGACATTACAGACCAACAGAACCAACCCAGACCAGAAAACAACCCACAGAATTATAAGAAGTAAATAAATGTTCATTGTTTTAGTCCACTAAGTTTTGTGTTAGGTTCACAGTGGAAGCTAAGTGATAGAATTGACAGGTTATTGAAGGTTTTTGGACGTCTGAAGAGGGTAAATCTAAGGCTATAAGATTAATCTGGAAATAGTGTGCAGGATTTAGAAACCAGTAACTCTAACTCTTCCCTAACAGGAATAGGTAAACCAATCCTTTGCTCTCCCTTCTCTGAATTTCTCTAGCACTGAGTCCAAGACGGGCTACATACTGGGCCACACACTGGAACTCTTGACTATGTTGTGAATTTGCCATCCATAGATACTGTTCACAGCTACTGTGACATGTGCTCTTTGGATCTAAATTTCTCAAGCAAAGGGCGAATGCCAGAGGTGGGATTCCAAGGTAATAGAGCAACTGAACTATTATCAAATGCCAAAACAAGAGGGATCAAAACAAAATGAAATTCATTGCAGCTGACCTATATAGGAAAATAGTTCAGAGCTGGAGTTCATATCAGGATAAAGAAATGGCTCTCACAACTCTTAGAGTCACAGCCCATATCTGAGTTGATTGTCACTATTTGCTTATAACTGCTTTCTTGGCCCTGACTCTTTCACCCTTGGAGACAGCCAGAGTCACATAGTGTAACTGGAATGTAATTTAGATATGTGGAATTATTTTGACTCCATGACTATGATAAAAGGCTAGGTGAGAAAGGAGGTAAAAACATTTGCCTAATATTAGCTATACACTCTTCTCTCCAGCTAGTCTAAGAATTGGATGCATTGTGTCATGCAAACTATTTCAACATAGAAATAGGGTTCCATAAGAGTGCCCGTTGTTTTTGAAGACCACCATATTTACAAATCCACCATAGTAACCCTCCCAACCACTTCATAATGCAGCTCTAGGTTGTGTGTTTCTGGTATTTCACAAGTAACTCAATCAGGGTCACGGGTACCATGTGACTTTCCAGAGAGTCAAAGCAAGCCAGCAAAAGGACCTAAATTAGAAACCACATCTCCAAATGTCCTGCCTGTGGCTTTGTCCACAAGGCCAGCCTGCCTTTGTAATTCCTCCATATTAGCTATTTGTAATTCCTCCAAAGATGAGGATGGGGATAATTTGAGAAATGAGGAAAAATTGCTTGCTTTGTTTTCCACTAAATTCCAGTGTAATCTTCAGCATGGCAAACCACATGAGACTTTAGCTGAGGCACAGAGCAAGGAGATGATGAAAAATTTGCATCTGGTGCTGCTAAGTTTGTTTTACCTTTAAAAAAACCATAATCTGCTATAATTATAAAGAACCCAGAAATGATACTCTGCCCACTCCCACAAGCCCCACCACACACACACACACATTTTTACAACTTCAAAGGGAACTGATCCTCTGATTACTGGTAAGCTGTGTCTCTGGTGTATGTGTTGAGAGCATTAAGTCTTTGTGTCTCTATGGAGCCAATTATGTGCAGGTCTGGAAAATTAAGAAGTTGAATTATGTTTCCGTGGATGCATGATCAGATGCTAGGCATTAGAGCAGAGTTGGGAGCTACAGTGATCCTCTCCAGATAAATCCACATACAAACACAAGACTTCAACAATTTGCTCTCTTCACTCACTCAGGATGCAGGGCTTCAAGTTTGGGGATATCACGAAGGCCTATATTTAGTGATCATTCACAAATATTCTCTCACACAGTTTCAGGGAGATGTCACACAGACTGTTAAGGACACATTTCCTTTTTTTTTTTTTTAAAGATTTTATTTATTTGATAGGGAGAGACACAGTGAGAGAGGGAACACAGGCAGGAGGAGTGGGAAAGTCAGAAGCAGGCTTCCGGCTGAGTAGGGAGCCCAATGCGGGGCTCGATCCCAGGACCCCGGGATCATGACCTGAGCCAAAGGCAGACGCTTAACGACTGAGCCACCCAGGCGCCCCAAGGACACATTTCCTTTAAGTGGGTACGATCTGGTGTCTGAACTTGGCAAGCTGCTCAAGTGTAGATAACTGATTTCATATTCCATTTTGAGTGAGAGTGATAGACGTTTTACTATAAGACAAGCAAGCTCTAATTGTAGTATAGTAGATGAATAGTAGCACAGGCTGAGGAGAAAGGAAACAATAGCACTAAATTTTATCATTAATAATAGCGGTACTAAATACTATTGCTAATAGCATTCTACATAATGATACCAGATAACATCTATTGAGCTCTTACCGGGTACCCATGTCAAAATATCAGCTGCATCACTTATTGTCAGTTTGACTCCTGTCAAACTGAAGTTACAGTATTAGCTTCCTAGGGCTGCCGTAACAAAGTTCCAAAAACTGGATGGCTAAAACAACAGAAATTTATTGTCTGGCAGTTCTGGAAGCTATAAGTCTGAAATCATGGTGTTGGCAGGGCACATTCTCTCTGCTGGCCCAAGGGGAGAGTCCTTCCTGGCCTCGATCTTTGATTATTTGCTGCCAACCCTTGGCATACTCTGCCTTCTAGATGTATCGCTTCAGTCACATGGTCATTTTCTCTCTGCATGTCTCCATCTCTGTGTCCAAATTTCCCCTTTTTATAAAGACAGTCATACTGGATTAGAGCCCACCCTAATGACCTTATTTTAATTGGATTAACTCTGTAAAGACCCCATAACCTAATGAAATCACATTCTGTGATACTAAGTAGGACTTCAACATGTCTTTATGGGGGAGGATACATTTCACCCATAACAGTTACCTAACCTCTCTCTCAACATCACTTACCCTTTATAGAATGAGAACACAGGGAGTACTGACCTCACAGGGCCACTGAGAGGATGTAATGATAATGTATATAAAGTGTTTAGTATAATGCCTGGCACATAGCTGGAAGGCAGTAAATGTTAGCTATTATTATCATAAAAGTGGGGATATAGATCCTTAAAGCTCAGTTTATTTTGTTTGGCTTCACAGAAGAGAAGCCCATGCTGGTAATATTTTTCTCCAACTCTACAGGGCATAATGGTTTTTCTTGACAGTGTAAGTTGATTTTTATATGTTGTATTTTACCAAGGAACTATGTGTTGAAAAAAAAATCCACTTTTTATTTGAATATTGCCATGTATTCATACTATGATAAAAATCACTTTGAATAAATACCTTATTCCCAGCAAGTAAATAAATCTTAAAGGTTAAAAACCAGATCGATTTTTAAAAGGTTAGTGAATGTTCCTTCTAGATTACCTCTAAAGTAAAAGAAATAAAGCATCTGAAATGTAATATTAAGGGCTTCCATCCCCTTAACCATGCTAATGTACGTAAAATATGTTGCAGATATTGGGAGAAAGCCTCAGATGCTGAAAAGAACATAACTTTTAAATTCATGCGTGTGAGGGCTTGGCTTATAACTCCCCTGCTTATAACTCTGTGACCAGCGGGAACTTCTTGAACATTCTTCATTCTTGGTTTCATTACCCATGAAAAGAGGATAATAATGCTCCCTCAAAAGTGAGACAGCCTAAACACTGACAGATGAATGGATAAACAAAATGTGGCATATGCACATATGGAATATTAGTCAGCCTGTAAAAAGTCCATTCAGACACATCCATGCCGTAGTATGGATGAAACTTAAGGATAAAACAAGTGAAGTAAGCCAGTCACCAAAAGACAAATACTGTATGATTCTATTTATATAAGATACCTAGATTAATAAAACCCACAGAGATGAAAAGTAGAAGGGTGGGTGCCAGGGGCTGGAGGAGGGGAAAAAGGGAGTTAGTGTTGCATGGCTACAGAGTTTCAGTTTTACAAGTTAAAAAGAGTTAAGGAGATGGATGGTGGTGAATGTTATACAACAATGTGAATATATTTAATGCACTTAGCTATACACTAAAAATGGTAAAGATAGTGATTTTGATCCTGTGAATATTTTACTATAATTTTTTAAGTTAAAAAAAGGTTAGGGGTGCCTGGGTGGCTCAGTGGGTTAAAGCCTCTGCCTTTGGCTCAGGTCATGATCTCAGGGTCCTGGGATCGAGCCCCGCATCGGGCTCCTTGCTCGGCAGGGAGCCTGCTTCCTCCTCTCTCTCTGCCGGGCTCTCTGCCTACTTGTGATCTCTGTCTGTCAAATAAATAAATAAAATCTTAAAAAAAAAAAAAGGTTAGCCTATGCGAAATCCATAATTAGTGTCTGGCCTGTAGCAGGTAACAATTAGACATATACCATCATTAGTATTCTCCTTCCTCCCATCACCAGTACTTACAAAGAATTGGAATGTGCACGTAGCAAAGAATTCGACGTAAAAGACTGCAGATAATCCACCCACCCTTGATTTTGAAATAAAGCTAATAAAGTAGGGGAATTATTTGATCAGGAGGTAAGAAAACTTGTCCATATGCTGCTACTTAATCTACTTCTGTGACTGAGCAAGTCACCTAGCTCCTTGGATATATTTTTTTCATGTGTCGAATAAGGGGGTTGAACTAGATGGTCCATATTAAATCCTACCCCTGAGAGTCTTTCATTACATAAAGAAAGCCAAGATATGGTATTTAAGAATAGAAGGTCATAGCTTAGCATGCCAATATATCCTCTTCACCCAAAAAATACAGGAGGGAATAAATAGGAAATAAATAATAAAGAAGTAAATATCCTTTATCATGTTAGGATGATAAATTAACCAAAGGAAAGCAAATAGATTTACAATTGACTGAAATAAGCAATTAATAGCAAAATGTCATCCTGCTTGAATATTACTGTATTTAAAAGAATATAGTTTTGCAAGATAAAAAAGTTCTAGAAATCTGTTGCACAACAATGTACATATAGTTAACACTACTGTACTATGCATTTAAAAATGGTTAAGATGGCCAATTTTTTGTTATGTGTTTTTTACCACAATAATAAGTAAATAAATAAATACACACACACACACAAACCTTTTTCTTTAACCTCACTTGTCAGAAATAACACCAATGGTTTACGAATTATTTTAGACAGCAAATCTATTCTTCAAAAAGTTTATGGGACATGGCTGTAAAAAAAAAAAAAGGAGTCGAAAACGAAGTCATAGATGGGGGGGTACTAAAACCTCTAGTCAGAGTCCCCCACTTTGTTCTTTGGGCCTGTCCCCTGTGTCCTCTGAGGACTCCTCATACTCTAGTGGGTGAGTTTGAAAATCAATGCTATGTACTCTGTAAAGAAATGTAGGGGCGCCTGGGTGGCTCAGTTGGTTGAGTGGCTGCCTTCGGCTCAGGTCATGATCCCGGCATCCTGGGATCAAGTCCCACATCGGGCTCCTTGCTCAGCGGGGAGCCTGCTTCTCCCTCTGCCTCTGCCTGCCTCTCTGTCTGCCTGTGCTCACTCTCTCTGACAAATAAATAAAAAAAAATCTTAGAAAAAAAAAAAGAAATGTAAATGCCCTCTCAGTGCATTCTATTGGGAATTAATCAATAATGGTAGAGCTTTATTAGTCTGAGCCCTATAATCCATCTAGCCATTCATTGTAAGTAATGTTTAAGTGGACCTTAGAGGAGGTATTTCCATCTATTTTCAGGAAGAGGGTTTATGGATATAACAGGGGGAAGGCAAGAATCAGGTCCTGATGCCTTCTACCAAACCCAGAGCTTATCACATGCTCATTAAATATATGTATAAATGATTGCACTCTTGAAGGGACTCAACTCCAGGAAAGGCACAGCAAGAAAAGAAGTATTTTATTCACTCATTCGTTCATTCAAAAACATTTCCTTATCATCAGCTATATTCCAGGCAATTGCCAAGCCCTGCAGATAAAACATGAATCAAACATAGTGTCTATACTCAGGAAGCTCACTGTCTGGTACAACAGGCATGTTTCAACAGGTCGTTGTAACTTCAGACAACGCAGGCAGAATTAAACAGAGAATATAAGGCAGCACCAAACCACCTGTGAGGGGGCCAGGGAAAGTTTCTTGCAGATTCAAAGGGAGTTAGCAGGCCACGATAGGGGAAAACCATATCAGGCTAACCAAAAGCATGAGAGCATGCGAGAAACAGCTTGGTGGGCTGGTAGCACAGAACATAGGGAAGAGGAATGGGAGAGAAGGAGCTAAAAAGCAAGGTTGTGGAGAGTTATGTGCGTGGGTAGGGTAGGGCCTGCCCATTTTCCTGCCCTGGCTTTGCCTATCCCCTCTTGTCACATCCTAGGGAACCTCCAAATGACCCTTCCATTGAACCTTAGAATTCTATAATCTCTACTAGTTCACTTGTACTCCGTGGAGTAAGCAGGAAAAGAAGAAAGAGGAAAGAAGAGGGCTAAGAGGAAAAAGCAAGAATCATTTTACCTCTCCAATGGA
This sequence comes from Taxidea taxus jeffersonii, assembly GCA_003697995.1. Lineage (NCBI taxonomy): Eukaryota > Metazoa > Chordata > Mammalia > Carnivora > Mustelidae > Taxidea > Taxidea taxus. The sequence goes on from ML106389.1 coordinate 73,374, forward strand.
AGCCACCATTAAAAAAAAAAAAAAAAAATCCCAACATGACTTTTACCCGTAGAAGAAAACAATGAGGTTGCTTGTGGAGAAAAATGAGTCTTCTTCTGAGAGACACAAACTTTTGACTGACCAGAAGGCACTGTGCAGAAAGGGTCCAATAGGAATACCCATTCCTCCAACCTCTCAGGACCAAGCTACATACAGATGTTGGGGGTCCTAGGCTGATTTACTCAGCATCAGGGAGGCCTGACCCACAAGTCTACTCTCAGCTCTAAACTCTTCCTTCTTGGGGCATTCCACTTCCCAGCTCTATTTAATGAAAATGTTCATTTCTGGGGCACTTGGGTGGCTCAATCAGTTTAAGTGTCTGATTTCAGTTTAGGTCATGATCTCAGGGTCCTGGGATGGAGCCCCGAGCTGGGCTCCCTGCTCAGCAGGGATTCTGCTTGTCCCTCCTCCCCCTGCTCATTCTCTCCCTCAAATAAATAAATAAAATATTTAAAAAGAAAACATTCACTTCTGATCTTATTTTCTTACCAAATATTAGAAAACTCAGGTATCATTTCTCTGTAGGCCAGCATGAACTCCTGACTAATTCTCCCATGGGGGAGCAGGGAGCTTTATAGAATTTGAGTTAAAATGCTGACTGTGCGAAAGGGTCTTCCAGATATCACTTTCTTTTCCTATATGAACAGCCACTAGGTAAACATCAGACAAGCAAAGAAAATGAAAATGCTGACGTAGGGCAGACTTGAATGAAAATCTGACAGTAAAGACCTCAGAATTCTTACTGTTTCCAAGAATATTTTCAGTTTTTAAATCTTTTAGTTGACAAAAATCAAAGCAGTGCCATATTCCATGTGTTCCAGACTCGATGCGTTGTCATGTCAAGGCACACACGTACCTTAGAAACTCAGTAGTCCCATTTGCTAGACGCAGACCACAGGTTACTAGGAGAGGATGAATTTCAAAAACAATGAAAATCAAAAGCAACTA
>RCUC01149292.1:0-21387 GCA_003697995.1 Taxidea taxus jeffersonii
TTTTTTTTTTTTTCTTTTTTCTTCTAGTTTTTGGTGATGTATTGTTTGAATGCTTTGGCCTTACCTGAGTTGTTCCTTCATGGAACTTCCATTTTCTTCCCTTACCTCTTTTTGTGTCAGAGCATTAAAGAAAGTACCACATCCTCCCCAGTGGGAGGGGATTGGAAGCACCAATCAGTGAGAGTGCGTAAGGGTAAGGCTGGCAAAGTTTCAGACTCAAAGAACAGCTACTCCTCCCCACCCGTGCGTGCCCATTTTAGTGCCCCTCTGGAGATCTGTGGGTTTGTTTTCACTTAGGATGGCGGTGGTGTTGCCAGGAAGGCATCAAAGAGAAACTGATCCTCTGCCACAGTTTTATCAGAGGCCAGCTCGGATACTCAGTCAAAGCTTTTCTGCACTTTCATCCACTCCCCAATACCAGAGGCTCTCTTTTGAACAATTTAATCTTCAACGGAAAACTGTATCACTAGTTAAGTGGGCCTCTAGCCAAACCTAATTGATCTGTGGGAAACAATTGGCAAAGTTGGATGAAGACAACCTGGTCTGTTCCTGTTTGTCAGCAAGGTTGTTTTCAAACAGTAACTGGAGTAAATGCTTCAGCTGCAGCTTACAGGGAAGCTGATGCCAGCATGTGGCATGAGGGAAATGGAGCCAGCTTTCATGAGATCGTTGCAATGGCTGGATTCCATCTCCCAGTTCACAGCTCACTCTCCTTAGCACCAGCCTGATGTTTTCATAGAACTTTACACTTGCTTCTCACTTCCATAGTATTTTCAAATCTGGAAACACTCTCAAATCATTGTTTCCATTTGAAAAAGAAATGTGTCCTTAGTAAACCTAAATACTTCTGAGTATATTCAGAACAGGGATAAGTCATGAACAAACTACTCCTGAGCCCCTCATGAAAGGTCCTTTCATGAGAGTAGAGTCAGAATTTTAGCTACAGCAGACCAGGTCTTAGATAAAACTTAGATAAAACCAGTTTTAGATTAAACTTTGCAGACTCCCTGCAGAGTTGCTCCTGCTAGCTACCCTTGCACCTAATAGAGCAAATTAGTCAGACTAATGTTTGCTGCTTTGCTTGTTTTGAAACTATGTATAGACCTTCAAGCCTAGGGTAAAAATTCTCTCCTATGATGATACTTGAGCCCAATGAAAGAAATTTTGTATTTCTATGACCTGTTTCATTCCTTTGTGCTGAAAAATTATCTTCCAAAGATGAGTTCTCTCGGAAGAAAAAAATCTCTTGTCCTGAGAACATACATTGTTGCCAGAACACAGAACACTTGTAACCAGAAACTTGCAATATTATTGGGGAAGCAAGATAGGAATCTAAAAGAAAACAGAACTATAAGAAGCAACAGAATATGAATATTTTAACTCTGTGAGCCTGACTTCCATGGATAACTACAAATTCAGCAGGGAGACGGAGTCTGGGGGGCAGCCCACAAATCGCTGGAGAGGCTGCATAGCAGTGAAGAAGGTGGGATATTGGGGTCAGGACTTGGCTTTGGCCTGGGTGGCACAGATAACTCTGTTCTAGCCTCTCTCACTTGAGCTGAGAACAAACTCACTATGTGCAGTTCTTGATGTATGTGCTTGAGCGGGACACTTTCTAGATAGTGAACTCAGCTGAGATGGGGGAGGTGATGAAGGGATACCACAAAGTCTAGGTCAGCAGTACCCTAATTTGTACGTGTATCAGAACCGACAGTTTTGTTTGTGAAATGATGAGGATCCCTGGAAACAAAAAGTTTCTCTTCACTCAGCCTGGGGTGGCACCAGGATTGTGCATTTTTAACAAGTATCACGAGTCATTGGGAAGTAAACAGCCTAGACTCCAGATGGATTAATACTGATTTTGGATGTTAAGGTGATGATAATTTCCACCTGCTTTAAAACCAAGAGAGAGAATTTGTAGACAAGGTAGGGAAACCAGAGCAGATCATGGAACAGAAGGAGGGCAGAAAATGTAACTTAAAGTTCAAAGTAGGTGGTTGGAAATGTGGAGGCAATTGCAAGACAATGGAGCAGGTAAGCAGGCTTTCCTGTTAAAGCACATTGGTGGGGCACCTGGGTGGCTCAGTGGGTTAAAGCGTCGGCCTTCTGCTCAGGTCATGATCTCAGGGTCCTGGGATTGAGCCCCACATCGGGCTCTTTCATCAGGAAGCCTGCTTCCTCTCTCTCTGCCTGCCTCTCTGCCTACTTGTGATCTCTGTCTGTCAAATAAATAAAAGCATATTGGTGTTGCTAGGGTCTCTTAGGTTGAATGTGTTGGGGAGGCTGACTGTTTTGAAAACAGGGATGCAAAATGTGGCCACATTGAGATCACTTGGAGACTTTAAAAACGGTCCTGTTTGCAGAGGTTCTGATCTAATTGACTGGAGTTATGTTCTGGGCAGGGAGATTTTCAGATGATTTCAATGTGTGTAAAGCTCTGGTTTAGAGGATCAGCAAGAGCACGGGCACCTTCATTACATAATCTTGACTAGCACTTCTCAAATATTCGTGTGCACACAGCTCAGCTGGGGCATTGTTAACAAGCAGATTCTGATTCAGCCTACCTGAATGGGCCTGAGATTCTTATTTCTCACAGCTCCCAGGTCAGACCCAGGCTGCTGGCCCATGTACAACACACTGAGTAGCAAGGATAGGGGAGGCTAACGTCTCTCACTCTACTGGGGTGAGAACTTTCTAGAAATGCAATTCTCAGCTTTCACCCTAGACCTACCAAATCAGAAGCCTTGGGGGGCAGTGCTTGTTTGAACAAGCATGGTTCTGCTGCATGCCCAGGTTTGAGAAGCTTTGCTCTGTCCTGTTACCATCTGTCACCTTTTAACCTGGCCAAGCTGGGTCACCAACGTGTCATCCTCTAAATGTGACCAAACCTTCCCAGTGGGCTTTGTGGGATTTACAAAGGGAAGGTTTTGGTTCTCTTTCTCCATCCTGACAATTAAAAGGGCATTATTCTCACATGACTCCTAAACGGTCATGAATCCAGCTGAATCCAGCGTGTTACTCTTTACGCACTGAGCCTCTCACAGGCTCCATAAAATGAGAGGCTGAAAGCCTCTTCAGGTTCATTTCTGCCTCTAATAGCCTGTGATCCCACCACTTTCCAACTGGAGAGGCTGTGATGGTATTTTTTCCTTTATCTCTGAACTCCACAAAGCCCACCCCATGCAGCATTGTTCCTATTGTTATACCCCCCTTTAAAGAAAGAATGAGAGGAGTAAAGGCATTAGCAAGCCTCAAGTGCTGGGCAGCAATCACGGGGCTCCTGCAAAGTCAGTGACCTCTAGCAACTGGGCCCAGCTCACCATCCATGGGCAGAAGTGTGCTAGGAACCTTGGATTCCCTGCGGGGCCCTGACTGGCAGGAAGCACCCTGAAACTCACAGGGACAAATGCAGGTGAGTCCCTAAGAAGTTGCCTTTCTGGCTATTCAGCCTTTATTTCACACTGTGGGCCATCTTTCATCCAGTAGCATTAAAACCTGAGAGCATAGGATCCACACAGCCCAGTGAAGTAGGGTGATTAACCATCTTGGTTTGCCAAGGACAGTCCCATTTTTAGTACTGAAAATTCCACATCCTGGCAAATATGTCAGTCCCTAGGGAAAGGGCTGGTTGGCTATCCTGGATCACAGTTTTTTAATTTCAGCACAACTGGGTAATTCTTTGTTGTAAGAGTTTGTCCTGTGTGTTATAGGATGGTCAGTAGTATCTCTGGCTTCTATCCACTAGTTAGGTCAGTTGTAGGAAGCCCCACATTAGTTGTAGAGATTGCTTTAAAAAAATTAAAAATCTTAAAAAAAATTACTTGGGGTCTGGGGTGGACATTTCTCCAAAGAATACATACAAATGGCCAGAAAATGCATGAAAAAATGCCATCAATAATTAGGGAAATGCAAATTAAAACCAAAATGACATCCCACTTCACATGTTCTAGAATAGGTAAAAGAGAAGGATAGACATAAATTATAAGTGTTGGCAAGGATGTAGAGCAACAGAAACACTTAGACCTTGCTGGTGAGATGGTTAGCTCATGTAGCCACTTTGAAAAACTATTTGGGAGGTCCTCAGACATATGTTCCCTAACCAGCAGCGTTAGAATTACCTGTGAGTTTTGTCAGAAAATACAAATTCTCAGACTTCACCCCAAATCTAATAAATCAGAAACTCCAAGTGTTTCAAAGTTTGGGCCTAGCAATGTTTTAACAAACTCTCTAGGTCATTCTGATGTGTTGTGCCAATGTTTGAGAACCATGCTCACACCACCCCCACCCTGATCGTTGCATGCAAACATGCTTAGGGATAAACAAATTTTACCAAGAAAATAATTATAAATTAATCATTAAATTTAATGCAAGTCTTATTACTTTAAGGAAATACACCTTATAGCTGAAGAAACTTCCATATAAAGATATTTTATCCTTGCATTTTAGGGACCCCAGGTTAGCTCCATAACATTTGGTATATTACGTACTTTAAGATTCCATTAAAAGCTAAAATTACCTTGCTGCAAAAGTGTTAAGTGAAAAAGTACACATGACTTCTTTGCATATTGCTATGTTTATTCTAACATCGTACTTATGAAGCCACCACCAACATGCTGCTTGGCATGAAGAGGGAGAAGGAAATACATAGAGAAGGAATGGAAAAAGAGAAAAGTGGAGTTCTAGCAAGAAATGAGGGATTGGGATACAGTCTTTCCCTGGGATACATTACCAGCTCTGGAATCAGTGGATTGGAGGGTCTTATCTCTTGGCCATATCATCTTTTATGTGTGTCATGGCTCAGTACTTGGCTGTTCTTTTCATGGAGGAAAAGAGAGTGCCTATTTTTAATACTACTTACACTGTTATTTTCATTACAAAAGGACATACTGTGTTTGTATGTTTTTGTTCTGGGAAGATTAGAACTGTAATGCAAATACCTAATCCTTAGGGGTTCAATGCCACAGAGCCTAATACACCTGGAAGCTCAATAACAGTCATCCATGCACCTAAGTGCCCTCACAGCCAAAGTGAAACATACACTTCATTAAGTCATCCCAAGTTCTTTATTCACTAAAGAGGCTTCTCCTGGTCTGAAGAGTCAATGTGCTCCCCTGCATCTCTAATTTATTTTAGAGAAGAGCTTTAGCTTTGGGAAGACTTAGGTCCCTCTCAGCTGATCATTGACTGACAGCCCCACAAATAGGATAGAACTTCACAATGCACAGCCCTGCCATCTAGCCTCATGCTTTTTTTTTTTTTCCTCCCCTCCTAGTCTCATGGCTCTCCATGGAGGACCACAATGGGATGCATATTGTCCACTTATTAGAATATAAGCCCCATCATTTAATGCATGCAAATTATTTGTGCAAGCTATAGCAAATAGTGGTTTAGTTCCAAGCAATGCTCTCCTTAGAATCATCTCTGAGAGAGATTCACATACCCCAGAAAGGACCAGTTTACTTCTTGAGCAAATGCTTTCTTGTCCAGTGAACAGACCTAATTTAAGTGCAAACAGCAGATTGTCTCATACAAGAAATGTTACTCTTCCTGTTTTGCATGAAGCATTCCTCTCCTTCTTTAGACTGTGGCTAAGTACCACCTCCATTAGAAATATTACCAAATTCATGGGCGCCTGGGTGGCTCAGTGGGTTAAAGCCTCTGCCTTCGGCTCAGGTCATGATCTCAGGGTCCTGGGATCGAGCCCACATCGGGGTCTCTGTTCATCAGGGAGCCTGCTTCCCTCCTCTCTCTCTGCCTGCCTCTCTGCCTACTTGTGCTCTATCAAATAAATAAATAAATTTTAAAAAAAAGAAATATTACCAAATTCAACTTTGCCAGTTATCTAAGATATGTTGTCATTATATAACTCAAAATATTTCCATGATTGTGTTTCAATAATTTTATTGTTTGTGATATTTATATTGTAAAGTCATTAACATAATTTATTTCAATTCCTAATATGCCTCTACCATATGCATACCTCCATCTTAATAAATGTTAATAAATGATGTCATCATATACCCAGGTACTAAAGCATAAAACCTGGGGAACATTTTTCTGGGTCTTCCCTTTACATCATCCTAAATACCAGCAAGTCCTATTAGTTCTACTTCCAAATATGTTTTGGATCTGTCTCTACTCTCGTTTCAGTGGCCAAGATCACTACCTGTTGTAAACCACTACCTTCTTTTGCCTAGATATCTTCAATGGCATGCTTCATAATGCTCATGCTTTTGTCCCCTTTTTAATTTCTCCTCTATACAAACAGTGGAGTGAGCTTTTAAAAATATATGTCAGATACCCCTCCCCATTTGAAAATTCTTCTATGGCTTCCCATTGTACCTGGAGTAAAAATCATGATCTTTACGGTGACTTGCAAGATACCAGAAGAGTTGTCTTGAACAGTAGCTTCCTGGTAAGTATGGATCCAAAGGCCACATGGGCCTTCTTTTCAGTTTCCAAAACAAGTGTTGCCTATGCAAAGCCTTTACCTTTAGTGTCCCATGTCCATAAAATACCATTCCCGTAGTTCATCCATGGCTTCTTATCCTTCATGGCTCCACCTAAAAGTCACCTCTTCAGAGGGATCTGCCATAACCATTTAGTAATTAGTTATTCTCTATCACACCACAGTTTATATTTCTTTGTTACACTCTGCAGGTGTTTTAAGTATATATTTGCTTACTTGTTTATATCCATTTTCCTGACCTTAATGCATGCTCTACAAGGGAAGAAACTTGTCAGTATATCTATTTTACCCTCAGTGATTAGTACAAATAGCTTTCATAAAATAAGCTTCCAAGAACTACATATTTAACAAAGGAATTAACATATATTTTTGTTCCACATATGCTCCTAAAGCATAGGAACTGGTCTACTTATTACTCAGCACTCTGAGGGCACATATAGTGCCATTCACATAAAAACACTATGCTAATTAATGAAGTGACATAAGGATCTCTCATTGAAGTTGTCTAGGCAATAACATAAAGGCCTAATTTTCAAAACTCACTCTGTTTCTTTGCTCTGCTATACCTCTTCTTCTTTTTTTTAAATCATTATAAATATATGTTTTATGCTGTTACAGAATGGCTTACAATGAAGTCTGAGAAATGACGAACCAGCTTATCTAAATCCTTCTTAATCTTCCTATGTGGTTAAGATGAAATAAATATTACTAATATCATACACTTTAAAAAGGGATTAAGAACCTATTTATTAGATGTAGTAGGTAAAAATATAATATCACCAATTCTTTTTTCTTTTACTCTTGATCATAAAGTAGGAACCTCAAAAGGGACATTTTTTTCTTAGGCTGAGTATGGTCAGTTTTATGTATAAATGACAACAAACTCTCTTATACCCCAATTAATGGCTTTGCATGTTTATAGGAGGTGTATTTTGAAAAGGTGTATTTGATTTCACAGCAGAGTAGGAGGCCATGGTCTTCAGCAACACTCTCCCACCACCATTCCTCTCAAGTCCACCCCACACATGTACATTCCTGAACATTAAAGACTGATTCCACTCTTTACTGATCCTTCCTCATCAGAGGTCAGGGCTCACCTCTTCCTGACATATTTCACTCTAAGACCTTATCAGAGGAGTCAGGGAGGGGCATATTTCCTATTAGGTCATGTCTTAATTTACTTTGTAAGATAGAATTTGACTAATTATGGAATTTAAAACCTTCTCTGATGCAATTGAGTTATCTAATACACATTTCTCTCAGATTTATAATACATCTTAAGTAAAAACATTCTTGTTCTCTAAGACTCAAACAAACTGGTAGGTAGCTTCTCTCCTAGCTCCAATGATTCCTTGCCTCCCAGCATTCAGACCTTTGTGCAGTCTCTTCCCTTGAGTGTGAACTGGACCCAGTGGCTTTCTTTTTTTAATGAACAGAGTACTAAGGTTATGACATATCATCTGCATGATCAGATTACAAAATTGGTAAATGTCTCCCCCCACTGAACCTCCCTGGTTCTTTCATATGTTTGCTCTGATGAAGCAAGTTGAAGAGGCTTATACAGCAAGAAAGTTAGGAAAAAAAATCTTTGAGGAACCAGTCCACCAAGTCTCAGGAACCAAGTGAGTGGGCTTGGAAGCTGATCTTTCACCAGCTGAGCATTCAGATAAGACCACAGCCCTACTTTGATTGCAACCTATGAGAAACCCTAAAACACAGGGGTTCACTAAGCTCTGCTTAGACTCTTGACCCACAAAATCATGAAATAATAAAGGGGTGCTATTTTAAGTTGATAAATTTAAGGGTAAGTTGATTCACAGAAACAGATGACTAATATATATAAATAGTATGATGTTTGACTTTTTTCTGGGGGAGAAAAAGACAACAGTATTCTACAGAGAAATTGCAAACATGGTTACATAGTCATAAAGAGGAATTCAAGATATATCTTATAACAATATACACAATTCAGGGAAGCAGGTATAATTGTGGTAAAGGGATGGAGTGGAAAATAATGGGCATTGTGTACAGGAACAGAAATGGCTATAAAGATTTACTTTTCAACAGGTATTCACAAGGTACCAACTGATACTCTGTTAATGCTATTTGCCTTTCTACTCCTGCCTTCTTTATTATCCTGCCTCTCTATCCCAGTCCTGATCTTTTGAACCCCTGGTGGTTCTAAGCAGTCTTTTCTGCAATAATTAGCCCTAGTGACTTTTTGTTGTCCAGGAACTCTAAATGTGAATATGAGTCAAATGATGGGGTTGTACACACATTATCTTTTATATCATCCAAATGAAATTGAGAGGAGTGTAAGTATCTCTTCAAAGGGAAAAAAAGGGAATTAGGTCATGCCTGGGATGTCTATGATGAAAGTTCTGTTAGTTTTATTCGTCACTTTTGCTTATCCCTGCTTTGAAGTTGCTATGTTAGAAAAATCTAAGAAATTACTCCTTCTCTGAAAAGTTAATTTGCTGATTTCTCTTCTCTGGAGGAAGGGACTGACAAAAGAAAAGCTAAATCTGGCTAGGGTCTTCTAGATGTACACTAGAATACTAGAAGTACACTAGAATACAATTGGGGTAACTGAGGATGTATCCTACTGGCTAAATAAAGCAGTAAGATGATTTTGAAGTTGCTACATGGGCATAGTTAATGGATAAATCAGATATATGGTGTTTTGTGGCAGTTCAATTTCTACCACACTTATTTGATACCCCCCCCCATGTCTTTTGAAGAGTAGGGAGTTTCCCAAGAGCCTGAAATACAAGTCAGAAAGTTTTGACTTGCAGAGGACATGGGGACTTTACCAAGGAGTTTGACTTTTCAAAGACTGGGTCAATTTGCAAGATCCATTGTCCTCAAAGCAGAGAAGTCAAAAGGACCCAAGTTTGCAGAGTTCTGATCTCCACTCTGATACTGATCTTTTTACATGGCCTGTGGCCAGATGTTGAACCTCCCATGGTTTCTTTTCCTACTTATCTGTGAAATGGAGATGAAAATTCTGAGCCTCAAAGTGATTCAGTGGGAATTAAATAATAGCTTAAAGCCCTTTGAAAGGGTGAAGTGATAAGTGTTTCCTTTTAGCTTCTATCAGATGTTATACAATTTTCCACTTAGGTGAAAATTAACTTCAAACATATCAAACTTCAGTTTTGACCTAATCACCTGTTGTAGGTTCTAAAAAATCAATTGTGGGATGTCTGAAACAGCAAATTATGAGTGGCCACACTGAAAGCTCATATCCAGAGTAGCCTAGGATAATACCATACCTCTGATGGCATCCTCCCTCATAGACCCTTTCACAGCTCCTGTCCTCCCAAGCAGATGGTATATGGAGTTTTACAGAAATTTAAAATATTGTCCTTCTTGTCACTTAATTGCATCTAGACAGATATAGAACATTTATTTTGAATTTTCCATTAACATAAAATAAAACAAGAGCAAGTATGTTTTCAATTAGCATTTTTCCCTCAAATAATTGTTACATTTACAATATTAAATAATTCCTTCTCAGCAAGCAACCCACAGGCAAACTCACAAGAGTTAGGAAGACTTTGAGAGCAGGGTAAAATTCTGACCTGTCACAAAACAGTAGAGCACAGTAGGTCACATTTGGACTTCAGAATCAGACTCTACTTGAACTCAAATCTCAGATCATTTGGGTACAGGCAGTGTGTACTTGGACAAAGGAAACTAGTATTTTTATTTTCTATTGAGGGTTTCCTGATGTCAACAAACATGCCGTATTTGCTGTCATATCTGAGGTACCTAACACAGAGTTTGGGCTTGATAAGTATCTGTAGAATAGATTAGATTAATGAAGGAAGGACTATACTGCTTCACAATATTCTTAGGATAAAGTGGACTAATTTGTTTCCCCATGAAAGGCATCCTAGAGTGACACCACATTGAGAACCAGAAAAGGGAAAGATGGCTCTCCAAGTGTTACCCAAGGGCAGTTTTATATGAATTTGCTTCACCAGGATTTAGAAGAAGCTCCTATTCAGAAAGCACAGCAACAGATGCAGAATTGCGGCTGAAGAAATCATGTGCCCTATTAGAGGACACCACAGTGGTTCCTTTCAAATCAATTTGCTTAGGGAAGTACAAATCTTCTTGCACTGGAGCAGAATTACATTATCCTTGGCCTCACATAAGCTTAAGTATTTGCCAAGGCTGCCCAAAGCCCTCTGCTGGCCTATTCCTTTGATGATAGAGAATGAGTTCAATGTGCCTGCAATGCTGATGTAATATAATGTGCAACTGACTCTTATTGTTCAAAGGGACTCCAGCTTTCAGCCTGAGAATGAGGTAGATTGGAAAGGACAATGTCATCTGGAAAACAAACTCAAAGCTATCATTCTGTGGCTGATATAGAAAGTGAACTTAGAATTTCGACTTATTAATGCTGAAGATTATGTCAAAACCTCTAATCCTAAATTTGTCTTACACAAGAATTGGACAATCCTGTTTGATTTCCTTTAACCCATTTTTAAGCTACTGTTTAGTTTTTCCTCCAAACATCCAGTGATTTATTATCAAATCTATATTTTGTTCTCATAAAGGCTTTGAGAAATAATTGCCTGAAAATACAGATGCAATTTTAAATAGTAGAGCCAACATACTCCTAGGGACCCACTCACATAGAAAAGAGCAGTGTGGGGTAACAAATATAGGAAAAAGTTTCAGTGGGCAGTCAAGAGACCTGGGTTTGAGTCCTTCCATTGCCATATCCAGCTAGAGATCTTCAGGAAGTTTATTATACTTCTAGACATTGGTTTTCTCATGAGAAAAATGAAAAGGCTGTGCTACCAGATCTCTAAATTGACCAGATTGTTTCTACTGTTTCCTCCAAGCTGTTCCTATAGACCCTCACTCCCCATGGGGACATTTGCTTTATGCCGTAAAAATTATTTTCCAGATAAGTTCATATTTCATCTTCATGCTCATTCCTGAAGCAACACAATTTTAGGAATGGAATTGCTGCTGTCTCCCTAAAAGATGAGGTAGTAACACAGCAATTACCTGAAGAAAGAAACCCAAAAATGCATGAAGGAGGTGGGAGAAAGAAACAGCCTAATGTTCTAGGGCCAGAAAGTGATTTTTTAAGGATTCCTACAGTGCCTCCTAATTAGTTCCTCATACAGTTTATCCCCTATTGTCCAGGATATAGGATGTCATAGACACTGGGTTTTAAATCCCACATCTGCCATTTACTAGCTGCATGATCTCATCTGGAAAGAGAGCATGAGAGTTCTAACTTACCAGGTCCCTGGAGAGGGTTGAAAGTGGCATTTTTACACCGAAGTGCTTACACAGTACCCAGCCCACAAGAAAGGCTGAAGACATTTGAATCTAAATTGAGTGGATTCTGTTCCTATTACCACATGTAAACTGCAATAAGACCAAATAATTTTTCGTCCCAGCAGGTACTGGCAATTCTGTAGTGGGAGTAGGACAGAAATGGGGGAATAATTCTGATATCTAAAGTTCTGGAGTTAAATTTACAGACATGGCAGGCTAGGAATATTTGCCTAGATTTTCTAAAAGACTGTATAAACGATGTTCCTAGATACACAGATCATAAATCTAGGATTTATGACAGTCAAAATAACTGTTAAAATTTTCATAACAATTGTGATGGGACCCTAGTAATCTCAAATAAACCATTCTGAACCTTATCACATGCTGCTATGGATTTGCACTGGAATAAAGAAAACTTTCTCCATATTTTCAGATCTTAGTTTCTTCTAAGATCATTTACTGTATAATATTCATAGTCTTTATAAACTGTTTCTTCGAATGCTGGTAGACTTATTGTGTCTTCAGACAACTTTGAAACGAGTCACACTTTGTGTGTAAACAGCATTCTGATGTATTTATCCAGTTGTTTTGTGACTTAAGAAAGGTTGACAATGATTAGTCTAATCATGAAAAGCTTTCAAGGTTATTAATTTCTGTTCAAAGGATTATTAGACTTTTTTTTTCAATGACTCCGGTGAGTACAGAGTGGCACGCTTTTGGAATTAGCAGTTGATATAGAGCAGAAGTCACTAGACCACAGTATAACTATCAGAACAAAGTAGCCACAGGTGAAATCAGTAGAGAACAATTGGTAGTTAAAGGCAGAAGTCGGTATCTGTGAGTTTTAACATGGGGTGGTCGAAAAAGTTGACAGAATATAGAGCCTAGAGACAAAGAAATAAACAATATTCAGAAATGGAGATAGACAACTTTGGTTGATGTGACAGCTATTCTGGCTGCTCAAAGACACAATGGCTTTTTGTGTCATCAAGGGTTGATATCCAAATGGTTTAATGGAAGTCATGACCTGAGAGCTAAAATTCTGTTGACTCTGATTCAGACTTGTCTGAACATGCTTTAAATAATTATTAAAGTGGGAAATAAATCTTTAAAAAAATAATTATTAAAGTGGGCCCACCAAAGCTCTGTGGACGTAAACCATCAAGGGGCCTTATGGGAAATAAGTTATCCAAAGGGAAGGGGGTACAAAACACACATTTGACTCACTGTTAGTGGTTTCTGATTGATGCAGAGGGCTGATTTTGAAAGTGAATAATATCGTCAACTCAAGTTGGCCCTCGAGGCAGTTCCTGTGACTCAAAGTTTTGAGAAGAGACTGTCACAAGAAATGAAAGAGAAAGAGAATTCTAGAATGAAAGGTCCAGCACACAAAAATATCTACATGAAATTGGGAGTACAAGAGCAGCAGGGCTTTGTGAGCTAGTTAATCAAATGAAAAGGGAGATCATTTTCCCCACTTCAGTGTGAGAGAATGTAAGCAATAGAGATTAAAAAGTACATCATTCTTCAGTATAGAAGAGGCAGAAGGTCTTGTCTGTACAGGTAGAAACGCTCCCAAAGGAGCCTGGAAGGCATGAGGCACATGCCAGCATCATAAACAAAACAGCAGTACTGGGGATACCACCAGTGTAGTGGGTTGGCCTTATCCTCTAGCATATGAGAGACAGAGTTGGTCAATCAAGTTTTTTTCCATTGCAAGCAGCAGACACCCATTCAGACAAGTAATGGAGAGGAGGGATGCATTGGCAGCTGTAAGAATAACTCATGAAACTTAGAGGGAGGACAGCTGCCAAATTTTATTTACTAGATCGAGGAAATCAAGGACTTCAAAAGGCAGTTTTCCTGTGTTTTATACTATACTTTTTCATTCTTTCTGCAAACTGGCCATTTCTCATTCACCAAGAATATTGTGGAAAATGGCTACCACATTGCTGTTTTACATCAGTTTTTAGTTCCAGAGCCTTAATGCACCAGCATCCCAGACCCCAAATAAAAATTCCTGTGAGGGAAAAATCTAACTGTGACTACAGGTACTCCAATAAATATCAACCATACAGATATTTCCTATACTGGTTTCTTCCAGTACCAATTAGGAGAAAATTATGGAATAGGGGAAGAATTAGGGATTCTGCCATTCTGTTGGAGATGTCAGAGACTGAAACTAATTAATGTGACACTCTTGTGTGTTCTAGAATGACAGCACCTCAGAAATATGTGCCACAATATAAGGCCCGGTAGAGGTAGAAAGATCATTAAAATTTTTCATTTTTATTATCATGAGTCAAAGAAGAAATTTGATACCAGTTTTGGAAAAGTCTAATTATTATTCAGATATTAAAAGGTTAAAGAAGGGAATGAATATCAGATTCAACACTAAGAAATCATTCCATGGGGGCGCCTGGGTGGCTCAGTGGGTTAAAGCCTCTGCCTTCAGCTCAGGTCGTGATCCCAGGGTCCTGGGATGGTGATCCCAGCCCCGTCAGGCTCTCTGCTCAGCAGGGAGCCTGCTTCCCTTCCTCTCTCTCTGCCTGCCTCTCTGTGTACCTGTGATCTCTGTCAAATAAATAAATAAAATCTTTAAAAAAAAAAAAGAAATCATTCCATGGTCCATTTGTGTCCATGTCATTCATAATCAAAGGATTACTCTGCATACATTTGACCAGCCCTCCCGTATTTTAGATACAAACTTCACTGTCTTTTTTATGTCAAACATTATAAATATAATAGATCAAGGGATTGTCTACCATGGCCATTCCAGTAGTGGCAAGAAAAGGTTCACATTTTAAGTTTCCAAAATATGTATTATAAAACTATTCCATAAGATGAAGCTCATTTTTGCCAGATTTACTTTTCATTTGAATCAAGCCATGAAAAACATGGTAAAGGTGTCCTGAGATTATAGAATATTAAGTTGGAAGTGACTTGAAAGGTCACGTCTTCATGAGATTGCCAAACTAATTCAATTATGAGGACCCCTTTCTAAGATCAAAACAAATAAAAACCCTATGGATATGCAGGTGCTGATAGTATCACTGAAACTATCATTATTACATATAGCTACTATTACATTGTTACATATAGCTACTATAAAATGAGAAATGTTTTTTGAAAAATTTTACTCATCAGAGTCTAATGATTTACTCACCTAAGCATAATACATTAAAGTGTATTTGATGTTCATCAAATACACTTTAATGTATTATGCTTAGGTGAGTAAATCATTAGACTCCGATGAGTAAAACTTGGTGCCTATTTGGAATTTAGACCTTGCAAAAATAACTCTGCAACCCTCAAGAACCCTTGCTCACAAGTTAGTAAATACCTTTTTTTTTCCTCGCAACCACATTTTTAAAATGTACAGAAAACTGAGTGATTTTCCCAAAAATTTAGATCACCAGTGGGAGAATGGGCTCTGACATTTGGTTCAATGGGCAGAGATTTTGAGATTCTTCTACCTAATAAAAGAATAAATTAAATTTATTGTTTTTCTCTTTATCACTACTTGGCTTGCACTGTATTTATATAATATGTGTCTCAAATATAGATATTTTAAAAAGATATATATGTATATCATACATAGATTGTGGGAAAAACATATAATGTGTAATGTATATATGTATATATATTTTTTCCTTCCATGATCCAAAATATCATCACCATTTTCCACTGATCAATGTCTAGGTACTCTGGTAGCAAATTAGTTGTGTGAATAAAACCTCAAACTTTAGAAAGGTTTCCTCTACCCTGTGTGGGAACATTTTGAAAATTCTGAACTTACTTCAAGGAGGCAGCTAAAACTGTCAGACTGTTTCAACATACTTCTCCTTCACTTTATTTTTCTTGTTAATTGATAACATTAGGAATATTTTATCAGAAGTATAAGGAAGAAATAAAAATTAATACATGCCTCATCATAACCCCAAAGACATGAGTGGGCAGCTGAGAAGGGCAGAAGTGCCTTGCCTTGAGACCCAAGGTTTATGCCATTCCCTAAAATCAGATGATGAGCCACCACACTTTGAACAGACTTATTTGGGGACCCCTCCCAACCTCAACCACTAGACATATCCTCAAATTCAATTACCTCATCTCTGGCCTCTGCAGAAAAGAAATGCTTCAGCCCCAAATTGGGTCCACCCCCCCCCCATTATTTACTTCCACACCACCTACACACTGGTAAAATAGAGCTGTGGTATATAATCTACTTCTGTAATATAAATAATTACCCAAACAAGATAGTTAGAAGGAATGTCCCCCTCCTTTCAAAATGAAAATCCACATCATGCTGCAATATTTTTAGCTCCACTTTTCTATTTGGACTAATTTTGTGAAAGTACACATCATCATAGTCATTTACTTCAGCCATTTGGTGAGCTGCATTAATTTCTGCAGCTTCTTTTAAAAGATAAACCACATTTAATGGCCATGCTAAATATTATAAAGCCTTCAAACATCTGAAGGACAGCATGGTAAGTCTCCACTAGATTGAAAAGGACATTCATGTCCCATTTATAAGGATTCCTAATGCATTCTTCATTATCATTCCACTCACTCATTGAGTTCCATTATAACTTATATTGATTCTATTTTCAGAGGGAGTCTGGGGATGAGACAAAGAAGTAATTAAGTAGTTTTTCAAAGGATAACCACTGCCACCTAAAATAATTAAAGGAAAATAAAATACCTACCATCCTCTACCATATCAAAATGAATTCATAGCTGCTCAAGGAGTAAACTTCTGAAACATTAAAATCTAGAAAATTTGGAGAATTAGGGAGCATAACTAACTGAAACTGACTGTTTTTACGAGTGCCTGTAGACAGTCATGATTTGGTGTGAATTCACATCTGTCTTGGATATCAGCTACGTTCCAGGAATAGCTGTGGCTCTGTGCCACATCCTTGAAAATGTGTACTTTAAACATTAATGTCCTATAGGGGCGCCTGGGTGGTGGCTCAGTGGGTTAAGCCTCTGCCTTTGGCTCAGGTCGCAATGTCAGGGTCCTGGGATCCAGCCCCATGTCAGGCTCTCTGCTCAGCAGGGAGTCTGCTCCCCCCCCCCCACCGCCTTCTCTCTGCCTGCCTCTCTGCCTACTTGTATTCTCTCTCTCTCTGTCAAATAAATAAATAAAATAAAATAAAATTAATGTCCTATATAAATACTATATGCACTTTGGGCATATTCCTATGTTAAGGCATTGCTTTGTGGAAAACTGGTATTACTGTTTTTTTTAATTAAATTAAATTTAATTTAATTTAATTAAACTGGTGTTAGTTTTAAAAGATTTTATTTATTTATATGACAGAGAGAGACAGTGAGAGAGGGAACACATCAGGGGGAGTGGGAGAAGGAGAAGCAGACTTCCTGCTGAGCAGAGAGCCCGATTCGGGGCTCAATCCCAGGACCCTGGGAACATGACCTGAGCTGAAGGCAGACGCCCAATGACCAAGCCACCCAGGCGCCCCTGGTGTTAGTTTTAAAGCATTCAAATAAACTCTATTCAGGGGACCAAAAGGAAAAAAATAATTAGCTCTGCCTAAAAGAAATGGTGAGGTGGGCAGTATCTGTTTTAAATACAAAATTTAAATATGACCCTTGCCTCTGGTATTTAATTCAAGTGATTGATGTGCTATGCATATGGCAGCGAAATGTATAAATGGGAGTGGTAAAAATTTGCAAGCTTTAAAAAATGTATGTAGTCAGATAAGTTAAAAATTATCCATCCTTTGTGTTTTTCAGGAGTACCTACCTGACCCAGAAGCAAACCAGCTCAGACTAAGTCACATATGATCTTTTAGCACATTAAGTATGGTTGGCTCTCTGTAAGCGGCAGGTTCAGATATTTCCTGTAAATGTGAGTAGTAATTCACAAAACTGACAACACTGTTTTTTACAAAAGAGGATGGTGGGTCTCTTTATCTAATCAGGATTGGAGGCAAATTTAGCATTCAATCAAGCTATTCATACTTTAATCCCAAAGATATACAACTGAAAAAAATCTCTTAGATGTTTCGATCAGTGGTTTTTTCAAACTCTATTCTTCAGATGTGTTCAGAGGCCCTGGGGGCAGGAACAAGGCAGTGGAGGTAGTTAGAATAGATAAATTCCCTGTGCCATCCTTCAAACAAGAACAATCACCCCAATAGTGGGCTTCTATACAAGATAATAAAGAAAAAAATGCTCAGGCCGAAAACGTTGAAAACTCCATTTTTATTATCTTATAGATGAAACTTTTTGGTTCTGGAGGAAAGAGTTTGCACAGGCCTATTATTAGAAATAGGGTCAGAAACAGAACCTAATCCTAGGTCACACAGACAACTGAGATAGTTGAAGGTATGCATGTTACCCTTCATGGTCTGATGGTCTTCATTTGCGGGGTCATTCTTTTAATTCCTAGGATATAGTGATTCCCACCCAAATCCTCCCATTGTTCACAGTGTTCTTTGGTGACCTAGCTGTGTCTCATCACCAAAGATCTCTGTCCTGTCTCTCTCCACGCATCTCTGTTTCCAGGTTCTGGCAAATATACCAGTTGCTCTTATTTAGGGGAAATCTCCTTCCCTTACTAGTTCACAGGTGCCCCATGATCCCTTTTTGTTCTCTATTACCTCCACACACCTTTTCAAACAGATCATTTTTTTTTTAAGATTTTATTTATGTATTTGATAGACAGCGATCACAAGTAGGCAGAGAGGCAGAGAGAGAGAGGAGGAAGCAGGCTGTCCGCAGAGCAGAGAGCCGGATGCGAGGCTTGATCCCACAACCCTGGGATCATGACCCGAGCCGTAGGCAGCGGCTTTAACCCGCTGAGCCACCCAGGTGCCCCTCAAACAGATCATTTTAAAACACTTTTCAAGTAACTCAGTTCCCATATGCCATCAGCTTCCTGCTCAGAACCCAGCCCATTGCAAGATCAGGAAATAATTGCACAGAAAGTCTTGTATGTATTCAACATTTGGGGGATTGCTTTGCCATCTATAGTATTTTGTACTTTTGGGTACTGTGACCCATTTTCTCACTATTGAACTTGGAAATTTGTATAAATGAAACACACTAGGTATGAATTATAGATTTGTTAAGATAATATCCAGGGCATTACTTTAAAATATGACAACCCAGGCCTGGAAATATCTGACAAAGGTTGAGGATGTCTTGGTAAGGGATTACAGTGAAAAATAATTTTTTTCCTTCAAGGTAAGTGGCTCACAAAATCATTAAATCAGTTAGCTCTTGATATCCCCTAAAACTGAAATAGTCTTTTGTTGTCTAAAGATCACCCCCCACACACATACACACAAAGACTTAGAAGAAGTTGAGATTCTACATCTAGCACAAAATATGCCTTTTTATGTTTTATTACTGACCATAATTAAACTATTGTATATTCAGAAATGAATTGTAATCCTTAAGACCATTTTATTAATATTTTGTAGTAATTAAATACATAAACATTAGATACAACCATAAGTCAATTACAGTTATTGAACGTAGTTGTGTTTTAAAAGTTTTTGAAATTACATCTCATTTGGTGCTATATTAAAATAGAATGAAATTGGATATTGTTTCTTTAGAGAAAGCTTTGACTTTCTCTAGTCTCTCCAAAGCAAATTGGCATCAACTTGCAGATTCTATTCTGTTTTGCAACAGGGGCCCACTATTGTCCCAAATTCTGGCATATGTTTTGAAAAAGAATTTTTGCCACTCTGGCAACAATTGAAATTTAGAGAGTAAAAGAACACTTGCTTAGAATGCTAAAGTTGCTAATCCTGCAATCTCAGCACCAGAGATCTGTCTACAATAGAGCAATCTGATGTTTTTCCTTTTTGTTTTTTTCCCTAGTGTGGAAAGAAGGAAAAGAAAAATCTAACTATATGCAGTAGAATAAAAATCGAGTAAAAGCAGATGTAAAATTTCAAAGGATTAAGTAATAGAATCCAAAGCATGCAGTTAAAAACAAATTATTGAAATAACAAGCCTATTACATTCAAAAGGAATAAAATCTTGTCTTTCCCAAAGCCTAGGGCGTAGATTTCACAGTGAAGAATGACTTATTTTTTTTAACAGAAAAGAAATGGGAGCTTGATTTTCAAATATGAAAAAAAAACCTGTAAATACAAGTAACTAAGTTCATTTAGAGAACAAAAAATGTTACTGTATTTCATTCTGTTATGTGCTGTATGTGAAACTTTGTCAACTCTTAAATTACATATCCAGTGAAACCAAAGACAAACCCAACCGTAAGATTTTTATGAAAAACTATATGTTGAGAAATAGCCTCTTGGGAAAGCTCAAAGCTTTTTTTCTGTACCTAATGTCTTTACTGAACCACCCTCTTTTCTTCCCTAAGTATAGGGAAAGGAAGAGAGGAAGAATGGGTGCAATAGGTTGACCAGGTCTAAGAAGATTACATTGTTTATGGGGTTAATGGAGAGAGAATTGATGCCATGAAAGTAAAATATGTTAAGCCCACATGTTCACTGGAGCTCTGTTGCCCTCTCTCTCTCTCCCTCACTGTGTCTCTGTCTCTGTCTCTCTAACACACACACACACATACTCTCTCTCTCTCTCTCTCCCTCACTGTGTCTCTGTCTCTGTCTCTCTAACACACACACACACATACTCTCTCTCTCTCTCTCCCTCACCCTCTTACTCTATCTCTCACACCCTCACTCCCTCACTCTCTCACTCTCTCATTCCATTCTCCTCTCACTCTCTACTGGCATCTGACCCTGGCCAGGAGCTATTCCCCTGACCTAGCAGGGCCTGAAGCATAGGTCATGGCTAATTCCCACCATACACTGTGGACCAACAGGTTGTTCTGACACTAGCACCCTTTTCTCACATTGGGGAGGGAAATCTAAAATTCAGCTAGGCTTTGTGCTGGAAGTATCCAGAGCAAACCTAAAGCTCCAGTAACCCACACTTCCCCTAATAGGTAATCTTTCTGTGGAGTTTGAATATCTCAGTAGGGATTGGTTTTGAAGATTAGGGCCAAAGCCTCAACAGAAAATAGTGTTACTTTGCCTCATTAGAGAAAGTTCCTTACACACTGGGTGTTACACGCAAACAATGAATCCTCGGAACACTACATCAGAAACTAATGATGTACTGTATGGTGTCTAACATAATAAAAGAAGAAAAAAAAAAAGGAAAAGAAACTTCCTTATAGATCCTTAGGGCTTTTGGATATGATAGTTTCTCACGTCTTCATATGATCTGAATATTGCTATGTCCCCTGGCAAAATACTAAAACACTATCATTTCATTTCTTATAAGTCATGAAGTCTTCTCTTTCATGAAATGACAGTTTTGAAGAAAAGGAAAAACAATTCTTAACAACCAATATGACTAAAGTGAGCAAGTGTGAATGGCCTGTGCCCTTTCCTGGGCAGTACTTTTGCTAGATAGCAGTTACTGTGTCAGTTAGTGAGATCTTGATTTTAGAAAGATTTTGAGGGGTGCCTGGTTGGCTCAACTGGTTAAATGTCCAGCTCTAGATTTTGGCTTAGAGCATGATTTCAGGGTCCTGGGATAGAGCCCTGTATCAGGTTCCATGCTCACTGGGGAGCTTGCTTGAGGATTCTCTC
>RCUC01149293.1:0-84469 GCA_003697995.1 Taxidea taxus jeffersonii
CTGATTATCCCTCTGCCCACTGGACTCTGGTAGGAGGAATCTTAATGGAGAAGGAGTCACAGTAAAGAATCAAGGACGAAACACCTGGAAAGGATTCTGTAGGAATTCCTTGAAATATTTGCTACCCTCCCATCCTCTTCTCTTTCCTTCTGCCAGATTTTCTAGTATTCTGGACACACACAAGTTCTCACAGCCCATGCCCTAGAGAGCAGGCCCCGGGACCGCACACGCGGCTGGCTCTTCAAAGGCACGGCTGTTCTGTCCCCTGGTGGGCAAATAAACACAAAATGCTGCTGTTAAAAAACAAGTCCATTTCACATTTCATTTTGCTTGAGAAAATGGGAATTGCTGAGGAGATGCATGGAGGTCATGCTCCCCTGGAGTTTTGCACAGGGTCCTAGCTACTACCTGAACCAGCCAACTCCCATGATCCCGCTGATTACTTGGCAGTCACTCAGTTTTCTTCCCACACCTGGCCTGGAGCACCCACAAACACATGCCAACTCATATCTACATACTATCTCTCTTTTACCTACACTCCAGAGTCCCCAGAAAACAATAGTCAAATGGAGGCGACTTGCTAAATCTTAATACCTTGGCGCAGCCTCTAAGCACCTGTTTTTAATCACATCTTCGAACCTCAAGTGAGGCACGGCCATAAAAGAAGGGAAGCCATTCATTTATACTGTACAGAATTTCAATTTTTCTGAGGTTCCCACACAGTCATCTTTTATGAGCTATAGTAAAACCACATGTTTATACAGTCTCTCTCCCTAAGTCCCAAACATTTTAGCAACATTATCTTATGTAACACCTGGGGTTTGAGAAACAGGGCCTGAACAGCCAGGCATCACTTATGCAAACAGTTTTGAATTTTCCAGATGTATCCATTTCCCTTTGAGTTAGCAAAAACTTATTTGGAAGACATCTCCTCTCCCCTGCCCACAACTCCCAATCCCTTTCCCTCCACCTGCAGGTAATATTTGCTTCTTAAAAGAATCTCTGCCTTTGCAGTAATATGGAAGAGATTTTTCCAATTTGTTTTACAATTCCTGATGAATATCTTTATCTACATCTCTGTTATAGAGCAGCAGGGTACTGCCTAAAATTAAATCACAAAGTCACTGCTTTCCTCCCTCCTACCCAGGCTCAAAATCTGGGATGCACTGTTAACTCTTTTGTGCTCTTCATGTCCTGTATTATTTTAGCTGTCGCTAGTCATACAAAGTGGTTTCTTTCTTTTTTTTTTTTTTTTACTTTTTTTTAAAGATTTTATTTATTTATTAGTTAGAGAGAGAGCAGACAGAGAGGCAGGCAGAGGCAGAGGGAGAAGCAGGCTCCCTGCCGAGCAAGGAGCCTGATGTGGGACTCAATCCCAGGACGCTGGGATCATGACCTGAGCCGAAGGCAGCTGCTCAACCAACTGAGCCACCCAGGCGTCCCTACAAAGTGGTTTCTATATCTTCCTTTCATTTCCTATTGCTGCCATCCTACTCAGACTTGCAAATTCACAATTGGGCTATCTCACCTGGCTCTGGAGAAGTTGCCTGCTTTAATGTGTCTGGCACATTCTAGCCTCCTAAATCTTTTGATTCTCTCCTCTGCCAAAACACTGGCTCATGGCTGCCCATTGTGTGCATGCGTGTGTGTGTAAAGCTTTACCGGAAAACACAGCCATGCCCATTTATTTACATACTATCTATGGCTGCTTTGGGCTGAGTTCAAAGCCTCAATTATTTACCATCTGGCCTTTGACAAAGTTTGCAGACCCCTGGTGTAGGGAGTAATGCCTGTATCCCGGAGGCACATGGGCCTTGTATGACCTGGCCTCTATCCACTAGTCTTCCCCACCTAGCCTCTGTGCACATCCTCCACAACCCCACACCGTATCTGCCTAAGCTGGGCAGGGATCTTCACCAGCCTACATCTTGCCTCTCTACTGCTATCCATGCATTAGGTCTGCCTGGAGTTCTCTTCCACACACTCAAGCTCCTGGCAAACACCAGTCGTCCAAAGTCCAGCTCCAGGCAAGACGACCCAGTGATGCAGTCTCTGCAGCATGGCCCAGCCTCCCTACCTTCCTCTCCCTGGATTCAGGGTCTTTGTTTCTGGGTCCCACTGAACTCTGACATCTATATCCCACAACTTCTGCTTATATATGTGTTTCTCCCTCCTTAGGCCACAAGTTCCTGGAGAGCAAATATTGTGCCTTAATCTTTTTTTTTTTTTTTTTGTATCTTAGAGCCAAGTGTTACACTTGAAATATAGTAGATGCTCAATGTGTGTTGAATGACTGAACGAACAAGTGAAAAAACCACAACCTAACTCCCCATCTTGTTCCTTCTTCTTTCTGTCCAGCCTCATAGTCCCTAACCCACCTCACCGATTCCAGCCCTAAGCTTATGTTGTCCGGTCCACTCCCTTCTGGGTTCTAGTCCCTTCTCCTCCAGAGGCAGCCCCTGCCCACTCCTGTCCAGACTACTCCTGTCCTGCTCACCTCTGGTCAGTGGGGCAGCCAGTGACCCTCCTACATCCCATCCTGCTGTGTGGCTTTATTGGGCATCTCTTGCCTGACTGGTATGGATATGGGCCATGGCTGAGGACTCCTGCACCAGAATCTGGGCTCTGTCTTTTTCTTAGGTCAATTCCCGCTTGCAAATCAGTAAATTTTCTCATTAGTAAAATGCAAATGATTGGATGTATTTCACTACCTGCTAATGATGTGGGAAACAGAGACAGAAGAAAAATTATTAAATTTCCTTACCCACTGACAAGCCCTTAAAACAGGCAGAGTGACATTCCTCTAGGGACTCAAAGGCCTCCACCTTAACACTTTGCTAAGGGCAAAGGGTAGCCTGACTGACCCCTACCCCCAACCAGGATCCTGTAAGTCCTCTTCAACAATTCCTTTGGAAACTTTATCTCTAAACTCTCCAAGATACATGTTGACAATCATTCCCAAGCATATGGCCCACTGATACACATCTAAAGGGTCTCACAAAAGGTTTTATTACTGGTAATGAATAACCTTTTTCCCCCAACAATAGCTAGCCCCTCAAGGTCCTGGAAACCTTGCTTCCAAAATTCCTCAGAGACTTATGCCATCCCTAACCCCCTCCCCTCTCCTGGACTTGCAAGTATATAATGGACCATTCCTCACAGTCCTGGGGCAACAGCTCTTTCTGCCCAAGGGTCCTATCCCCGTGCTTTAATAAACCACCATTTTGCACCAAAGATGTCTCAAGAATTCTTTCTTGGTCATCGGCTCCGGGCTTCACCCCACCGAACCTCACTTATATTCTAAGACTTCATCACTAAGATGACCCTGATGGATGCACGTATATTCATTCATTCAACAAATATTTATTGATTGTGCCTGATGTACTAGTCAGTGATGGGACAAAAACCAAAAACAACAAGAGAACAAAACCAAAACTTACCAAATAATAAAACTAAAACCCCCATAAATCCCTCCCCTCATGGGGCTTACTTTCGTACTGAGGAGACAGACAAGTACAGTACTTAAAAGGTGAGAGGTTCTTGGAGACTGACCGAGCAGAAGAGGGTAGAGATTACAGTAGTCTTAGATAGTAGTTTATTTAAAATGTTATCTCTCTGAATCAGAAAGGTCTTTTCTTATAACTCCTAGGAAGCCCCAAGTCATATTTTACCATGTTAGCCAGTGGGGGCAAGCACTTAATAAAAATATTCATGGAATGAAAAAGGAAAGAAAGAGGGAAGGAGGAAGCAGTGTCCTTCAACATTCCTCACCAAGTACTTTCCAGACATTTCTAATACCAGCCAGGGAATGCCATCCATGTTCAAAGCATTCTTTCAGAGGCATTAGTTGGGCAGTAGTGGTGGTGTGAGATGGATCAGTGAGGGAGAAGCTGAATTTGGAGAAACCAGATGTGAGGAGTGTCATCCAAAAACCCAGAGAGGGGCTCGGTGAGATTACATTTCATGGAAAATTTGTAGACTAGATCCAAGGTCCTTCAGAATGAAGCTGGGATTTCATTAATTCTCACCTGATGCCATAGTTAGAGGGAGAATTCTGGATATGACAGGTGATGGCAGGTGGTAAAGGAAGAGAGGGAAGGAAAGAGACCAAGCTTGGGTTTCTGGACATTTCTTCTATCCATGCCTTTCCTTTCTTCCCCACCCCAAGCCCTTCTCCAGAGTGAGTCTGATCCTCACACCTGAGTCCACCCTCTCACAACCCAGACTCTCCTGTGAACTGTGTGCCCAGAACCCAGTTTGGCTCTGCTCCTTTATTCCCTCAAAAAGTAAATACTCCCGAGTATGAGGTCCAGGCTCTTCAGTCCTCCAAGACACACAAAAATCAGGGGAAAAAAAGGCACCTATGTGCATCAGTAGGCCATGACTATTTATAAACTGCCCCATACAGTGGAAGGAACCAGACGGACGCAAGGTCAAATCCCAGCTGTGAGAATCTACAGTTCTGTGACATTAGGAGAGCAAATATTGTGTCTTCTCTCAATTTTCTGATATATAATATTAAAGAATCCTTTCTTAAAGGTAAGATTATGACCCTTATATAAACATAAAATGACTATGTGTCAAATATATTATTTATCTTATTTAATTCATTAGCTAATGAGGGAGCCACTAAGATAGAACAACTAGTTGAAGGTAGAATTCAAGGAGTACCTGTCTATGGGTGATCAGGAACACTGAACTAAATTTACAAAGATTGATAAAACTGGTCAGTAACCTTTGGGTAATAATCAGCTGCATCTCCACCAAACACACTCATTTGCATTTCTAAGGCCAAGACCATTTGCATTGCTATCAGTTTTCTAGGACTTACAGATTGTAAATAGCTCAAAGACAATGAAATGCACAGACCCCACAGAATCAGAGAAGCTGGCAGATTGCACTCCAGAGAACACCAAACAGTCATCTTTTCATTGTTGTTGCTTTTTTTCTTCCCCCATTTTAGTCTTTCCCAGATTTTCCCAGCAGAAATATGGTGATGTTACCTGAGGTAATATATTTAAAACTCCCAGCACGGTTCCTGGCACATCATGGGGTGCTCTGTGTCTGGAAATTTCCTTCCCCTTCTTTCTGTCTAATAAAATCTCTAGGAAAGAATTCCTCAGAGGCAAATATTGCTAGAGAAATGTATAGCAAGGGTTCCAGGATTCAGAGGTGAAATTTCTTGCCTCTGGCTGAGAGTCTTTCTGATAGAAGGGCATGGGTCACCTCAGATCTGTCCCTGGTAGCACTTACCCCAGGGTGAATAGCCAGGATGCCTGTGCTGGATTTTTGCTCTCGTTTTATAACACATACACTGCGGCCACTCCCGTATCTCATGTGTGACTCACAACTCAGTGAGGTGGACTGTCCAGTATTAGAGTCATTCTTATTTTATGGAAGAAGAAAGTGATTCAAGGATTAAATAGCTTTGCTCAACTTCATGGCTGGTAGGCAGCCATGTTCAGTCAGTACTGAACAGAATCCATGTTTCCGAAGACTTTGAGAAAAAAATGTACATCCAAGACCCTCCCTTCTCCTGAAGGCCTGAGTTTATTGCTTTCTCTCTGTGTTAGAAATCTCTGAATCAAACTCAGCTTTTCTGGAACAGACAGGTTTAAGCAAGTATTAAGTTTTACATTACAGATTATTAATCTGCTACAGTGATTTTTATCAGCCTGTGAAATAACTGTCTATGTAATGTAAGGTTCTTAACTCCCTCTCCAAACCAACCCACAAGCATTCCACGGATACTGTTGTTGCTGGGTTCGGGGTCCCCTGAATGCACAGGGGCAGTCCCAAGGGATGGCTCCATGGGGGAACAGTTTGCTCCTACAGACAGAACCTATCCCAAAGGACAGAGCTGGGACAGTTGTCTGCAATGACCACAGTCCCCACCCCAGCCCCTGAATTCTCCCCCATACCAGAATCTGAGTCCTTCTCCTCAAAGGGCCCCTGGCTGTGACCTTCCCTTTACCCTTTAGACCAGAGGACCCCAGACTCTGCAAACGCCCAGCAGTAGGCTCCTAATAAAGGTTTCTGCTTTGGACCTCTTGCTCCTCTTCAGTTCTAGCCAGTTCACGGGGAGTCACATCATGCCACTTGCTGCTCAGAAAAATCCAGTGGCTTCTTGTTGCAGATGGAATTTTCTGGTACAGACTGAGCATGGCAATTTAGTGTGCAGGATGTGTTGTAGGGAGTCCCTTCAGGATGGACAACTTCAGGGAGGGAAGATTGAGTGGAGAGAGGAGTTATGCTGCAATGCAGTTTCAACCCGTGACAGTTTCAGCCGTCCCCAGAGGCTTCTGGACAACTCTCTTCAGGAACTTGCCATGTTTCCGTATCCTCCTCCTGCTACTTCCACCTCTTCAATCACAAGAAGAAAAGATACGGATACAAGGGTCCTCCCTCTGCTGATTTCTTCTCATTACCCCAGACCTCTGTCACACTACAGACAGGAAAATGTGGCTGCTGTCTCATTAATTCTCTGATTTCATGTCTCCATGTCAATTAAATGTTTCCATATTCCTATCCCACAGCTCGAGGAATAATATTAGTTTAATGTATTAAGAGGAAAGTAATTAAATATTTGTTCTAGGGTAATTGTATATAAATTGCATGACAATTGAGCTGGTGATGTAATTAGTGAATCTTAATTAGAGGCCCCTTTACAATCAATGTTTAATTTACTAACAACTGTTTTGGCTTAAGAACAAATTAAAGGCTTGTCATTGGCTTTCCACACCCATTTCGGGCAGAGCCAGCAGACTTACTGGCTGCAGTAAATGAAGCCTTCTCTGCTGTTGGCTGGCTCTGTGATCTCCAGGAAATCTTGGGCCCTCTTTGGAACTCAATTTTATTATCTTCAAAATGGGAACATTGCAAAGACTAGGACTAACAACTTAAAGTGTGTTAAGCATCTCCTACTACTAAGCACACTACTACTATAACAGTTGGAAACTGTTCTAAGCACCCAGGAGCAGCTCATTATATGTGGGCAACTCATTTAGGCCCCAAAACAACCCTATAATTAGGTGCTATTTTTATTGCCTGCATTTTGCAGAAGAGGAAACTGAAACACAGAATAGTTTTTCCATGGGGCAGAGAAAGAGAGATTTGGCTCCAGAGCCCATTCTGCCATCAGGTAAGGCCTACTACCTCTCATTACGAAGTCTAGCTTCTCCTTTGGCTCAAACGGACTGTGTACCCCAATCCTCCCTGCACCCAAGCCCTTCTACCTCATTGTCATTATTTCTCCCTCTCAGGCAAAGGCCCGCTCTATAGCTGAACTCTTGGCTTTGGTCTTTTCTGATTTGTTACCAAAACTAGTGAGAAAGTGAGAAAGAATTTCAATTTAAAATGGAACCAGAGGCTATGAAATGGAGACTCTCAGGCATGCACCCTCAGAAGAATGGAACTTAAGAACTTAGGAGTCTCATTTCCTGTAAATGCTGATTTATAGAAGATGGAGATTCCTTTCTTGACCAATGAACATATATCAAGAATCACTCCCCATTCCTAAGTCAAGTAACTGCTGGATTCTGGCTGAACTTCCCCCTTTGTACTCCTTGCCCATAAATATAGCCCTCTCCAAACTCTAAAAAGACTTACTTGCTTGGGGCACCTGGGTGGGTTAAGCATTCGATTCTTGGTTTCAGCTCAGGTGATGATCTCAGGGTTGTGGGATCGAGCTCTGTGTCAGTCTCCATGCTCAGCAGGGAGACTGCTTGAGATTTTCTTTCTTCCTCTCCTTCTGCCCTTCTCCACTCTCCCTCTCTGTTTCTCTAAAAAAAAAAAAAAAAAAAGCAAAACTTACTTTCTTGCAGCTTGTTAGAGCACATGTTTCCTGAATTTCAATTCCCTTGTTATTCCTGAATAAACTCAATTTCTGGTAATTTGAGATTGCCTCAGTTTACCCCTTTCTTCAGGGCGACCCCAGTAACATCCTGCCTCCCAGCTCCCATTGCCTCCCTGTATCAGTTAGGATGGGCTAGAGTATGTCATGGCGACAGCCTCAAATCTAAATGGCTTACAACAGAGGTTAATTTCTCACTCATGTTCCATGTCCAGTGTGGGAATTGTAAACAAATGCTCTGCCTTATTTTCTGTACTTCCAACTGTTCATTTATGGCTCTGCTCTAGGCCTTCTTACCTCTAGAACCCAGGCTGACAGGAGCCCAATGTCATCAGACCCAAAAAGGGAAAAGAGAAATAGCAGATCGAGAGCTGGTTCTTAAAGCTTCTGCTCAGAGGTACTAGAACACGTGAGACTCTAGCTTCCATTTTATGGCTAAAGCAAGCCACACAGCAACCCCAGAGTTCAACAAAATGGGATTTCTAGTCTGCACTTCCTCCACTTTGTATCCTTGCTTTTTGCCTTGAGATAAGTCTTCATTGCTCTGCCACTGGACTCCTGAATGTTGCTCCTGGGCATAAAATGCCTTCTTATTGGAATGCTGTCTGGAAGGGCTTGGGAAATAGCCCATTGTGAATACCTGCAGTCCGGAAAATATTTATTTACGATTCATAGCATCTCCCTACATGGTATCTCAATATCTTTCTCCACTGGCCTCCTTCCTTTTCTGCCTCCTTCCTGCCCCCAAATTCCTGACTCCATTCCTCCAGGGCCTGCATAACTAAGGCTAGGAAAATGCTCCAAGTTATTTCTTCATCTTGTAAGTCTTACAGTCCCCTTTGGGAACTGACTCTGAGCTCCATTTTTACCTCTCTGTGTCCCTCTCCCTATCTTAACTGGGAGAAATGAGAGGCAGAAGAGCAGGGGGCAGAGGGTTTCTGTTCCTGCCCCAGCTTAGTCACTAATACTGTCAGCATCACCAGGGGTAATTTTAGTCTGACTTGCCTGCTGCCTTGTCCCAGCATCCTGCCTGGCACATGGTAGGCACTCAATTTTTGTTTCTAGAGTAAATATTTATTTATTCATCCAAATGAATGGATGGTTGGAATTCCCTCAAAAAAGCTCTCCAAGGACCCTCCCAATTCTGAGTTTCCCTGATGCTATGTGATTCTATAAAATTCCCACTCCCAGATTGTCTTTTGGGACTGACAGGGCAGAGATACCAAACCAAAGAGCAATAAATGTGCAAGTGATTTTATACCTAATTGACAAACTAAATGTAGATAAATCACTAGAACCAGATGGTACTTGCCTGAGAGTACTGAAGGAACTCAAGGGTGAAATTGGAGAATTGTTGGCCACAATGTGTTAAGTGCTCGTTACAAAGGGATGTGGTGCCAGAGACCTAGATAGGGTGGTTGTGCTGCCACAGAGGATCCTGGGAACTGTTGAACAATGAGGCTGGCCATGAAACCAGGCAGGTTATCCACACTAACAATAGAGAGTATCATCATTAGCCAAAGCTACATGCCAGCGTAGAAGGCTACTTGGTTCTATAAGGGGAAATCTTTCCTGGCTAAATCTAGAATTATATGTGGAGACACATATGGGTAGTGGCAAAGGGCAGCCAGTGGAGGAAAGGATTCTGGCTCTCAGAATTAAATGCTAAAGTCAAAAAGAAAATAAGAAAAAAAAAAAAGAAAAATGGACTCATCCAAGATCAGATGTCTTAGAAAAAAATCTGATTTAAGATAGGAAACTGTATGGAACTACTAATGATTTATGATTTCATAGGTTTTCCAGCTTTTGAAAGAAACTCTGGAAATGTTGATCTTTACAACAACCTTGTGAAATTGGTAGAACATTTTTTATTAGCTGTCATTTGAGAAGTGACACAGAAAATAAATGACTTGTCCGAGTCACACGGTCAATCGGTAGAAAGTCTTACAACTAGAAAGCAGGTTTCTTAAATTCCAAGTACGTGTTTTCTTTTAAACAAGATATTTTAGAGCTCAATACCCACAGATTATTCTTATTTACCATGAGGAAGCAGATGTCCGAGTTTTCCATTGATTATTGTTATATGACAAACAACCTCAGAAACTTAGTGGCGTACAACAACAGGCATCCATTGCTTTTGTAATAAATGGGGTCAGCCGTGGGTGGGCTGCTTCATTCACATGTCTGGGAGTCAGCTGGTGGTCAATTAGGTGGTGATCAGCTGATTCAGCTCTGCCCTGTGTATTTCTCACCTTCCTTCTAGGACCAGCTGGTTTGCCTGGGCATGTTCTGGCATACTACCCCTTCTGCCTTATTTCCTAGACCAAGGCATGCCACATGGCCAATCCCAGAGTCAAGGGGTAGATCAGGTTATCCTGCCCATGGTGAGAGATTCCCATAGTACCCCCTGGTGAAGGATGAAGACTTGGGGTTATTATCACACTCAACCACGGAAGGCAATTCCAGTGTCATTTCTTAGTTTGTAAATGACTAAGCTATGTGTGAGAGTTAAATGCCAAGCAGACAGAGTTAAATACTCTGCAGGATTTGAGCCCTGGGGAGAAAAAGGACTGAAAACTTTAGTTTAGGATTAGGGTCTACTGAAAGTGACAGAACAACCTTACATAACTGGCATAAACAAGATGGACTCTTGATTGTGTCTCATGTAAACATGGAGGTGAGCACCCTCATGCTGATGTGGTCACCCAACTTCATAAAGTTTTAAAACCCATATATCATAAGTGTAAGTCTTTTTTGCACCACCCTTAGGGTGAGGGATACTGGTACAACTCCACAAGGTTCCTGCCATTTAAAACAGCCAAAGCAGCCAGAAAATGCCTGTCTCATGGCCACCTTCCAAACCTCACATGAATGCATGTAGTGTGTGTGTGTGCAGCGGGGGCTATGGGGACCAAATTTGCACCCAGAATCCTAGCTGCAAGGGAGCCTA
Source organism: Taxidea taxus jeffersonii (assembly GCA_003697995.1). Taxonomy (NCBI): domain Eukaryota; kingdom Metazoa; phylum Chordata; class Mammalia; order Carnivora; family Mustelidae; genus Taxidea; species Taxidea taxus. The sequence goes on from RCUC01149293.1 coordinate 10,803, forward strand.
GGAAATATAGTTCTAAACTTCTAGCCTTTGCAGTAAAAGAAAACACTAGAAGTTGAGAATGAATGTTAAGGGCCAATGATCTGTATACACCATACTTTGTAAAAAAGAGGAGAACTTCCAAGAGGAGAAAAATGTATTTCAAAGGATGGGCTTACAAAAGAGGATCTAGTGCTAGAGACTGGATGTTTGTGTCCCCTCAGAGTTCACATGTGGAGCCCTAACCCCCAGCATGTTGGGTATCAGGAAGTGGGACTTTGGGGAGGTGATTACACCGTAAGTGCAGATCCCTCATAAATGGGATCGGTGCTTTTATAAAAAGAGTCTCCAAAGAGCTCTCTCATCCCTTCCACCATCAGAGGCCACAAAGAGGAGATGGTCATCTGTGCATCAGGAAGCTCTCAACAAACACCAAATCCTATTGACATCTTGATATTGGACTTCTGGACTCCAAAACTTTAATGTTTGTTGTTTATGAGACACCCAGGCTATGGAATTTTTGTTATAGCAATGCTGAGGGACTAAGATGCATAGGTCTGAATCATCATGGCCCCTTGGCAAGACTCTAAAGTGTCCAGGGTTCAAGCAGCTATTTTGTTCTCTGCCCCTCTCTCCTCACCTCAGCTCCTTGTTGGAAAGATTTGCATTAGACCTTGTCCCCTTGAGAAGTGGGGAAGGGGGAGAGTATGGATCTCTTGTGGGCAAGTCACCTATCATTCTTGCCTTGGAAGGCCAGGGTGGGAGCTGATAGGACTGGGGAGATGAACAAGTGGTTGCAGTGGTCAACATGATCTTTTCTAACCCACCCACGTGGGGCTCTCTGCACCTCAGAGAGGCACAAATAAATACAGAGACACATACATTATTAAGTGTAATTACATTGTTACTTATAGGTTCATTTAAATACTCTGGACATTTTTATAACATAATTTGAGGTGTGATGTGTGCAGCAACAGCATTAACCTTTAATCATAGTTCTTTCCCTTCCAAATGTTGTAATGACCCCATTAATTAGTAATGAAAGGATTAAATAGGAGTAGAAGCCTTCAGATCATGATTTTTCTCACTGAGTCGTCCTCTCCCTAGATTTAAACGAGGCCTTCTGACGATCCTCCCCCAAAGAAAACACATCTCAGGATGGGTGAAAGGGAGATGTTGAATTTTATGCAGCCTCTTCTCTCCCAGAGGCACAGGGTGGAAAAGTGGGTAAGACAAACATTGTGTAATCAGGAATATTCAGTGCTAGCTCTTGGGATGTTTATTTGCTCCTTTGTTTATTTGATAATTGTCCCTTCCCAGCATAAGATTTGGGGATGGGGAGTGGTGTGAGTGATGCAGTTTGGAGCAGCACTAGGCCTTTAATGGAAGCAGCTCAGTACTGATTATTTCCTTCTACTCACTGCTTTCTCCCACCTTCCAATTCCCTCCCAGAGGCTCAATGGACTTTAGAGAATCCATTTGCCACCCTGTGCTTGAGTTGTCTGAGGTCCACACACTCATGTGTCCATACCATCCAGTCATCCACCCATTTTCTCCTGTGGTTCCATCCTGGTTTACTGGCTAACGCTGTGTGTCAGGAATTATGGGAAACACTGAGGAGATGAAAGCAAAGATTGTTGCTCTTGGAAACCCTGTCAAACTCAGTCATAAACTGACCGTTGCAATAACATATTAATAATAGTGATGATAGAAAACATGGTCTAGGGGAAGTTCAGAGGAAGGGCACCTGATTCAGTCTATGGTGTCATGGAGGTCTTCCTGGAGAAGGTGACATCCAGGTTGAGTCTTTTATGATAAATGAAGCTAACAAATGAAGAAACAGGGAAGGGCAAGTATTCCAAGCATGGTATATATCATGAGTAAGAGATCTGAAATAGCTCCTGTTCCCCACTCTGTACTTTAATCCAGTGAATACCCCATAAACTGCCCCATACCATATAGTATTCATGCAAATCATTCCCACCCCACCCCAGTTCTGGGCCCTACCCCAGTTCCTAAGATTTGGGTCTAGCATTGATTTAGCATCTTACTCTGGCTCCTGTAGACATAGAGGCTGTGCCAGGCTCTCCAGTCTAGGAACTCATGGTTACCTTTAGTGACTCCCAGCAACTCACTACACCAGTTTCCTGCCCTTAGCTTTCTGTGCAGCATAGCTTCTCCAGCCCCCTCCCCTTAGCTCCAGCTACCACTTTGCATAGCCAGCTCTTTCCAATTTGAAGAGAAAATTAGAAAAACACCACCATATGTCTAAACACACACACACACATTGTGCCCTGGGCCTATCCAGCCACCCAGCTGCCCTCACCCCACACTTTCTTCAAATCCTGGGCCCAATATATCTCTGGCATATACCTTCCTCTCACTTCTTTAGGCCTGATCAGACACACAGGTATTTCTGATTTTAACTAAAACACAAATTCAGCTGATTTAACTGAGAGAAAAATAATAACAGCTTACATAACATAGAAGTTCTTTTTCTCTCCCACAGAGGTCTCAGCGACTCGTCTAGTACTGGTAGGGTGGTTTCATAATCATTAGAGGCCTAGACTCCTTTTATCTTCTTGTTCTGTCAGCTTCTGTGTGCAGCACCCATCCTATGGCCACAACTGCTGCCCTAGCACTGTCCTCCCAGGGAACACAGGGCCATTCTATAAAGACATTATTTATAATTTGTTCGCATCACTTTTGCTCACACATACCAACACTTAGTCATAAAATGCATGGGAGGCTGGGAAATGTATTCTGGTGGCTATGCATGCCAATCTATCCATTTTAGGTAAGAAAGGCATATGGGTTTGGGGGGACAAGTAGTAAACCCTGCCATAATTTTTATAAACCTGCAAATGTGGGGCTCCCCAGATTTATCAGGATGCCAGGAGGCCTGATAATCTTCTGGCTGTAACAGCCTCTTGGCCTCTCTTCCTGTCTTCACTTCTTCATTCATTCAAAATATACTGAGTAGCTACTAAGTGGTAAGCCCCAGGGCTTGGTAAAATAAACTAACTCATTGCTAAAAGGAGAGACAAGTTGTGGATATAGCTAATTGCAATATTTGTTTAAAAGCGAGAAGCTTCATAAAAAAGGACTGATAAAGAGCTTCAGAAATTCAGGGCATGGAGAGTTCTTTCTTGAAGGATGGGGGTGACTTTATGAGGAGGTAGTGTTTGAGCTAGACCTTAGAGGTCAAGTATGATTTCCAGACTCAAAATGGTGTGAGCAACACTTCACTTTTCTTGATAGAGCATTTATTTAGGAAGGCTGCAAGGAGCTCATCTTTCTGGTAGTTGAGAAACCAGGCACAGCAGGGAGAGGAAAGGAGGGCCTCCCCACCTGGTTCTGGTGACCAGGGTAAAGCTGTCCCCTACTGAAGGAGTTTGGGAGAATTGCAGAATTCAGGCTATACCCCATGCTATGCTTTAAAAGGCACATAGTCAAAGACTCTGGACTCAAGGTTTTTATAATCATTAGGGTTTAGAATGGCAATTGGGAGCATCAATAATGGTTCACTATTATTCACTGTTATTGTTGAGAAAAAAATGAGAACCAGGAACTGCTTTAAGTGCTTAGAAATGGTTTTAGCCATGCAGGGAAAGCAGAGATTCTTCTGGGTTGATGTGATTAGAGAGATGGAATTTTAGATGATTCTTGAAAGATGGGTAACCTTTTGCAAGGTGGAAAGGAGCTCATGAGGAATTCCAGGGAAAAGTCTGATGGGCAGGGAGGGATATTGTAGCTCCAGGAGACATTGGTATCTTAGTTTGGATTCCCCAAAAGCAGACTAAGGGTTTGTGTGTAAGTAGTTTACATGGAAGTGATCTCAGAGAACAAGGGGGACCAGGGAAGTGAATCTGGAAAGGAGGGAGCACCAGCTAAGGATGGGCTTCAAAGTTTCTGTCACCAGTGCCCTCCCCATGTGTACCTCATCCAGGGCACCTCAGGCCTGCACAGCAGATGAAAGAGACTTTTGACTCCCACCTCCACTGGTTAAGGATGTTAACTGCCAGGTGAGCCTGTGGGAGTGTTTATTGGGCTCCTGCAGGTGTCCCACGCTTCCTGGGTATCAGAAAAGTCCCAAGGCAGGAATCAAAGGTGTGCAATGCAGGCTAAGGTGAGGTGCTGTTAGAGAACACAGAACACCTGCCCTGAGCCTGTGTGGGGCTAGGGGAAGAAGAGGGGCCAACAGGATAGGAAGTAGTATCCAAGAGAGGTCCCATTCAGGAAGCTTGAGACATTCTGCCATAGTAAACACATCTTAAGTGTCCACAGACACAGGCAGGGAATTCAGTGTGTGCAGGTAGTGGGAGCAGGAAAAGAGGAAAGAGGAGAGGGGATGAGGGGGAGAGGATATACACACAATGTGCTGACTTATAGTAAACACTTCTGATGAGGAGGCTGCAGTGTGTGACTCTGGGAATGAGAAAGGAGAAATGCTGGGGGCCCAGTCCCTTCTGAGCACATGCCCAGAGAGCAGTGGAGCCCCGAGGGAGCAGACAAGGCAGGGATAGAGTTAAAAGCCAGTAGAAGAACTGGAAAGTGGGTAAACATGTAGGGTTTCCTGATATGAAGTAGGTCAGGTCCATTTCTGGGACTCAGCTTTCTCATTTAAGAGAGGTTGGACCCATGCTTTCATTATTCAGAACAATTAACATAAATTCTTTGAAGTTCCTGGAGCCAATACAATTAGGAAGCATAAGCCTTGGACAGCATTCAGGAAGCCATAAATCTTGAACAGAACCTTATATGAAATTACATCAACATGATGGGCGATGTGGTAGGGAATGGTCTACTTGGCAGGAATAATATTGCATACTAAATCTTGGAGTTGAAGGAGGAATAGGATGACCTGTTAGTAAGAGGTAACAGTGATGGCACATTTATAGTGGTCCAAACCCTGTTTTAGTCATTTACATGAATTCATTTACTTAATCCTTACTGCAATTGCAACAGTAAGGTGCACCTGGAAGATGTGCCTGAGGGGAGGGCGGCTTGGAAAAGTGAAAGAATTGGGTATTGTCCTGGATCAGAGCTAGAGAGTCAATGGGCAACTTGTTTCTTACCTCTGGGACTATTTCTTAATGTGAAAGAGACATATAGGTGCACTAGCTCTTCAGATTAGTGATCCTATTCAGAAAATTGTTGGAGGAGGTAATCAAAAGGATATGACCACTGGTTGACCCTAGAGCTGTTCCCAGGCAATCAGGGGCTCTTCACTCCCTCCCCATCCTTGGAATGTACATTCTGCCTACCATTGACACAGTGGGAGCTGTTCCAAGGATACAACCTTGAGAAAGTAAGATGCTGTTGAAACCTTCTGGAAGGTATATGGGACTGAACTTAGTAAAGGCTTTTAAGATTTTTTATTTATTTATTTGTTAGAAAGAGTGAGCACAGGCAGACAGAGTGGCAGGCAGAGAGAGAGGAGGAAGCAGGCTCCCCGCCGAGCAAGGAGCCCGATGTGGGACTCAATCCCAGGATGCCGGGATCATGACCTGAGCCGAAGGCAGCCACTTAACCAACTGAGCCACCCAGGCGTCCCAGTAAAGGCTTTTATATAAACTTTTAAGAGTTGGCTGGTGGGTGTGGAAATCTACTCATCTTGCAGCTACCTAAGACAAACCTCATATGTAAGTTTCCTTCCTTATTAAACCTGCCACCTGGTTTGCCTCTTCCTTTCAGTATTCCCTTGCTCTCTATATACAAGGACAGTTTGTGAACCAACAAAACATTTTCACAGTGGCCAGCCCATAATGGGTGCTCAGGGACATCTGAGACATAGGCTTTGGTTATAAATACTGAAAGCTTCAGGACATTTCAATATTTGGAAGTAAGAAGAAGAAATGTTTGAAATCAGCAACATTCTGGACCCAAAAACTATGGTTTACCCATAGCATTGTATTTCATCACACAAGTATCTGGGCAGGGTGGGGGAGGTTGCCTAGGTGATTCAGTTGGTTAAGCATCAGACTTTTTTTTTTTCATTTTTTAAAAGCTTTTTTTTTAAAACATATAATGTATTATTTGCCCCAGTGAATGTATTATTCACAGGTCTGTGAATCATCAGGTTTACACATTTCACAGTATTCACCATAGCACATACCCTCCCCAGTATCCATAACTCAGCCACCCTAACCCTACCCCTGCCCCCCAGCAACACTAAGTTTGTTTCATGAGATTAAGAGGCTTAATGGTTTGTCTCCCTCTTGATCCCATCTTGTTTCATTTTTTTCATCCCTACCCGCCATGATCCCCACCCTGCCTCTCAATTCCTTATATCAGAGAGATCATATGATAAGTCTTTCTCTGATTGACTTATTTTGCTTAACATAATACCCTTTAGTTCCATCCACATCATTGCAAATGGCAAGATTTCATTTCTTTTGATGGCTACTAGTATTCCATGTTTTTTTTTAAAGATTATTTATTTATTTATTTATTTGAGAGAGAGAGAGAGAGCACGAGAAGGGAGAGGGTGAGAGGGAGAAGCAGATTCCCCGCCGAGCAGGGAGCCCGATGTGGGACTTGATCCCGGGACTCCAGGATCATGACCCGAGCCGAAGGCAGTCGCTCAACCAACTGAGCCACCCAGGTGCCCCCCATGTTTTATATATTTACCAATCACATCTTCTTCATTCATTCATCTAGATGAATGGACATCCTAGATGATGGACATCTAGGTTCTTTCCATAGTTTGACTATCGTGGACATTGCTGCTATAAACATTCAGGTGCATGTGCCCCTTTGGATCACTACATTTGTATCTTTAGGGAAAATACCCAGTAGTGCAATTGCTGGGTCATAGGGTAGCTCTATTTTCAACTTTTCGAGAACCTCCATGCTGTGTTCCTGAGTGGTTGCATCAGCTTGCATTCCCACCAACAGCGTAGGAGTTGATCTCCTTTTCCCCTTTCTCCACATCCTCACCAACAACTGTTGTTTCCTTACTTATTAATTTTAGCCATTCTGACTGGTGTGAGATGGTATCTCACTGTGGTTTTGATTTGTATTTCCCTGATGCTGAGTGATATGGAGCACTTTTTCATGTGTCTTTTGGCCATTTGGATGTCTTCTTTGCTGAAATATCTGCTCATGTCTTCTGCCCATTTCTTGATTGGGTTATTTGTTCTTTGGGTGTTGATTTTGATAAGTTCTTTATAGATTTTGGATACTAGCCCTCTATCTGATAGGTTATTTGTGAATATCTTCTCCCATTCTTTCAGTCATTTTTGGTTTTGTTGACTGTTTCCTTTGCCATGAAAAAGCTTTTGATCCTGATGAAATCCCAATAGTTCATTTTTGCCCTTGCTTCCCTTGCCTTTACCAATGTTTCTAGGAAGAAGTTGCTGTGGCCGAACTTGAAAAGGTTGCTGCCTGTGTTCTCCTCAAGGATTCTGATAGATTCCTTTCTCACATTGAGGTCTTTCATCCATTTGGAGTCTATTTTTGTGTGTGGTGTAAGGAAATGGTCCAGTTTCATTTTTCTGCATGTGCTGTCCAACTATCCCAACACTATTTGTTGAAGAGACTGTCTTTTTTTTTTCCCACTGGACATTCTTTCCTGCTTTGTTGAAGATTAGTTGACCATAGAGTTGAGGGTCCATTTCTGGGCTCTCTATTCTGTTCCATTGATCTATGTGTCTATTTTTGTGCCTGTACCATACTGTCTTGATAATGAGAGCTTTGTAATAGAGCTTGAAGTCTGGAATTGTGATGCTGCCAACTTTGGTTTTCTTTTTCAACATTCCTCTGTTTATTCTGGGTATTTTCTGATTCCATATAAATTTTAGGATTATTTGTTCCATTTCTTTAAAAAAAATTGATGGTATTTTGATAGGAATTTTGTTAAATGTGTAGATTATTTTAGATAGCATAGGCATTTTCACAATATTTGTTCTTCTAACCCACGAGCATGGAACATTTTCCCATATTTTGTGTTTTCCTTAATTTCATTCATGAGTACTTTATAGTTTTCTGAGTACAGATTCTTTGTCTCTTTGGTTAGGTTTATTTTTAGGTATCTTATGCTTTTGGGTGCAATTGTAAATGAGATCTACTCCTTAAGTCTCTTTCTTCTGTCTTGCTGTTTCTTTATAGAAATGCAATTGATTTCTGTGCATTGTTTTTATATTCTGACACTTTACTGAATTCCTGTATTAGTACTAGCAGTTTTGGGGTGGAGTCTTTTGGGTTTTCCACATAAAGTATCATATCATCTACCAATCATGAGCATTTGACTTTTTCTTTGCTGATTCAGATGCCTTTTATTTCTTTTTGTTGTGTGATTGCTGAGGCTAGGACTTCTAGTATTATGTCGAATATCAGTGGTGATAGTAGACATCCCTGCTGTGTTCCTGACCTTAGGGAAAAAGATCTCACTTTTTCTCCATTGAGAATGATATTCGCTATGGGTTTTTCATAGATGGCTTTGGTGATATTGAGGTATGTAGCCTCTATCCCTACACTTTGAAGAGTTTTGATCAACAAAGGATGCTATACTTTGTCAAAAGCTTTTTCAGCACCTATTGAGAGTATCATATGGTTCTTGTTCTTTCTTTTATTAATGTGTATTATATCACATTGATTGATTTGTGGATGTTGAGCCAACCTTGCAGCCCAGGAATAAATCCCACTTGGTTGTGGTGAATAAGCCTTTTAATGTACCATTGGATCCTATTGGCTAGTATTTTGGTTAGGAATTTTGCATCTTGTTGTTAATCAAGGATATTTGTCTGTAATTCTCCTTTTTGATGGGGTCTTTGTCTGGTTTTGGGATCAAGGTGATGCTGGCTTCATAAAATGAGTTTGGAAGTATTCCTTTCATTTCTATTTTTTGGAACAGTTTCAGGAGAATAGGTATTAATTCTTCTTTAAATGTTTGGTAGAATTCCCCGGGGAATCCATCTGGCCCTGGGCTCTTGTTTGTTGGGAGACTTTTGATGACTGCTTCATCCTTACTGGTTATGGGTCTGTTCAGGTTTTCTATTTCTTTCTGGTTCCATTTTGGTAGTTTACATGTCTCTAGGAATGCATTTATTTCTTCCAGATTGTCAAGTTTGCTGATGTATAGTTGCTCATAATATATTCTTAAAAATGTTTGTATTTCTTTGGTGTTGGTTGTGATCTCTCCTCTTTCATTCAGGGTTTTATTAATTTGTTTCCTTTCTCTTTTCTTTTTGATAAGTCTGGCCAGGGGTTTAACAATTTTATTAATTTTCTCAAAGAACCAGCTCCTAGTTTCATTGATTTGTTCTACAGTTCTTTTGTTTCTATTTCATTGATTTCTGCTCTGATCTTTATGATTTCTCTTCTCCTACTGTGTTTAGGCTTTATTTGTTATTCTTTTTTCAGCTCCTTTAGGTGTAGGGTTAAGTTGTGTGCTTGAGACCTTTCTTGTTTCTAGACAAAGGCTGGTATTGCTTATATACTTTCCTCTCAGGACTGCTTTTGCTGTGTCCCAAAGGTTTTAAACAGTTGTGTTTTCATTTTCATTTGTTTCCATGAATTTTTTCAATTCTTCTTTAATTTCCTGGTTGACCCATTCATTCTTTAGTAGGATGCTCTTTAGCCTCTATGTATTTGAGTTCTTTCCAACTTTCTTCTTGTGATTGAGTTCTAGTTTCAGAGCATTGTGGTCTGAAAATATGCAGGGAATGATTCAAATCTTTTGGTACCATTTGAGACCTGATTTGTGACCCAGAATGTGATCTACTCTGGAGAATGTTCCATGTGCACTAGAGAAGAATGTGTATTCTGTTGTTTTGGGATGGAATGTTCTAAATATATCTATGATGTCTATCTCATCCAGTGTGTCATTTAAAACTTTTATTTCCTTGTTGATCCTTTACTTAGATGATCCATCCATTTCAGTAAAGGGGGTGTTAAAGTTCCCTACTATTATTATATTATTGTTAATGTGTTTCTCTAATTTTGCTATTAATCGGTTTATATATTAGGCTGCTCCTATGTTAGCAGACATGTGGGTAGGTCTGCTGCTCCTATCCAGCATAGATATTTAAAATTGGTAGATCTTCCTGTTGGACAGACCTTTTAAGTATGATATAGTGTCCTTCCTTATCTCTTATTATAATCTTTGGCTTAAAATCTAATTTATCTGATATAATGACTGCCACCCCAGCTTTCTTTTGATGTCCATTAGCATGGTAAATTGTTTTCCACCCCCTCACTTTAAGTCTGGAGGTATCTTTGAGTCTAAAATGAGTTTCTTGTAGACAGCATATTGATGAGCCTTGTTTGTTTTTTTTTTTAATCCATTCTGATACTCTGTGTCTTTTGATTGGGGCATTTAGTTCATTTACATTCAGGGTAACTATTGAAAGATATAAATTTAGTGTCATTGTATTGCCTGTAAGGTGACTGTTAACTATATATTGTCTCTGTTCATTTCTGGTCTCTTACTTTTAGGCTCTTTGCTTAGAGCACCCCTTTCAATATTATTGTAGGCCTGGTTTGGTGTTTGCAAATTCTTTTAATTTTTACTTGTCCTGGAAGCTTTTTATCTTTTCTTCTATTTTCAATGACAGCCTTGCTGGTGTAGTATTATTGGCTGCACATTTTTCTCGTTTAGTGCTCTGAATATATCATGTCAGTCCTTTTTGGCCTGCCAGGTATCTGTGGATAGGTCTGCTGCCAATCTAATATTTCTACCTTTTAGGTTACAGACCTCATATCCCAAACTTCTTTCAGGATTTTCTCTTTGTCACTGACATTTGTAAGTTTTACTATTAGATGACAGGGTGTGGACCTATTTTTATTTATTTTGTGAGAGATTCTCTGTGCTTCCTGGATTTTGATACTTGTTCCCTTTGTCAAATTAGGGAAATTCTCTGCTATAATTCACTCCAATATACCTTCTGCCCCTCTCTCCCTTTCTTCTTCTGGGATCCCAACTATTCTAATATTGTTTTGTCTTATGGTATCACTTATCTCTCAAATTATCCCCTTGTGGTCCTATAGTTGTTTGTCTCTCTTGCTCAGCTTCTTTATTCTCCATCATTTGGTCTTCTATATCACTAATTCTCTCTTCTTTCTCATTTATCCTAGCAGTAAGAGACTTCTATTTTTATTGCACCTCATTAATAGCTTTTTTTATTTCACCTTGGCTAGATTTTAATTCTTTTATTTCTCTAGAAAGGGATTTTATTTCTCCAGAAATTCTCTAATATCTGCCATGCTAATATCTGTCAAGCCCAACTAGCACCTTGATAATCATCTTTCTGAACTCTAGTTCTGACATATTACTAATGTCCATATTGATTAGGTCCCTAGCCATTGGTATTGCCTCTTGTTCTTTTTTTGTGGTGAGTTTTTCCACCTTGTCATTTTATCCAGATAAGAATAGATAATAAGAGAACAAAATACTAAAAGGGCAACAATGACCCCGGAAAAATATACATCAGCCAAATCGGAAGAGATCCCAAACTGGGAGTAGAAGAAAGGGGGGAAAGAGAAAAAAAATGTATATATACACACACACATATCTATATGATATATATGACATATATGTGTGTATAAACACACAAACACACACAAACTGGTGAATAGAACAGAGTCACACATTTGATTTTGGGTGTATTTTGGTCTGTTAGAAGAAACTACCTTCCAAAATTTTAAGGAAAGAAAGAAAGAGATATATATATATATGTATATATATACATATATATGTATTTTTTGTGTATGTATATATATATACACACACACACAAAAATAAGGGTAAACACAATGAAGGGATGGACTATGACTATAAAGTTGAAAATTTAAAAAGATTGTATAAAAGAAATTGATAAGAACTTGGTTGAAAAAAGAAAAAAGAAGAAAAAAAAAGAGGAAAGAATGTGATCAGGCTGGAGACTAGAACGAAGCCATGTGCTAGATTTAGGGTATATTGTGATCTATTAGAATAAATTGTATCCCAAAACTAAAGGGAAAAAAACCCACATACGTATAAAAAAAAATAAGTTTAAATACAATGAAGGGATAAAATATGACTATAATAATGAAAATTTAAAAAAGTTTTTAATAAGGTATTGATAAAATAGTTTAAAAAGTTAAAATAGGAAAGAGGAAAAATTTGAAAAATAGAATAAGAAAAAAATAAAATTAAAAAAATTTAACTTTGAAAGACTAAAGGATCATGGGGGAAAAAGCCATGAATTCTACGTGTTGCTTTCCCCCTAGCTCTGCAGTTCCTCAGTTCTCATTGATTGGTGAACCTGGTCTTGGCTGCATGCTCTTGCTGATCTCCTGGGGAGGGGCCTGTTGCTGTGATTCTCAAATGTCTTTGCCAGAGGCAGAATTGCACTACCCTTGCCAGGGGCCAGGCTAAGCAATCTGCTCAGGTTTGCTCCTGGGAGCTTTTGTTCCCTGAATGCTTTCCATACAGCTTTGGAGGACAGAAATGAAAATGGCAGCCCCCCAGTCTCCCACCTGGAGGAGCCAAGAGCTTGGGCCCGCATTCCTCAATGCAACCTCAGAGAAGCAGTCAATCCCTCCCATCTCCCTGGTCTCTGGCCACTCTCTGTGCTCACCTGGCCTGTGACCGGCATTTTTATCTCTGGCACAGGGCCCCATTTGGAGTCTCTGAACCTAGCAGATTCCTGCCGCGCTGCTCTTCCCAGAGCAGGAAGGTGAGTCTCCTCAAATCTGCCACTTGTGGGGCTCCTGCTCCAAGAGCAATGGTCCAATTGTGTCTTGGACCACAGTTTAAGGTAACCCCGAGCTGAGAGGCCACTCTTGGCTCCATCTCTGCAGCCTGCTTCCCACGTTGATACCTGGGAGCTCTATCACCCTCAAATACCCCTGGTCTTTCTGTGACCCCACAGGTCCTGAGACCACACTGTCCCACGAGGGCTCCACCCCTGGTTTAGCGTCTGGAGCGATATCCTTCAGTGGAGCAGACTTCTAAAAGTTCTGATTGTGTGCTCAGTTGGTCTCTCTCTTGCCAGGAGCTGGCCTCTCCCCCAGTGGTTTATCTTCCCATTGCTTCTGATTCACTTCTCTGAACATCCTACCTTCCAGAAAGTGGTTGATTTTCTGTTCCTAGAATTGCTTCTCTTCTTCTCTTCTTTTTCCTGTTGAGTTTGTAGATGTTCAGAATGGCTTGATAACTAGATGAACTCCTGGGGCCTGATGATATTTTCGTATCCTACTCCTCCACCATTTTTCTCCTCCCCCTAAGCATCTGACTCTTGATCTCAGCTTAGATCTCAATCTCAAAGTTGCAAGGTTGCAAGTTCAAGCCTGCATTGGTCTCCATACTCCATGTGGCATGGAGCCTACTTAAAAAAACAAAAACAAAAACAAAAACAAAACAGCACTGCTATTCAACATAGTACTAGAAGTCCTAGCCTCAGCAATCAGACAACAAAAAGAAATTAAAGGCATCCAAATTGGCAAAGAAGAAGTCAAACTATCACTCTTTGCAGATGATATGATACTATATGTGGAAAACCCAAAAGGCTCCACTCCAAAACTGCTAGAGCTTGTACAGGGATTCAGTAAAGTGTCAGGATATAAAGTCAATGCACAGAAATCAGTTGCATTTCTTTACACCAACAACAAGACAGAAGAAAGAGAAATTAAGGAGTCAATCCCATTTACAATTACACCCAAAACCATAAGATACCTAGGAATAAACCTCACCAAAGAGGCAAAGAATCTATACTCAGAGAACTATAAAGTACTCATGAAAGAAATTGAGGAAGACACAAAGAAGTGGAAAAATGTTCCATGCTTGTGGATTGGAAGAATAAATATTGTGAAAATGTCTATGCTACCTAAAGCTATCTACACATTTAATGCAATGCCTATCAAAATCCCGTCCAATTTTTTCAAAGAAATGGAACAAATAATCCTAAAATTTATATGGAACCAGAAAAGACCTTGAATATCCAAAGGAATATTGAAAAAGAAAGCCAAAGTGGGTGGCATCACAATTCCAGACTTCAAACTCTACTACAAAGCTGTCATCATTAAGACAGTATGGTACTGGCACAAAAACAGACACATAGATCAATGGAACAGAATAGAGAGCCCAGAAATAGACCCTCAACTCTATGGTCAACTAATCTTTGACAAAGCAGGAAAGAATATCCAATGGAAAAAAGACAGCCTCTTCAACAAATGGTGTTGGGAAAATTGGACAGTTGCATGCAGAAAAATGAAATTGGACCATTTCCTTACACCACACATGAAAATAGATTCAAAATGGATGAAGGACCTCAACGTGAGAAAGGAATCCATCAAAATCCTTGAGGAGAACACAGGCAGCAACCTCTTCGACCTCAGCCACAGCAACTTCTTCCTAGGAACAACGCCAAAGGCAAGGGAAGCAAGGGAAAAAATGAACTATTGGGACTTCATCAAGATCAAAAGCTTTTGCACAGCAAAGGAAACAGTCAACAAAACCAAAAGACAACTGACAGAGTGGGAGAAGATATTTGCAAATGACATATCAGATAAAGGGCTAGTATCCAAAATCTATAAAGAGCTTAGCAAACTCAACACCCAAAGAACAAATAATCCAATCAAGAAATGGGCAGAGGACATGAACAGACATTTCTGCAAAGAAGACATTCAGATGGCCAACAGACACATGAAAAAGTGCTCCACATCACTGGGCATCAGGGAAATACAAATCAAAACCACAATGAGATACCACCTCACACCAGTCAGAATGGCTAAAATGAACAAGTCAGGAAATGACAGATGCTGGCGAGGATGTGGAGAAAGGGGAACCCTCCTACACTGTTGGTGGGAATGCAAGCTGGTGCAACCACTCTGGAAAACAGCATGGAGGTTCCTCAAAAAATTGAAAATAGAGCTACCTTATGACCCAGCAATTGCACTACTGGGTATTTATCCTAAAGATACAAACGTAGTGATCCAAAGGGGCACATGTACCCGAATGTTTATAGCAGCAATGTCCACAATAGCCAAGTTACGGAAAGAACCTAGATGTCCATCAACAGATGAATGGATAAAGAAGATGTGGTATATATATATACGATGGAAGACTATGCAGCCATCAAAAGAAATGAAATCTTACCATTTGCGACGACATGGATGGAACTAGAGCATATTATGCTTAGCGAAATAAGTCAACTGGAGAAAGACAACTATCACATGATCTCCCTGATATGAGGAAGTGGAGATGCAACGGGGGTGGGAGTTAAGGTGGTAGGAAAAGTAAAAATGAAAGAAGATGGGATCGGGAGGGAGACAAACCAAAAGAGACTCTTAATGTCATAAAACAAACTGAGGGGGTGGGAGGGAGGGTGGTTGGGAGAGGGTGGTGAGGTTACATTATATGTTTAAATAAAAATAAAATTAAAAAAAACAAAACAGAAAAAACAAAATAAAACAATTCTAGTATCTGTGGGATGCTATACTGTCCTGGGCTCAGGGAATGCAACCTTGAGCCAGGCAGACAAAATCCTTGACCTTGCAAAAATTAGTTCTCCTGGGAGGTGTCCCTCATCAAACAGCACCACATGTAAACAAATCTTTGCAAACTAATGAGTTCAATGAAAGCCAAATTCAGGAGCCATGAGAGAGGACCTAGAGGAACCTGATCTAGTTTGGTATAAAAGGGCAGGCTGAGTCCTGCAGGATGAATTGAAGATACTAGGTGAAGGACTAGGTGAAGAAAACATTCCAGAGAGCAGAATGAGGTCAGGCTTTTATCATCACCTAAGGTGGAGCTGGAGTGAGAACATGAGGGAGGCCAGATCTTTGACCCTAAGTGTATGGGAAGCCACTAAGTGGGTTTAAGTAGCTGGGAGGATTAGCACTATCTTAAAAATGTCACTCTGGTTTCAATGAGGAGAAAGATTAAAAAGGGTCAGTGGGGTACAACAAAATATTATAGAGCTTTGGGCAAGACACAATTGTGCCAGATATCTTTTTTTTTTCCTCTCTGGTACTGCTCTGTGCTCCAGGAAGCAGGCCTCGACTCCTTAACCAAACCCAAATAGAGACCTAGGAGCCTGTTGGGGGCTATATTATGGTGACTCAGTAAGCCCTGGATGAACTTGGGAATGAGTACACCCTTACATACCTGTGGGGAAAGGTAAGCAAGAACATGTCCCAGAAAAAAAAAAAAAAGCTTATGGAAGTGGTACTTTTACATCTGTGTTTAATTTTAAAATCCTGCCATGACTAGATTGAAGCTGGTTGAGGCCAGTCTGGTGTTCCTCTGAGCCCCAGCAACCAGCATATAAAGACTGTCCTCATGGGCTAAGGGTCACCCCTGGAGAGCAGACATTGTCTTCCCCTACCACACAGTCAAACATACATCTTAGTAGCAGTGGACATCAGACAAACCTGAATTTAGATTTCAATTCTGCTACTAACTAGCTACAAGCCTTTGGGAAAACAACAACAACAACAAAACAAAACCTAGCTTCTCACACTCAGATTCCTCAATATAACAAAAATGTATTAAGCATCTACTATATGCCAGACAATAGGCCATTCTTGGATCTTTATACATTGCTATGGACTAAGTATTTGTGTCCCATTAAAATACATATGTTGAAACTTAATCCCTGATATGCAGTTAGGGAAGTGGGGTCTTTGGAGGTGATTATGAGAGTGGAGGCCTCAAATGAGATTAGTACCTTTATTAAACTAGGTCCCAGATGGATCCCACTCCTTTGGCCATGTGAAGACACAGTGAAAAGATAGCTCTCCATGAACCAGGAAGCAGGATCTCAGCAGCCCTTGAAACTGCCTTGAACTAGGAGAAATAAATTTCTGTTGGTTATAAGCTATCCAGTCTATGGTATATTGTTACAGCAGCCCAAATGATCTAAGACATATACCTTATATAGTTAACCTTCATTTTATAAATGGGGAAACAGGCTCAGAGTGGTTAAGTAACTTGCCCATTGTTATCCACAACTCAAAAAGGGTAGGATCAAGAATCACACAAGCCTGCTTAACTCCAAAGCCCCTCCACATCTCCCCATTGTCTGCAGACAGAGTCAAGAAATGAATGCCAGAATCTAAGATGGTGCACCTCTCTGTGGATACCCAATGTCATCCTCTTATTTATTGAACTCTTTTGTTTTCATCTTTAAAAAAAAAGTGTCAGACACATGGTAGGGGACACAGTGAATGCTATTCACCTCATTAGCTTGCTCCTCACAAACATTTTCATCTCTTTGCCCCCCTCATCCTGCCCTCACCTCCTCCTAATTTCTCTTGTCTCCCTCCCCAACACACCTCTCCCCTCCTTCCTCTGTCCTCCCCCTTGCTGGGCCTTGCTCTTCAGACATCTCATTAAAGTAATTGTTGACCTGAATTCCTATTCTCATGCATCTATAATTATGCTCCACAGGAACCCCTGGGGGATTCGAAACAGACTCTTAATCTAGTCCACATGAATCAAAAACAACTCCCAAGAAAGCAGTTTAATAGACACAATTAACGGAATGTTATTTGGCCATCCATGGGAAATGTTCCCAGTCCAGCACTGCCTACTTCCCTGGTCATGGTGCTCAGAAACATCAAAGGTACCATTTAAAATGGGTAAGACTTCAGGGTTTAATTTAGTTTTCCTAGTTAATTAACTGGATGCAAAGATAGGTAGTGAATTTTGTGAACAGGATTCCATTGTCTTTATATTCTCTCCTCTGGGCTAGAGGACCTCATCCAGGCCTTGAAAACTTAGTTTTTCTCCAACCCAATGTAGAGGTTAGTTCTGTTCATCAGCCCAGGGCCTATATGTTTGTGCATATCACACTATATTAGCAGCAAGGCCAGAGACTTTTCTGCACTTTCTCTGCATCCACTCTCTCTCCCAACCTCAAGAAATCCTTCTCCCTTCTCCCCTTTCCATAAATTTCCCACCATAAGACTTCCATTCATGGATGCCAGGCACCAGCATTGCAGGAATGCCCCCATCAGCAGGATGAATGATCCAGCTGCTCATTTTGTGGAAGGTTCCAAGAAAGGTGTGGATGCCAGCATCTTAAACAAAGAACTTTTTTCAGGGCCAACCTAGAGGAAGACATGGGTGGGTAATGCCTTGAGCACACCTCCCTATCCTGGGGTCCTCCACTAGTTAAATACCATTTTTCTAAAACCTCATCTGTCCTTCATGTATAGTCTATAACAGTTGTTCTCAAACTTGAACATGCACCAACATCTCCGGGAGGGCTTGTTAAAACAAATCTCTGATTCTCAGGTAGGGCCCTTCTAAAAGTTCTTTATGAGGATGATGCTGTTGGATACAAGGTCTTTGTTATTCAAAGTATGTTATCAGGAACCAGCAGCATGAGCATTACCTGGACACATGCTGGAAATGCAGAATTGCAGATCTCAAATCAGATCTGCTGAATCAGAATCCACAATTTAACAAGATCCCCAGGTGATTTGTGTGTGCAGTAACATGTGAGAAGCATTAGTTTAGAGAAATGTCCCTGAGGTTCTAGATAAGCAGGAGTTGAGAGTAAGCTGGAGGGATGATGGTCCTATCCTGCCAGGGATGTGACAGGAAACCAGTGTCTTCAGAACAGCCCTCACTCCTCCCTTCTCACACACACTCACACCCCTTACAGTCACCACTAATGAGAATTATCTCATTGCCCATCTCTGCCAGGGCCTCAGTTTTGGGACAGTTGTTTTTCCCAGGGAATTTTGGTAGGAAGACTCCACCCACTGGTTTTAGGCTTATTGTTAACACCACTGTTCCCCTACAGATATCTGCCACAGCCGTTTCAGTCCTATAGTTGCTTGTCTGTTCCTCCATGGAGAGGGAGACCAGCAGCCATTAGTCCCCTTTTGCTTCTAGAATCCTCTTCCAAAAAGTAATTAGAGACCAATAAGATCATTTTGTCTTATTGTCATTATACCATGGCAGCTCTCATGAAGCAAGATTATTATGCATCACAGAAAAAATTAATCCATTTTTATAATCTATATTATTTCTCTGTAAAGGGATGAGAAATCATTTTCTCCAATGCCAAGAACAATAACAGATCAGCCAGCCTCTCTACCCTGAGCTACACAAGACCCTCTAGCATTCAGCATTCTTACTCTAGCAGGAATATGCAGATTAAGTGGGGAAAAGGCACGGACACTCTTTAATGGGTTGGGGACCTTTACCAATATGTCTTGAACTTCCCAGCAATTCTTAATACACCTCTGTTGCTTAGGCTTTGGTCTACATCTGTGTTGGATTTACTTTTTTTTTTCAGTTAAACCATATGAATGATAACAGCTAAATCTTATTGAACTGTATATTATTTAGCCAAGAATATTATATGGCAGATGATGCTAATAATAATAACTTAGTACTTAAAATGTACCAGTCATTATTCTAAGTATTTTCTATGTATTCACTCATTTAAACCTCACAATAACCCTGGGAGGTGAATATACTATTATAATCGTTCCATTTTACCTATAAAAAACCTGAAGCCTAGAGAGATTACATAATTTGTACAAGGTCACATAGAAGCACATGGCTAGTGAGCCACAAAGTCAGGATATGAACCCAGATTCCTGTTGTTTAACCATTATGCTATACTACATCCTGAGTTCTCAAAGTTTATTCATAGTTATGTCAGGTAGGACGTGAACTTTTAAACTATGGATAGAGAAAAGAGGCTGAGTTCTTGCTCTGAAGTCTCTTCCCTCGTTCACTGATGATATTTGCTCTTCCTGATTTTGCAGGCCAGTTTTTTTGTAGATAGAGCTGTTTCTAGAGTCTGTGGAGGTCCAGAACTTTCTCTCATGTCCCATAAGAGGCAGAACTTATTTGATTTCTTTACAGCCTCCTCCTTTTCCTTCTTCATCCATCCACTCAGGAAACATACATCACACATGCACCACATTCTTGACTGGAGTGGAAGTCATTCTACTATCCTTCTGTCTGCTTACTATGTAATGAGGTAAACAAGTGTGCTTGCAACTGAACACAAGGCAAATAGAATGTGTGTTATATGGAGATGCAAGTAAAACTTCGACAGAGCAAAGCACAAGTTATTAATCAGAGTGTGAAGTCCTCTAGAGCGATCAAACCTTGGTCATCTTAATTTCTTAACCACTGGTACTTCAGAAAGTGCCTTGACAAAGCACTTGGTGAGCAGGTCAGATGAAACTGGAATATCCGGGGCACCTGGGTGGCTCAGTGGGTTAAAGCCTCTGCCTTCGGCTCTGGTCATGATCCCAGGGTCCTGGTATCGAGCCCCACATCTGGCTGTCTGCCCAGCAGGGAGCCTGCTTCCTCCTCTCTCTCTGCCTGCCTCTCTGCCTACTTGTGATCTCTGTCTGTCAAATAAATAAAATCTTAAAAAAAAAAAAAAAGAAACTGGAATATCAGAGAAGGCTCTGTGAAGATTTAGCATCTTGGCTGGGTCTCAAATAATGGAATTATTTGTTAGTAGAATTTTGATTTGTGCAGAAAATGAGGGAAAGGAAGTCCCTGGCTAGTGGAACAGCAGGAGAAAATACAAGAAGGACCTGTTGAGAGGAGAGAATTGACAATGGCTTCATTTAGGAAGCACATGTTTACGGAATCACTTTTCTTTTTTTTTAATATATTTTTTTAATTTTTATTTATTTGTTATAGAGAGAGAGAGAGAGAGAGCAAGCACAGGCAGACAGAGAGACAGGCAGAGGCAGAGGCAGAGGGAGAAGCAGGCTCCCTGCCGAGCAAGGAGCCTGATGTGGGACTCGATCCCAGGACGCTGGGGTCATGACCTGAGCCGAAGGCAGCCGCTTAACCAGCTGAGCCACCCAGGCGTCCCCGGAATCACTTTTCAAATGCACTACAAGAATAAGAATTAACCACTGAGTTTAACATTTTTCTTTTCTTGGAGTTTTTCTGATATGGGGTTGAGTGTCTTTATCATGTTCACTTGCCACAGGAATGGTGCACAGAAAGTCACCTTCTTGTCTAAAATGTCTTCTGTCTCCACCTTCTTCTGGCTGCACAGGTCTGACCTTGAGGTTCCTGAAACATTCTCACTCCCCACTACAGTTCCTCTGGTTAAAAGGCTCCTGCCCTACCTTACCACTTCATTCAGGTCCAGAGGGACACCTGCAGCTAAGCCCATAAACTGAGTCAGGTGAATTGGCTTATAACGGATGGGCTCCTCCTATGGCCCATCCCTTGAAGGGATGGCAGGGAGCAGAGGGGCTGTGAAAATCAGGACTAGACAGCCCCTCTTAAACCCTTCATTCTTTCTTTCTTTCCAGAAACAATGCTTATTTGGGGTAGCTTCTGGGGAAATTCCAATCCAAAGTACAAACTAATAGGAAATATTGGGAAAACTATAACAGGTTAACAGAAACAATTTCTTTGAAGGGAATTTTGAATACTACCTTTTAGTGTTACATCAGCTTCCCTAAAGACACAAATCCTGGGGATGCTTATGTAAACCATAGATTCCAAGGCCTTCACCCAAGATTTACTGAACCATAATTTCCAGGATAGAGCTCTGATAACCTGGCATATATCAGCACTTCAGGTGATTCTTAACAGGAAAGTTGAACACAAGATAATTATGCATTCTGCATCTGAACAGGCTGGCCTTTGTTTTCCAATCAAGGCTGCTGCCAGCCTGGGAAGCCTTCCCCCCTCCCCAGGGGTTGGGCGCAACCTGGTATTAAAACCTCCCTCCAGTTCCCCGCTATTGGTGTTTTATGGAACAGGAAACAAGTGAAGGGTGTGGGAGTAGTTACTGATTGAAAGGAAGGGAACCAATGAGAAACATAGGAGCCACTGCCTACCCAGGATGCTTTTGGGGGCAGGGCTGGAACTAAGACTACACAGGATATAAAAACCACGCTTTGTAGCTTACGTAGGTAGTAGTGTTGTGTTCGTAGAAGTGGCGGTGGCTCCTAGAGGGTGTTAGGGCAGGTATATCTGCTGAAGTTCACCTGAGGGGGAGTAGGGTGAAGCAGAAAAAGTTAGGAGGGTGGGGGCAAAAAGCACTTTTTTACTTTCAAAAGAGAAAGCATTTGGGGAATGGGGGTCCAGCAGCTCTATCCAAAAGCCAGTCTTTCTTGGCACTCTCCTGTATGGGCTTTTTCTTTTGTTCTCTCCAAGGCTGTCCTGAGCTGATAAGAATAAGGGCACTTGCCCCTTTCTGCTTAGGGAGATTTTTCTGCCTATCTTAAGTCTGAAAAACCTTTCTTCATGGGTTTTCTTCTCTAAATGAATAAGCCTTAAAACTGATGGTAGTTAAGGCAAACTTGGGAAAGTTGTCCTTTTCCCCCAGGAATGACTTTTCTGCGAATGGGTCGTTCCAGTAACTAATGGCTTTATTGATGGGGTGAAGGTAGAGAAGGTTAGCTCTGCTAAACTCCAGCTGTAAACTCAAGCAATGGGAAAAGCTTGTCCACCTGAGGCCCTGAACTGGAGTGTATGGGCCTAAAGGGATGACTTGCTGTTTCACACTCCTAAGACCCAAATCTCAAATTATTTTGGGGGGGGGCAAGAACTTCTCCTTAGCCTTTCCTCTGACAGGGTGACAAATTCAGGACTTTCCTCCTATCCCCTGAAGTTCCTCTGTTCTAAGTAAATTCTGGCCTGGAATCTCAGATCCTGGAGATTGGTGTTCTTTGTTTGCTTCTGAACCTTTTCATCTCATCCTCTAACCTCCCTGAAGCTATCCTCTAGGGACAGAGCTGCTGCATGGTAAGCATGTTGTTGGAAAAGCCAGGACAAAAACCTGGCAAAACCTAAAAGTTTGGAGACACACATGTTTTCTCCAGCTGAAAATATCAATGTGGGTTGAACTGGGACAGCAGATGGTAGTTAAGGCATCAGCCCTTAAAGATAGTTTTCTTCTAGGGATGGTACTAAAGTTCTCCAAGATCCATTCCAGGGGAGTGCCAGTATAGGAATTAGACTGACCAGAGTTTCTCTAACAGGATTCTAGCCATACAGCTCCCTGCTGACCTAATCTGAGCAAACCACGCCCTTCTCTGCCTCCCTTGAGAGGAAGTAGTGCATAGAGCCCATGCTACAGCTATGACGACAGCTGCACCTAC
This sequence comes from Taxidea taxus jeffersonii, assembly GCA_003697995.1. Lineage (NCBI taxonomy): Eukaryota > Metazoa > Chordata > Mammalia > Carnivora > Mustelidae > Taxidea > Taxidea taxus. The sequence goes on from RCUC01149293.1 coordinate 33,822, forward strand.
AGCATCATGATGATGAGCCTGGCCTGTCTGACAGGGCCTAATATTAAAGCAGACTAAAGGCTGAAGGCCCGAGAGCAGCAACTGAAGTCTGAGTACGCATGAGGGGAGCTCACAACATCATGTGGCAGCCTGAGAAGCAGGAGAACCTGAAGCTTGGAGGTAGTCCATCTGCTAAACTAGACTGCTGAGTGGGAAGTTCTGACCTTACCTGAGAATCCAGCAAGGCCAGTTGGCATGGAGTTTGCTCAGCTGAGCCAGTTGTGGGCCAAAATTGACAAAGGCTTAAATACAAACTCCTAAAGCCACTCCTTTACAGCCACTCAGTGTTTCAGGAGCTATTGTTTCTCTTCAAATGTGTGAGTGATGGGGTCTGGATTCAGCACCAGCAGGAGCTGATGTACTCTTGTGGTGGAAACCACACTGCTGCCCAGAGCCTCAAATCTGATCCTTCATGTAAAAACCTAAATATAAATAAATCCTTCACAGCATTGTGGCATAGGACGGTGAGCTTGTGCTCCACTGGGTTCTGTCTCCGATTCTGGTACTTACTAGCTCAGAACCTGGTCAAATTACTGATTCAGGGAAACTGGCTTAAACAAGTTTTGTGATAAAATGAGACCAGACGCAGACGAAGACCCAACTAATATAGGCTCAATAAATTTTAGCTGCTAAGTGGCAGAGTATTCTGCCCAGTGTGATCTCCTATGGTTCTGTCATGGTTGTCTGACTTGATGCAATTTCTCTACATCATGGAACTTCACTTGAATGTAGTTCCTTATAACCTTTGTAGCTTGTCAATCTAAACCCAGCTTGGTACCTCATACTTCGCTTACCTCCCTCTTCCCAGGTAGACTCTTTGCAACTTGGATTACATAAACCTGTTCTTTTCCTGAGACATTGCTTCAAATGCCTGAAGAGTGTTGCTTGTAAATTGCTTAGGGATCAAAGTGTGGTTGGTGAGGATGGATCTTACAAGGTTGGAGCTAGGCCAGTAATATGGAGAACTCACTTAAGGCTGCAACTAGATTCCCTAATGAACTAAAACCAGGGACTGGATAAAATCTGGAGACTCCTGTAGGTTGAACAAGCTGGCAAACAAGTTCTTTTTGTAGACTACTGGTGCCACTTGAGGCAACCTCTGAATTCATGACCTCCATTCTGCAGCCATGGCTATAACTTACCCTTGATAATTTACTCTTGATTAAAGGCCATAAAGATATCCAGGGACTCCTCCACAATCAGCTATAGTGTTCAGTTTAGCAGCAAGTCCCTGGGGGGCAGGCAGACAGGTGGTGGGATTGTAGATACATGATAGTGACTTAAACCCAGATCCAGCACCTGCCTGAGCCTGGCGGAGCCCAATCGCTGTAGCCTGGGCTGCTACTCAGAGCTAACTTCACTTGGGTGACACTGAGCTTTGTGCCAAGTCACAAGACTTAAGAACCCATGGTTCAGCATTATAGCCCTGAAGAGGGTCCCAGCTTACTCAGCTTAGATTAGGCATAAGCTAGGTGAGGGCCAACTCAGTGCTGCCAGGTATTGCTGATAATGGATTGGATGGTAAATCCAGTGGCTTGTCTGGGCTTTGTCTCCTGCTTCTGGAGAACTGACTGGAGGAGGATGGATCTAGAATGAGGCAAAATACAAACCGTAGATGTCTTCCAGGGAAGCTATTATAACAAAGTTTGCCTTTTAAGCTTTCCCTAAAAGGCCTTCAACAATGGAGAAATGTGGTGGTTCATGGAGTCAAAAAGTTGAGGTCCTGTAGACATCAGGGCTAGATGTTGCTTCAGCCTGGATTCTGCCATTTCTTTTTTTTTTTTTTAAGATTTTATTTACTTATTTGACAGAGAGTAGGCAGAGAGAAAGTAGGAAGAGAGGCAGGCAGAGAGAAAGGAGGAAGCAGGCTCCCCACTGAGCAGAGAGCCCGATGCGGGGCTTGATCCCAGGACCTGGAACCATGACCTGAGCCGAAGGCAGGGGCTTTAACCCACTGAGCCACCCAGGCACCCTCATTTCTCTTATTTTAATTGAATTAAGCCAGCTGATTATTTGGCCTGTTAAAATGAATACACTAAAGCCTATTTCTGAGCCATGAGGTTTCAGCTATAATCCTAGAGAGCTTGGCTTACTGCTGCCAGTCTTATAACCAGTAACTATCAGTTGACAACCTTGTACTTCTTCCCCTGCCGAAGTCCTTTTGTAACCATCCAGTGTGGTGCTCAAGAGACTCCTATTTTTTGCATAGCTCCCACCCCCTAGCATAAGCTATCTTCAGCCTTTACCTGGTTAGCATGTTCCTTTTTTCCAGCTTGGTTCCTGGTTTTCCCTCATCACTTAACTGCATAACCCTTGGATAAGGTAACTCTTTACTTTGGAATTCACGGTAGGTGAGGGACAGTGGGAAGGGGGGTTTATGTAGCCAGGTCCTCTTCCAGTGGAGGCCTCCTAGCAGGAAGAACAGAAGCCCACTCTTTGAGGAATAAGACTCCCATCTTATCCTCTTGAGGACAGTGCAGGCTGTAGATGTTCCCACCTCTTGGCCAAACTCCACTTGTCACAGCCCATGCTCTCCTAGAGTGCCTCGTCCCTGAACACTTGACAAATCTCCAGCCCAGCATGCTTCCTTCATGGGCATGGGGTAGATGTTGGGCCTGCTTGTGACCTGTCTGGTTCTGTTGTCTTTACCAAAAATGATGACACCATGGCATTGAAAGCTCTTGAAGTGATTTGAGATAGTGTGGGAACTGCACAAAAGCCTTAGACTAAGAGGTATCCCTGTGGGGAAGAAATGGTCTCTTGCCATCCTTTTTTGAGAAGTTTTTCAGGAAATTGAGATGAGGGCAAACTTCTGACTCCTTGGACACTTGTTTCAGAACTAGTTGCTGGTTCCATCTACACCTGTCTGCCCCAGAATTACCTTTCTTTGTGGAAACTTTGCAGGGTTAAAGCAGGACTGAGGGGACTGATACTTATTTCAACCAATTCTTAGATACCATGCTTTTACCACTAAACAAGCTCTTCTGGAGCTGGCAATTCCAGGTCCCCACAATTTCATGCACAATATAATCTGACAGTCCTCTTAACTTTGTGTTCTCTTTGAAGAAAACCATAACTGGCAGAGGGGGAGAAAAACAACTGAATAAATGGTCTTCATAAGAGGAGAATCCCAGAGAAGTTTGAGATCATTCAGCTCTGTCTGTACTCAAACTTCAGAACTAGTTCACTTTCCCAACCTAACTATCTAAATCTCCAAACAAGTCCTTTCCAGTCCCTTTGCTTGGAAAGAAGCACTTTATATTAGGAATGTTGCAGACTTTTTTTTTTGCCAGTCGTTAGGACTACCTTGCATATTAAAGACTTGTTTCATATCTAGTCTGCCAGTGGCTTTCTTTAGGGCTGCTGGAGTTTCTCTTGCTTGAAAGGCCTTCTTTGTTTCAGTAACAGAACGAAACCTAAGACAACTTTCAGGGTTCCATCCATTTTAAATACAAAGGTAGTCTAACTTGTTCTAAATCATTAAATGTTTCAATGACCTTTATTGCATTGTCAACCTCTCCTTATTGACCTGAGATGTTTTTATTCTAAATTAACCTAAGTGGACTTCTACTTTCTGTTCCAATATGAAAGTGCTTAGAAGCCAGGTTTCTTGCTTTAGGGACAGGACTGCTAAATTAATTGAATCAACTCCTAGATCGATCAGAATTGAGGTCACAGGGTAAACTTCTGTCCTTGGAAACTGGTGGGAAAGATAATCTTACCTTGCCAAGAGCAAAAGCCATAGCTGGAACTAGCAACCAATCAGTTGGAACACTTAAAGGATAATTGTCAAATTGCTGGAGGCTCTGTGGACTAGCTTGAGAGTTAAAAACTCTGGAGACCTGGTTTTAGGAGATCCCCACACTTCCATGAGTTTTACCTCCTAGTTTGGGCATGGAGAAAGTGGTCCTGGGTCTTTAAAAGCAGTAGCCGGCCTGATTGAACAATCTCCTGGAGATCTACCTTGGCTAGCTAGGAAGACCAAAACCCAAGCATTGCCTGAAAGCCAAAAGGAAGGGCTGGAAAGTCTAACATGTCAGCCTGAGGATCTATAGATCCCGCCTGGCCTTATAAGCCAGCATTGCAATTTGGCTGGAGTGGGGCAGGATATAAGATCTGTGATGGGCACTTGGGAATCTGCTATCCAAGCTCTTAGAACTCCACAGGAGGGCTTTTTCTGGCGCTTTGTCAGACAGTCCTGTTTCTAGGCTCCCACCCAAGGGTTTCCATGCTCTATCCTGCCTTGCTTCCATGTGAAAAGCAGAACTGAATCTTCAGACCTTCACAAGTACAGTTGTCTTGTGTTGCTAGAGTAATCTCTCAGGTGCCTATTTAGTTGCTAGCATTTGGATAGATGGTAAGTAGGGTATAAATCTTCAGTGATTAGAAAAATCCCTTAAAATCTCCCAGGACTAAATTCTCCCTTCTGGCTCACAACTTACAAGCATTTTAAGTCCACTGGAAGCTGCATTGCCTGACCTGGTCACCTGTATGGACTTGAGTCTTAAAGTGAGGGGACATGGTCTCCTTAAATCAGCCCATTGACACTTCACCATAGATAAACTCTTGTTCTGATTTGTGCATTTTAAAAAACAAATGCTGGTCATTAAACATTCTACCCAAGCTGTTCATTCAGACCACTGCAAAGGTCTTATTGGGAAGGATTCCAGCTAAGGATAAGACCCTCCAACCTGTCTAACTCTCCTGAGTCCAATTTCTTTGAGTCCCATTTATTTAATGAGCAGGCATGGATGAGAGTGTTGACAAGTTCTATAATGAGCTTGCGTTTAACTTTTGAACCTATTTCCTGTTAAGCTGCCATGTCAAATATCTCCTTCCCCATGTCAACAAGATCTCTAGACCTCCATTTGATACCTGATGGCCCATTTACTTCTTCTGTCAAGGAATGCCTCATTCTATCAGCCAGGAATCTTCTGGCCAGGAATGCCTCATACTATCAGCTCGACAAGATTCAAAAATCAGCTGGCTAACAAACTAACCAAGAATCCAAAAATGGATTTCTCCTCTGCTTGTCTAGTGACTCCCAAAGGTGGACCAACCATGGTACCACACATCCCTTAGGACTCATTCCCCACTGGAAGAATTGAGGGCTTCAGACTAAAGCACAATGTTCCAAAGGTGCTGCAACTGCTTCCCTTCCTAATGATGAAACTCAAATTTGAGGACACTATGCTTAAAGGCAAAGCAGTCCAGGTACCAAATCAGTCCTCGAGCTTTCAGTAAAATGGTTTTGTGATCCTATGGCATGAGTTGTTGAAGTACCCCATCTAGGGTCCATAATTAGACTTATAAAATTCAGTGAAAGAATTTTGGCTTGTACTCAAGGGTAAGCTTGAAGGTTCTGTGGTGTTCATGCTTGGAATCTAAGTGGAGCCAGCAGATAGTAGAGAGCTTGACTTATGCTCCTCAGAATCTGACACTGATCTTGTGAACATTTTAACTTTTTATAGAATTCATGGACTTAATTGTCTTACTCCAGATTAGAGTTCACTGATCAAAAGTAGATGGCCATATTAGTTCATGGCATACGTGTTGCATGCAAGTTCTCTGCAAGGTTTTCTTACCCACTTCATATGCAAATATTCACTTGTATATTTGAAATATGTAACTAAACATCTAACACCATAAAAATGGACTTTTTTGTTTTTTCCACATTTCCCTGTTCATATGCTCCCTTGGTATTGGACATATAAGTTGATTCCCTACTGACCCAGGTAATGCTAAATGAACTTGAAGGGAGAGACATTCTTGGGTAATTAGAGTAGCTTCATGGAAGTACCTAGGTTTTCCTCACTACTTGAGTCAGCTCTGTTCTAAACTTGAGCCTCCTGAGCAGTGTTAAAGACCTTGGGTGAACACATTTTATGAGGGATAAGATCTACTTATTAGGCACTATTTGGAAATTAAACATGAGAATTTTTTAATACTTTTGAGAGAACTAGTTTGGGGGGGCATCCTAAGGTAGAGATGGGAATTCTGTTCTCAGCTGTTCATATACTCAGCAATCTTTTTTTTCTGGCTTAACTAGGTATCCACACTTTTTTTAATTTAAGCTTTTTTAAAATTTAAATATATAATGTAACCCCACCACCCTCTCCCAACCCCTCTCCCCCCCACCCCCCTCAGTTTGTTTTATGACATTAAGAGTCTCTTTTGGTTTGTCTCCCTCCCGATCCCATCTTGTTTCATTTTTTCTTTTCCTACCACCTTAACCCCCACCCCGTTGCATCTCCACTTCCTCATATCAGGGAGATCATGTGATAGTTGTCTTTCTCCAGTTGACTTATTTCACTAAGCATAATACGCTCTAGTTCCATCCATGTCGTCACAAATGGTAAGATGTCCATCAACAGATGAATGGATAAAGAAGATGTGGTATATATATACAATGGAATACTATGCAGCCATCAAAAGAAATGAAATCTTACCATTTGCGACGACATGGATGGAACTAGAGCGTATTATGCTTAGCGAAATAAGTCAACTGGAGAAAGAAAAAAATGACACACTTTTTTTTAAAGATGACCTCTTATGTTAGCCAACATGTAGTACATCATTAGTTTTTGATGTAGTATTCAATGATTCATTAGTCATAACCACTCAGAAATGAAGATCCATATCTAAGACTTTCATGTTGACTAGGAGAAATGACAAACCTGTTAATTGCTTAAGTGGCAGATGAGCAGTATTACATGTGAGAAGAACACTCCTAGCATACTTGGGAGCATCACCAATGAATCCTCCTTGAGCGGCAAGATGTGAGTAGAACTTTTCCTGACTTATCAAAGGAATAGAAGACAGTTACTGGAGACTTAGTTCTTCTAAAGGGTCATTGATTAGAGCTAGAAGCAGAGTAAGAGAAACTAAAGAGTCTTCCATCTTGGTCACTAAACTGAAAGGAGGCCAAGCTTGGAATTGGTTAGCATTGGAATTGTTCAGCTCCAAACTCTACATGTAACCTGCAGAGTGGAACAAGTAGCAGGGAAGATAGCCCTACAGGCATACATGCATGTTAAAAAGACTGTGAATTGTCCTAGTTGAAGGAATGCCCTCTCTAAAGGAATAGTGCCAGGCACTGGCATCAGCAGCAGGATAAAACTATGTGGGAGAGGAAATCCAATCAGAAACCAAGAATGTAGATGGGTCAGAATGTATAATAAACCATAAGATAAATCCTCAGAGGCCATAACCTAGGGAGTGTCTGAGGCCCTTAGCAGTGTCCTGATTGTGCAGTGGGACGGGTTAAAAAGTCTGCTAAACAGAAACGTAGAAAATGTTCTAGTGGGAAACACATCAACAAAATGCACTTTAGAGATGTCTTGAGGTGAGGTTCAGACTTAACCATCTCTCCAGAAAAACCTGTGGACCTTCTCTGTACCTACTCTAGCAGCCTGTGGCTGTTGAAAAAGTTGGGTTTGGGCAAGGAATGAATTGGGCTTTTACCAGCCCCTCCAGTTGTTTATGTACAGTCCTTGCTAACCTGAACCTTCATTTGTACTCTAGCCTCTGCCCGGCTTTTCCAGTCTTTTATATCCCCATTTCTGTTAACCAGGAAATCTGAACAAAGTGAAAACTAGTTTCAAACTTAGTCACTTTTCTAGTCTTGGAACTTCACTATCAGAACTAAAAAGTAACCTTAACAATAACATCATTTGATGATGGTTTATAACCTCTGAGTTTCCTTGAAACTAGCTCTAGATACAATACAATGGCTATCTTTTCTATGAGCTTCCTCAAACTGGATATACCATTGGCTTAGCCATTAGCATGCTTCCTTAAAGTGGTTGAAGCCCAAGAAATTCAATCCTGAGAACACTTTTAGAGAACACTTTTAGATACGTCTACCCTGACCTCACCCTGATGGCACTCTTGGTGTTCTACCAAAAGCAGCACACCTACATGCCTAGTGAATGTTCACTAGCCCCCACTTAAAGATAAGTAGTAACTTAGATCTAGATTAAGATGCTCTAAGTCTTGGAACTGGTGAATCTTGAACTTTTGCATGAAATTAAGTTTAAGAAGTATTGAATATTGCCACTGTCTATTCAAAGACTTTAATTGTAAAGGAGTTGACTAACTTTGGACTATTAGTACCCACCCAGGCTTACAAGGGACTCTGTACAGAATTATGTAAAGGGAAACTTGAGTAAGCAAACAGTGTATTCATCAGCTCCTTAATCATGAAAGATCTCAGAATGCTTATGGCTGGCAGTGAATCTCTGAAGTGTAAGTATTAATGGAATGGCAGGCCATGAGCTGAAGTTCAGAGGAATGAACATAATGAAAATGCCATAGTGGTGGCAGTAGAGGTTGGTAGCTATACTAAGTAATGTCAAGATGGACTTGCTTAAAGAGAATCCCTTAATGTGTGCATGTGTATGCCTTTTTCCTGAACCTTCCTTCTTGAAGTGCCTAATCATATTCAGTCTGTCATCTGTACTTGCCCATCACCACCCCCATCTGCTTCAAGACCTAAATTTTGTGTAGGGTAAGTAGTTGTCAAATACCTATTTTGTGGAAAGGGATTGGGATCCTTACCACCCATCCTACTCTTGATGTTAAGATTCAAGGTTTCCTAAGTGGCCCTTGAAGAAAAGTTCTCAGGTCTGAAAGATTGGGGAAGCTCTTCAGTTGGACAATAGCTGTTGGGGTCCGTATCAAAGGAATGAGACTGAGACAAAGTGAAAGTTATGCAAAGCTTTATTCTATGCCAAGCATTAGAAATCAGACTGACCAGCCAGGGCCGCCTCCGAGGAGAGTGACCCGGTCCCAATCTCACAGGCTGGTTTTATAGGGCATAACCACAGACCCAAGGTACGTGGCTTCTATTGTTAAGGCATTTACTCCCGGAATCGATACTCAGAACCGATACCAGGAACTGTTGAGATGTTTGGAACTGCTGGGTTGTTTATTCCTGGAATGAAGTCCATAGATGTAAACAATAATATGACTACCCAGGTAATATGGAGTTGCTCTGGCTAAACAGGCCCTAATAGTTAAACAGGTTTTAACATTAAATCAGCCCTAACATAACAAAGTAATGAAGAATGAGGGAGAACTAGAGAGGATTGGGAAGACCATTATCCTAAAATGGAGGGAAGGGTGAAGTGCTGGAACTCACATGTCTGTGTTCTGACCCTTGAACTTCAAACTTAGTCCTATCCTCCTAGAACTTTCTCCCTCATAAGCTGGTTAAATCTTCTAGGAGACAGGTGGCCAAGTGTGGCAGGAAGCCATTAGCTGGTGGAAATAAACTTGAGGTGGAACTGAAATGACTTTTTTGCCTGAGCCAAACACAAAATTAGAATTTTTTTAAAGACTTTCACAGAGTGTGAGCACACAAGCAGGGGGGAAAGCAGAGGGAGAGGGATAAGCAGGCTCTAGAAGCCTGACATGGGGCTCCATCCCGGGACCCTGGGATCATGACCTGAGCTGAAGGCAGATGCTTAACTAACTGAGCCACCCAGATGCCCCAAGATTAGAACTTAAATGCTCCAACTTCATAATTAACTTTATTCAAACCTATCCAGTTCCTACTGAGGTAAGGAGCTTGTGCTTCATCTGAAGGGATCCTATCTTAGCCTGGATTTCCTTGAAGCCTGACACGAGCATTTTTATTCAGCTTACTTAGGGTGTGGTCCAGAGATGGGTGGAGATAGTGTTAGTATTCCTGTTAGTTTCAGGGGCTTAATTCTGAGATCACCCAGATGCATTCACAACCCCTCCGGGAATGATTTAAAGGGTACAGAGCTAGAAGCATTTATCCATCAGCTTCTATGCTGCAGGTTTCTTTTAAAACTTAGAAAGTTCCTCCCTGCATCCACGTAACTGGAGATATGGATCTGAGAGTGAATGCTAGAGGGGTTCTACTGGGCAGAATGCTCAGCTTGAAGTGTTGATGCCTACATGGAGCTCTAGGAAATCAGACTTCAGGTTTAGGCCATGACTGAAATTATAAAACAGTGTTTGTTGCTTACCATTCAAGATTATTATGCAGTCAAAATAGTTTTTGAATGATGGCAAAAAAAAAAAAAGCTGAGCTTGTTGGTATTCTCATAGGGATTGCATTAAATATGTAGATTGCTTTGGGTAGTGGAGACATTTTAACAATGTTTGTCTTTCTAATCCACGAGCATGGAATGTTTTCCTGTTTGTGTCCTCTATAAGTGTTTTGTAGTTTTTGGAGTACAGATCTTTTCTTAAGCTTATTCCTAGATATCTTACTGTTTTTGGTGCAACTGTAAATGGGATGGGACTCCAGTTTAGGATGGTACAGCTTCAGAAAAGACTTGTTCGTTTAGATACGAGATATTGAGAGTGCCAGGGAATGTGGCCTGCACGTAGGCTCATATTGGAAAGTAACCCAGGGGATTTTTTTTGGTCATTGTTGTACAAAATGTTTTGCTTCTGAAATGGGCTAATTGAAGTATATAATCTTTAAAGCTGAAACTGTAACAAATGCATAAGATGTCCTCTTCTAGCCATAATCCTTTTATCATACATCTTACAATTAAAACTACATTTGTGTAGCATTGGCAACACTTTCAAAGAACAAATGGTGCTTTGCTAAACCAAAAGCAAATTGAAGGCCAATTTTTAAGTGTCTAAGTAGAGAACAATCCCTAGAGTGGTAATCTTTCTCACTATCCCCAATACTGTAGCTTTCCCAAGCTGAGATTCTGGCACCTTTTTAACAGGAGGATAATGCCTTCTTAATCAAGAATGATTTATCTAACTCCACTACAAAAGTAGTAGACCTCCCTCATAATAGGAATAAAAAGATGAGCTTAACCTTGTTTGGGGAGCAAGGGAGTTTGGGAACTGTACTGAGCCTGAAAGCCATGTGCTGAAAACATCCCCTGGCTAGGCAATGGTGGCTATCTATTCCTTTTTTATTCTCCCCTCCCTCATTAGTCCACAAGTGAACTGGCTGTTCTCTGGTCCTCCTTAACAGATACATTCTCCACCCTGTTCTGTGTTGCAGTAGGGGTAGACCCTTATGCATCACCTAGTAGCCCCTGAAAGCTGATAATCCAGAGAGGTTTGGTCACTGGGAGCCAAAAAGATGCTGTACCACATATCCATATACAAACTTGGATATTTGGCTAGAAAAGATACAGGTGCCTAATTCCCAACTCCTTCTGCTTTATAGGGACTTCTCAGACCATAGGTATGTCCCTCCCACCTGTTGCTCCTGCCATGTATGTATAGGACCTTCTTCCATAGTTCTGGATTTCACGGAGTTCAGGTAACTCTTACTGCCTTTTGGCTTTATTGGTTGGTAATAGCTTCCCACCACTGCTAGCCCCTGGTTCCCTCCTCTTTTGTTCCCTTAATACTTTATGTCCCAATGAGGCTCTCCAGTATTTTTCATTCAAACTATTTGAGTTCAGTTACCTGACACCTAGAACTTTCCATCTTTTTAGCTTAAAGAAGAGTGAGACTCCCTAATGTCTTGTTGCTCTTCCATACTAGAGGGGGAAAAGTAGGGTTCCTCTTTATCTGGTATATACAAAGAGTCCCTTCTTGGCCCTTTGGGAGATATGTCTGACAGCCTCTGAATGGAAGGAGATGGGAGAATCTCCACCTAATGTTTCTAAGTAACTAGTTCAGCAGTAACTAGTTCAGCAGAAGACCCTAACACGTGACATGATAGGTGGAGAAAGAGATGGACCAGAGGTCACAAACTATAGCTGATACAGGGTCTGAATATATGTACACACAGATGCAGGTCTACCTCAGAACATCAAGTTAATCTTGGAAGCTGCAGCCTGGGGGTCTTACTTCTGGAAAGAGCATACCCTAAATTTGCTCCTGAAAAGACTTGGGGTCAGGCTTTAGCTCCAATCACCCAACTTGGATATTTGGTTCAGTATCCTCCAGTGTCTATTCAGTACTTCAGAGGGACCACTGGGGCCAAGCACAAGGTTGACAGCCTTTGGTAGAATTCTGAGCTACAGAAGTATCAAGACACTTTGCCATCTCACATAGGTTTATCCACATCCTTTCTCCCAAGGCTCCTTGTCTCTCATTTTGCAATCTTGTCCCTCCTAGGCCCCCGATCACCCACCTAAAACTAGCCATTAGTCACTACTCAGTAGTGTGTACCCTTACCCTTGTCTACTTCTCCCTCAAGCAGGTGACCAAATACAGGGCTTGAGTTTTTGCCCATGAGGACTTCTAATAGCGTTGCTTTCAGAGCTATGAATGAGACTGTGGTACAGCATCTTTTTGGCTCATAGATATCTAACTGACCATCTTCAACGAGACTGTCTCAACCAGTCATGAGGACTGCCTCCCCAGATTACCCAGTAAGGCCTATATGTGAGTTGGAGTTATAAGTGACCTGAAGCTCTGGGCCCTTATGTATTCTACCCTCTAACATTTCTGTTCAAGTTTCCAACTACGGTTAGACTCAAGTCAAATACCATGAATGAAATACCAGCTCTAGTTCTATAGTCCCTTGATATCTTGGTAATTCTGCCCCTCTTAGAGGCTAGAATCAGATCAGGAGCTACTTTTATGAATACTGAGTGGTTCTGTGCTACAGAACCTGTCTATTGCCCCAGAACCCATGTGTTGTATTTATCTAATGTGTGCTCCTTTGGCATCTCTTATTAGTAGGGTCATAGGGCCCAAACTGTACAGAAGATTATATAAAATCCTGGACCTTTTGTAGAGCTTTCATTCTAGGCCTTACTGAATACTATTCCCAAGCATAGGATTGTGCTGTCTCTCAAATCCAAAGGGGCCTACCAAGGGGCAGGAGGTGCAAGGGTGCTAGAACAGAATAATTCTCTTATGGAGTAGATGTTCTGGCATACCTCAAATTATTGGCTCCCTCAGTCAAATAGCTGGCCTCTGAATATCTAAAGGATTAATCTACTTTTTGGCATGCAGATGTCCTAGTAAGGACATCAGTAACTTCTTGATGTTCATCAGGTTGAACACTTATCACTGACTTAATAGACTAGTGTGGACTGTGGTGGTCTTCAGAATCTCAAGACTATAGATGTCACTTACACTATTGTGGCAGAGCAGGAAAAACCTATAGAACACTGGGATTAAGATAGTATACTGCTGCTCATCCCAAGTAAATATGACTCTCAATCTCATCATAGGAGTTGAGGAGAATGAATTTACTAGATCAATAGCTTTTGACTAAGGGACTGATCAGTAGAAATGCCACATCTAGCACAGAAGACCATAACTGAGATACTGTATTGGGTTTACATAAGCCATTTATGTAATTTAAACCATTTACATAAGCCATTTATAAGCCATTTACATGAGCCATAATTCGGCTCACTTTTCTAGGAGCCATCAAGTGAATCAAGCAGTTGATAGGAAGCCCCTTCCTCAGAACTCATTTTTTTTTTAAATTGGGATGATATAGCTCAAATTACTTCTGGCTGTGTGTGGAGAGAAGTTTTAGGGGATCCTTCTTGGCCTTTCCCATAATGATTGCTTTTGTTCCATGGGCTGGGAACTAGTGTGTGGTTTCCATCAGTTGCTAAGTGATATCTGATTAGGTTTTCTGGCATCTTCATGAGCTCTAAGTCTACAGACTTGCTAGAGCCACTGCAAGATTCTCTTGGTCTCATTTCATTCCCTATCCTTCACATATCCTATCCCACTTCATGAAGGGGAATTAATCAGGCTTGAGATCACTTGATATGTGTCCATTCAGACCCTCTATCCAATAGCCTGTGACCTATCTAAGTGTTCCTCTTTCTCCATTAGTTCCCCAGGCTAATGGGCTTAGATCCCACCTAGGGAAGGGTGGGTGAATAGTTACTGTACAATTGCAGTGACATTGTAGGTCCTTTAAGGGAGCCATCTATTTCTTTCAATCTATGGACTGAACCTAGCAACTTGCTTAAATTCAGAACTTGGGTGAGGGATCACAGGGTTCAACCAGAGGAGCAGAACCTGTAGGATGAATATGTTAGTAATCTGAATTCATTACAAGGAATTGGCCTATGTGATTGTGGGGGCTGGTGAAGCAAGTCTGAAATCTATAGGATGGACAGTCAAGATGGAAAGATAACAGGCAAGTTGAACTCCCAGGCATGAGCCAAAACTATTGTCCACAGGCAGTTAGAATTCAATCCTGTCCATGATCTTCCTTTTCTTTCAACTGAAAGCCTACCCAGATTATCCAGGATAATCTCCCTTATTTAAAGCCAAATGACTAGGGGCTTTAATCATATCACCTACCTTTTTTTTTTTTAAAGATTTTTATTTGGCAGACAGATCACAGTAGGCAGAGAAGCAAGCAGAGAGAGAGAGGGAGAAGCAGGCTCCCCGCCAAGCAGAGAGCCCCACTGAGCCACCCAGGTGTCCCTCACCTACCTTTTTTATAACCTCTAGATGAGTATTTGGTTTAGTGGCCAGTACTGAAGCCTAGCCAAGCTAATACCAAAGTCCTCACAGGGATCATGACTTTTCTTTTCAATGGTGGATATTTACCTTATCTGTTCATGATCTTTTTCATTTTATAGATTATACTTTGGCTGACCATCTTGATGAGCTATTGCCACACATTTTTACAGGTCAAGACCATTCTGACCTTGCTACCGGTTATGCCTGCTATGCTCACTGTGCCTCAGGAGTTAAGAGTAGTCATATTGACTGACACCAGAGAACCTAGTCCCATGGCAGCATCTCATAGCTCTGACACACAGAAGAAAGCCCCCCTGGAGTTCTTGATAGGTCAATGACCTTACTAATACATTCACCATCCCTTTAGTGAAAGCCTGTTTTGTTTTTTTTTTCCAGCAAAATCATCACGTGGTGGCTTCCACATCATTAATTATGCTCTCATGGCCATATTTGAGGGTTTTTTGCCACTTAATTACCACTCATCCCCTTCTATGATAGGCCACTGTGTCCAAGCATCAAGGAACCATACCAGCAGGTAGAACTAGCTTCAGATGAGGATATTAAGGAAGGTGCGGACTGCATGGAGCACTGGGTGTTACAATCATGGGACACTACATCAAAAACTAATGATGTACTGTATGGTGACTAACATAACATAATAAAAAAAAACTGTCTAAAAATATGCTTAAAAAACCTAGCTTCAGGCACTCTTGCTGAGATTTTAACTCCTAAACCCTAAGAAGATAATCCTTATTAATACTCTCCTCTATACAGCCTATATTCTGTCCTTCTCCAAAATATTCCAGCTCCTGCTTGTTTGCTAGATCCTACTTTTTTTCTTCAAGGAATAACCTACTTTCTCCCATTAGAGATCTTACTGTCCATTCCATATTAACATAACCCTGTTTACTGGTGCCTCTACCTGACTTTAAAGAATCCTGAGTGTTCAGACAGCACAAATATATCTTGCTTAGCTGCAAATATATCTTGTGCTAGTGTTTGCTGTGTCCTAGATGTTCATGAAGGCCTGGTTTTGAGACTAGTTCTATCTTTGATTAGAACTGAACCCTTTAGGAACCTACATTCATTACATGATCATACAAATTTCAATATGGTCCGTGAAAATAGTTCTTACTTGCATCTATTTAGAGAACAACCTCAGCAGGTTATTAAAAGCTAACTCCTAAAAGTTGGACTTACTTGAAGGAGGTTGAGAGTTAGAGATCTAATCTAATGTTTTCCTTATTGGAGCAGAGAACCGTCCAGCCTGTCTACTAAATTGGAATAGTCATAGTTCAACTACAGGACAGGGCAAGAACACAAATCAAAATCCAACCCTCAGCAGCATGAGGTAGCCATGGAAACTTGGTCTAGCTTGAAGGAAGAAATGCTAAGGCAGGTTACAGGGATCAGAATGGAAGAATTCTAAGGGTTGGTGGTTGGAAATAGCAAGAAAGTGAAGAAAAAGGTCCCCCAACTCCTTGGTTACTTTTATTATAGCTTCCTTCAACCCCTGCCATGGGAAAGCATAAGTTGGAGTAGGATCAGAAAGCATTATGAAGTCAAGGTATTAAGTTAAACTCCTAGATATTCCAAGCCTATATCTTACCATGTCTTTAACAACTGGGACTCTGCCTAAATGATCCAGGATACCAGCTCCATAAGCTTGGTAGAGTAAGGATCTAGAAATCTAACTCCTAGACCTCAGTAAGGTCTGCCTTAGTTTGTAATGAGAAGCAGCCTTTTATAGATCCAGTGAACTTGTTTAGTAGGCCAAAGCTCTCAATCAAGGAGTCTCTGATCCCTGTTTCAAGTTGACAAGTAAGCAAAACCATATGATAATTGACTCTCCCTGCTTATTTCACTCAGCATAATCTCTTCCAGTCCCATCCATGTTGATATGCAGAAAAAAAGCTTACGGACTAGATATTCCATATGAAAGTAGGGAAACCTATTATAAACATGCATAGCCCTACATGGGGGCACATACATGTTTCTTTAAAATATCTTCACAACATGCCCTGAAATACAGGTACTACCAGTAAAGATAAAGAGCATCAGTCTTATCCTCCTGCATGGACTAGTGTAACATGACTTAATTACTATCCAGCACTGATATTAACTTGTCATGCTTTGTCCATCCTTTTGATAATGTCTAATTACTTGCTGTGCTGAATAGTATGGATGATTAAAGGGCTCTTACACTAGTTGCTTATTTGTGACACTAGCAGAGATGCAACATTTACCTATCTTAATGGACCCAAGTGGACTTAAATAACACTTGCATCAAGTTTAATCTGCCTGACCTATCTTGTGTCTTATCCTTTATCTGTTCTGTTACCCCCTTAGAGTCCTGGAACAAGATACCCAGAGTAGATCCTAAACTTGAACTGAACTTCTCACTGCTTTGAAGCATATCTTGGCTCAACCTCCTTTTATGTCAGATTCTGGGTAATAGATCTGCCAGGCTAGAGGCTAGCCAAGGGTATATAAGCCAATTTATCCCCAAAAGCATTAAAGTCAATTCTGATCTATCTAGTAAAGCATAGTGATTCAGACTCTGGTTTTCTTGATGAACACGGAGAATGATATGCTGGTACAGTTTTCAGGAAAGCCACCAGATCCTTCTTCCTAAACAATCCTGTTGTAGAATCACTCTTCTAACTCTAGTACTTGATAATGCCCACCCATTCCATTCCATGGGAAATGGGTACTGACTCCTCTGGATTCATGGAGTTCATAGGGACTTCTTAGGATATGCAGAAGCCTAGGAGCTAATGAGCATTGTGACATAGGGATGACTGTAAGCAAAAAGTGATATCACCCATGAAGTAGCATACCAAAGGACATCAGAAAGGGTTTCCCCATGGCATATGAGAAATAGCCAGAGCCTTGACTATCTTGAACTACCACTGTGCCCTGACTCTCCCAGAAGCAAACTAGTACACCTGTTTCGGGAACAAGAGCTGGATCATCAAAAGGCAGTTAGTCATGAATCAAGATAAACTACTAGATATCAAAATGGAAGAAGCCAGAATGGTAACTGACATGTAGAGGAAAAATTCTGAAGACTTGATTTTTGAGACCCTACTGATTCTGGAGCCTTGGGAGCCAGTTCACTGGCTCGCTCAGACTTCTCTTAATGGACAAACACTTATACAGGACACTTATGCCCATTGACAAACATAAAACTTGACCTATTGCTCCCACTAGAGTAGTAAAGATGACAGACCATTGATACTTCTGTGGCTAGTCTACTTGAGCACTGCCAGCTAACACAATTTTGTTATCTGTTCTATTGATCTAAGTCATGAAGCCAGGAACTACAAATACACACTACTTTTTATTGTGAAGGGAATATTATCAAGTTGAAGGATTAAGAACATCTTGACAAGATTGTCTAGCAACCTGCAAAGTCACATTGCTACTTGCCTCCTGTCATATCTTCTCTGAAGACTTACTTTTGGTCCAAGAGTTCACTTTAAAATTACCTACCAAAAATCTTGGACACATGGTCTTTTTCCATTGTTTTTTGAAAGCAAAATTTTACTTCTGTACACTAAATGGCACTATCTGCAAAACTTATGAAGATGTAGATACTACATAGGGCTAGGCATAACTCAGTACCCATGCAGTCAAAAGTAGTGACAATCTCTCACAGGGAAGTAAATCCTCAGCTCAACAGTTTAAACAAATGGTTTAAGCAAAATAAAGATGAGTCCCATTAAATTCATGCTGAATGGTTGATGTAGAATTGTCATCTATGAACCCAATTCAGCTTGGCCCTTTCAGGCATTACTGGTGGTCTAAGTTACCAAATTGCTTTTCAGAGGTTACAGTAACCACAAACTATCCTTTGACCCATTTCAGTCTCCTAAATGGAAGAGGTAGGGTTGGAGAAAAGCAGTAAAACTGTGTGCGTTGAGGCAATAAGATTGGTCAGACTAAACCATGGCTCTAACTAGAGATTTGCCCAAGACACAGAATAAGTGACTAACATAACAAAGAATAAAACTCTCCAGTAGTGATAACATGTGTGTGTGATTTGATAGTGGTGGGAGAACCCAATTAAATGAGCACAATACTTAATGATTATACTGGAATTGGAATTACTGAACCCATTTCTCAGTTCTGAAAATTTAGTTCTAAGATTTGGACTGACTTAGGCTGCCCAACATTACCATCAAAATGGACACTAATATCCCTGAGGACACAGGCCATGAATGGCATTCTCACACAGGTCTGAGATTTTTTCAGAAAAATGACTGCTTGCTGTGAGCTAGCAGATGGATTTCATTGTGAGGCCAAACTGTCAACAAACAGTCACTAGTCTATAGCTGGGGGTCTTTGTCAGCTCCAGCATCTTATCCCCAAATGGAGAGTACCTAACAGCCACATCCCTTCTTGCACTGGGTTGGGTGTCTAACATTCACTCTTGATATACCTATACCTGGGTATGTAAGTCTAAATTACTTCTTGAGAGTTGTAGCTATTACTCAACTTTACATGGCAGCTAATGTGTTGAATCCCTGGACCGTGGTCCTGAAGTATTTATCTTCTCTAATGCTCTATTCATAAGTTGCATCCAGGCTTATTAGTTTTCCAGAAGGGGGTGTGTGTGTGTGTATGCAGTAGTCCCTGAAGGAACTGAGATTATAACTCCATTATAATCCACTGAAATCACCCTGGTAGGGTACCTGGGGCAAAATTTGGGTGTTCCTGGTCTCCCTGCAGAAAACACACCGAAAAGGAGTATGCATCCTTAAAAGCAGTCATACCCCTCTTTCTAGTATGTACTTTGGTTGCTAGTTTTGGATTGTTAAGGCAGGGTGGGGGTAGAGGGAGTGACTTCATGAGCTTGCCATAAAAGTGGTAAACGAGTGTCTCAGTTTCCCTGGGAAGAAGGCATTTTCACTGCTGAATGAGCATCTCTGGCAAACCAAAACTAGTTGGGCACCCTAAATAAAGCACAGCTACAGAAGATGCATGTTGCCTGAAGATAAACATTTGCTTAAATGTCTCAATTTGACCTGCACAAGTAAGCTGTTAGATTTCATCAAGGACCTATAGTACAAATTACTAAATGTGGGCACTGCCAGCTAGGATTCTTTTTTGGCATCCCTGGCTGACTAGCAAGTGCCCTGGACTAATTCTTGGTATCAGATGTATTAGTGCCTCCGGATGTTTTTGTAACTGTGGCTGCTGTTATCAATGGACAAGGAGAAGTCCTGTGAACACGGCTCAGGTATATTGAGGAATGGAGCTCAGAATGTGCAAGTGTGGACACAGGTTACCAGGGCCAGGACCACTTCAGAGGCCTAAGGTGGGATAAGGAGTTCCTTAGTAAGCAGAACTTTAAAAACCAAAGTAAGTAGAAGGCCAAAGAAAAACCAAAGTCCATATGCTAGGATAAAGAACCAAATTCTGGAAAGGCCAGAGATGACTTATTGGGATGGCAGAACTTTGGGGATTTAGATGATCAAGTATCAAGTATTGGCTATTAAGCTGACTCCCTTGGAACACTGTGTAAATATTCCCCGGGCTTGAGGGGTCGTAGTGGGTTTGTCTAGCTGATTTAATGTAGGATTGAGGGATCAAGATAAGAATGGGAATTTCCAGATGCCAGTCTTGAATGTCACAGAGGAATAGAAGTTCCCCAGATGCTTTGCTTATGTGCAGAGAGGGAGCCTAAAGTAAGTTTTTGCAGTCCCAAGTTAGCTCCCTGACAAGGATAGCAAAACAGCTATCAGATGAATAGAGCTTCTCCTATAGCCTTTAAAGGTGGCAAGAATCCACAGAACTTTTCTAGTCTGAAGATTATAGATCACTACTCCAAGTACTTAACTCTCCACCACTGCAGGGTAACCCTGTGTAAAACACGTGAGTTTGAACTGTGGAAGGAGGCATATGTAGTAGGAAATCAGGGGCTTAATACTTAGAGTTGAAGCCAGTCATATTTTGAGTGATGGAAATGGTACAAGATAGGTTATCCTTCTTGGATGGAGTAGTTGATCCCAGTATCAACCATAGAAACTCATTGTTATAGCTATTGTTCACATGAGCACTTGAACCAAAAGGTGATAATCATCTAACTCCAAATATTCTAAGCAGAACTGTGGGTACTACAGTAATCATGGTTGATTGACTTTGTTTTGGCAAGTAAATGTACTTTCAAATGTACTATATTTGAGGGACAGTCTAGTTCAGAAGAACTATGATCAGATTGTAGAATGGAATAGAGGGGCAATAGGCATTTGCTCAGATTAGGTTCATTTGATCTAAGAAGGAAAATAAGGGACTCTCAACTTTTTAAAATGAGTCAAACAGACCCCTAAAGCATAATATAGTCCTATGTCCAAAGGCAACAAGGAATATGTTCAACATCTGAACATTAATTTTATGTGGCCTCCATGTTAAAGGATTCCTACTACCAGAATAGGTCTCATTCTGGGGTGAGATTAAAGTCAACAAAGCAGACCTCTCCTTTCAGGATTATTTGGGATTCGTCTAGGGGATCATCCCAAAGTACTTACCCTGTGTTTTCACCTGTTTGCATAGCCTAACATAAGCCCTATTGTGGAGCATAAAGAACTTGGTTTTTGGAGCTTATATCCCCTATGGGGATTTAACTCAGTACTGCTCAGGTAATATTTAGTCCACTCCTCCTACAACAATGTACCCAGGGAGTAAGGTAATGACTTCTGTGAAGTTGTCTCATCAGTCCATTGTTGGAAACACCTGTTGCTTCTAGACATCCTGTTACTAGGAAGTCAGATGTCACGGTAGACTAAAACTCAAATGGCATCCAAGCTCTATCAGGCTCTCCCTGCTGGGAACAAAGGGCATCAACAAACCTGGGCAGGTGCTCAGAGCTGGTTAGAGCCAGTGGACCAAAATAATGCAGTCCAAAACAAGGGTGATGCTGAAGGGAAAAACTGGTGTTGGCTATGAGATTCAGAATAGAAGGGTTTCAGGCCCTATAAAGGCAGAAACGAAGATCAAAAACGAGAAGAATAAGACAGAATGCCATTCAACTTACCCCAGTGGCCACACTGTGCTGGCAAAGGGATGTTGAATGGCTTCTACTCAGAGCTGGATCAATATTCAGAGATAAGAATGTATCTTTGTAAGGTATGAAATTCTATATACATACCATATTGAGCTAGTGAATCATTCTTCAAACCTTCTATATCTTGGATTTCTTGATCTTTCAAGGAAGTTAAGTTTCTAGGAATTCTCACTTCAAAACCTAAGCAGAGGGAGAAACAGACTCCCCTCTGAGTGGGGAGCACAATGCAGGGCTCAATCCCAGGACCCTGGGATCCTGACCTCAGCAGAAGGGAGATGCTTAACCAAGTGAACCACCCAGGCGCCGCTGGCATATTGATTCTTTTAAATAAAAGTCATTGAAGAGAGGGTCAATAGAGGAAGGGTGCTCAGACCCTCCTCCATCGCCCTGGAAGCAGGAAATCTCCCAAGTGAAAGGTACCCTCCCATAGCAGGAGGTGAAGAGACATCCCCATCCTCAGACTGGGAAATTTAGAGTGAAGAAGGCTGTAGAAATGACCCTGGTTACTTTTACTAATGTACCACTCCCCCAAATGCCATTGAGAATTCTTTACTAATTGAGTCTCCTAAAGTTACATTTTTCTTTCGCCTGTGACTTCCTCACAGGTGTATTGTCTCTTTGTCTAAAAAGTATACAAACCTCCTGCCGGATCCTTTCTTTGGTCTCAATTTCATTATTGGCCTTCCCTGTGCATGTAATAAAACTCTGGCTTTTTCTCCTGGGGAGGGGGGCGGAGAGAACTAAACATATGTAGACTTGACTTACAATCCACTTAAACACGTCTAAAATCATTACCATTTTTTTTGTCACAGCTTTTACTATTTTTTTTTTTGCATTACTCAATTTCTTACTACTGTATTAGTACTTGGCATATATTAGTACTTGGCAGTTAGTTTTGGCTACTTTTGTTATTTCATATGTCCTGCCACTGCAAGTTATGGTTTTTAAATAAAATGGATAAAGCCTATGGCATACAAAATGTCATTCTGGGGGTGCCTGGGTGGCTCAGGTGGTGAAAGCCTCTGCCTTCAGCTCAGGTCATGATACCAGGATCCTGGGATCAAGCCCCACATCAGGCTCTTTGCTCAGCTGGGGGTCTGCTTCCCACCCCACCCCCCACCCCCACACAGCCCTCTCTGCCTGCCTCTCTGCCTACTTGTGATCTCTGTCAAATAAATAAAATTTAAAAGATGTCATTCTGTACCTGAAACCTGATCTGACTTACATCTTTCATACTTGATCTTTTCTCACATCAGTTTGTTGTTGCTTCCTCTTGTGTACCATTTCACATTCCTCTGCCTCACCTCTGATCCACCTATGGTTGCTAATATAACTGATAGTACCTTAATTCAGTCTCATACAAGCTACTTCTTAATTTCTGCCTCAGAGCTTTTCTCTAATTTGTAGGCATAGGATGTTCAGAATCCAGAGTATTCATGCCAAGCAAACTGGTAGTATGGAGTACTTAGCATTTGGAGGCAATCCTTGGCAGATGGAAGCTAGGATCCAATAGATAAATGCATCTCTTTATCTTAAGTCCTGGGTTGGATTCTATAAGTCTTCTCAAGTAATTCTGTTGGAGGAGCAAACATTTGCTGGTACTGGTGGCCAATTTAACAATGCAACCTTCTCTTGGCCTCCCCTTATCTTTACCCTTCAATCATTCCCATGGTCATGTCCCCAAGCAACCATTGGTACAAAAGATTTTTCTGGCTTTCCTGAATCTGAAACAATAGTAGCTTGATCAACTTCCTCTCCAGTCATCTTCTACTTGTTATTTTTGAAACCTCTACTTATTCTACTGGGGTTACTTTTCCATTTTTCATGGTTCTAATCCCGTGTCTACCTTAATAGCTTCCTGGTAAATCTTCAGGGATCAACTCTAAGTCCTGGTGTGAGAAAGGTAGAGAGTGAAGGGGTAAATTATATTCATGAAACAGTCCTAGGGATAGGGTTGTAGGTGTATTGCTGTTGAGTAGCACCTAGTTCTTAAATTCTCAGGCTCAAATGCCATTATGGAGCCAACATGCCACATTAGGTTTCTTTGAGTTCAAAATACTTCTAGTCCAATAAACTAGGAGGGAAGAAAGGGGTTAGGAGATGTACTTTCATGTCTAGTCATGCATCTATATCTAACTGCAAGAAAGATATGGAAAAGCAGTCTAGTTGTGTTTCCACATGCCTAGAGAAAACGTGTTACCATAGAAGGGAAGAACATTGAGGGGATAACTGGAAGATTCCATCACCTTGACCCTAACTTCAAGAATGTCTTGCCCTTTGAGGAGGTGGGGGGAGAGTATTAATCTGATTAAACTCTTCTAATGTATGGCTCAGCCTGAGATGCATGGGATGGAAAAAAGGGGTGAATTCAAGACCAGCACAGAATTCATGCAAATACCAGTAAGTGGTCACTGACCTGGGTCTGAGGCTGAGAGCCAAGGACTCCTCTTTTGATCTGTGTTCCTTAAAATGCTTTTCAGTCTGACTAGGATGCCAAAGATGTGACTTGCTTGCTGGCTCTACTTGTAAATCTGGGTCTATGCTTGGCCCATTTGTCTAGTAAGTTCTTAGTATCTGCCAGGTTTTTAGGACTTCCACAAGCATGGGGGACAAGGTCAAATATTGCTAATAACTGTTCTACCATTATTTAATATCTGATTCATGCTGATGGGGGTACAGTAAAGCTTGTCTTTATGATCTAAGATGGCCAATCCTCTAGGGATGACACACTGACAAGAACTATGACACTTGCAATTGTTTGTTCAAAGGATGCAATCTACAAACGCATCTTAAGGATGGAAAGTCTTGTATAAGGAAAGCCTAGCTCTAACAGCAGTACCCCACCCCTCTGAAGCAAAAACCTAACTCAATCACAATTTAAATTTAAATTTAAATTTAAATTTAAATTTAAATTTAAATTTAAATTTAAATTTAAATTTAAATTTAAATTTAAATCCTGTTAGAGAAATGGTAGTCTTTCTAGAAAGAATGTCCAGCTCTCAACTGATTGAATTTAAATTAAAAAAATCATTCACAGAACTATACTTTGAATCTTTCCTCATTCATTTATAATAATATAAACAGACCCACTAAAATGCTGTGATTGGGACTTAACATTTTTGAAAGGTGGTACAAGTGTCTTCATTGTGGACTTGATTTAAAATTGCTTCTGACATTACTAGAACACCTTCTGAGTAGGCCAACTGCCCTGTTACTTCCCTGAGTCATGGAATACTAAAAAAAGTAGCAGAGATGTTTGTTGTTTTGTTTATTAGTCGCTATACAGTACATCATTAGTAAGCAGATTTTTTTTTCCCCGTCCAGTGTCCTTTGTTTTTTTTTTTTACTTTATGTAAGCAGATATTTTTAATAAACCTACAAAACATTAATTCAGAATGGTCAGCAGGATATGCTTCAGTCTCTTGCTGAAATTTGTCCAGTGATGATTGATACTTCCCTTCCTCCTACCACCCCATCCCTTCATCTGCCTGTACTTCTGCTGATCTGAGTTACTTGCCTATTGAAAATCCAAGACCCTGCTCTTCCAATAGGACTGAGGCCCTAGTTATTAAGTCATTATCATGCTATTGTTGAAATTACTTATACAGTTACCTAAACCATGGGAACACCAAGAAGCATCTCATGTTTCCAGACACATTTTTTAAATCCCTGTTATGTGGCAAGAGACTTATCTTAACATAGTAGTAGCTAGCTATTCCTGCCAATAAACTACTTTCTTTACTTGCTGATCTAGGAGTTCAGATTCAGTAGACACTTTACTGTGTCCTGACAGAGGCATTCTACTTTCTCTCCTCAATAACCAGACATCAAGTCCAACAGCACTTAAAGGTGTATGGAAAAACATTAATTTCAAGTGGGCCTGTGATGATCAAGGGGTGATACTCCTTCTATCCCTTGCTTCCAATTTCCATGCTCTCTAGCTAGTGGGAAGAAGATACCATATAATAGATATTGTCTTGAAATATCTCTTAAAGACTGTGCCCAAGTACTGAAGAATTTTATGTCCAGGTTGGTTTCTTAGCCATACTTTAAAAAAGCCATTCTAACATCCTATTGGGTTGAAGTTTCCAGGTCCTCTGGTAGGACCAAAACTTTTGGTCATATTCCCATTGTATATCTACTTATAGAATGGATTCCTTAGTTTGAGAGATGTTATATAAATAATGTATAGTGAGCCCTTGGGTACAGCTGCTGGCCAAGACACTGAACAGGAGAAGCAAGCCTATACCAAGAATTCAAAAAAAAATACATATTTCCTTTTTTTTATTTAAATTTTTTTATTTTTTAAATTTCTTTTCAGTGTACCAGAATTCATTGTTTATGTACCACACCCAGTGCTCCATGCAATACATGCTGACCCAACTTCCCACCCCCCGCCCTTTCAAAACCCTCAGATTGTTTTTCAGAGTCCATAGTCTCTCATGGTTCATCTCCCCCTCTAATTTCCCTCAACTACCTTCTCCTCTCTATCTCCCCATGTCCTCTGTGTTTTCTTTTTTTTTAATTTATTTTCTTTTCAGTGTAACAGAATTCATTGTTTATGCACCACACCCAGTGCTCCATGCAATACGTGCCCTCCATAAAACCCACCACCTGGCTCCCCCAACCTCCCATCCCTTGCCCCTTCAAAACCCTCAGAATGTTTTTCAGAGTCCATAGTCTCTCATGGTTCAAGTCCCCTTCCAATTTCCCTCAACTCCCTTCTCCTCTCCATCTCCCCATGTCCTCCGTGTTTTGTTCTGCTCCACAAATAAGTGAAACCATATGATAATTGACTCTCTCTGCTTGACTTATTTCACTCAGCATAATCTCTTCCAGTCCTGTCCATGTTAATACAAAAGTTGGGTATTCATCCTTTCTGATGGAGGCATAATACTCCATAGTGTGTATGGACCACATCTTCCTTATCCATTCGTCCACTGAAGGGCATCTTGGTTCTTTCCACAGTTTGGCGATTGTGGCCATTGCTGCTATGAACATTGGGGTACATATGGCCCTTCTTTTCACTACATCTGTATCTTTGGGGTAAATACCCAGTAGTGCTATTGCAGGGTCATAGGGAAGCTCTATTTTTAATTTCTTAAGGAATCTCACACTGTTTTCCAAAGTGGTTGCACCAACTTGCATTCCCACCAACAGTGTAAGAAGGTTCCCCTTTCTCCACATCCTCTCCAACACTTGTTGTTTCCTGTCTTGTTAATTTTGGCCATTCTAACTGGTGTAAGGTGGTATCTCAATGTGGTTTTAATTTGAATCTCCCCGATGGCTAGTGATGAACATTTTTTCATGTTTCTGTTAGCCATTTGTATGTCTTCATTTGAGAAGTGTCTTCATGTCTTCCACCCATTTTTTGACATGATTACCTGTTTTGTGTGTGAGTTTGGGAATTTCTTTATAGATCCTGGATATCAGCCTTTTGTCTGTACTGTCATTTGCAAATATCTTCTCCCATTCCGTGAGTTGCCTCTTTGTTTTGTTGACTGTTTCCTTTACTGTACAGAAGCTTTTGATCTTGATGAAGTCCCAAAAGTTCATTTTCACTTCTGTTTCCTTTGCTTTTGGAGACATATATTGAAAGAAGTTGCTGTGGCTGATATTGAAGAGGTTACTGCCTATGTTCTCCTCTAGGATTCTGATGGATTCCTGTCTGACATTGAGGTCTTTTATCCATTTTGAGTTTATCTTTGTGTATGGTGTAAGAGAATGGTTGAGTTTCATTCTTCTACATATAGCTGTCCAATTTTCCCAGCACCATTTATTGAAGAGACTGTCTTTTTTCCACTGTATATTTTTTTCCTGCTTTGTCAAAGATTGTTTGACCATAGAGTTGAGGATCCATATCTGTTCTCTCTACTCTGTTCCACTGGTCTATGTGTCTGTTTTTATGCCAGTACCATGCTGTCTTGGTGATCGCAGCTTTGTAGTAAAGCTTGAAATCAGACTAGAAGATATAGTTGAACAAATTCTCCATGAAAATTTTTCCAATATGGTGAATGGAACCAGCGTTCATGTACTAGAGGCAGAACAGTCTCCCCCCCCCCCCAAGATTATAGAATCTAGAAAGACCTGAAGACACCTCATAGTGAGAATGGTGAATCATAATTGTAGACAGAACCTCTTGAAAGCAGCTAGGACAAAGAAGTTCCTTACGTACAGAGGAAAGCCATCAGAATAACGTCAGACCTGTCCACAGAAACCTGGCAAGCCAGAAAGGGCTGGAAAGACATATTCAGGGCATTAAATGAGAAGAATATGCAGCCAAGAATACTTTATCCAGCAAGACTGACATTCAAAATGGAGGGAGAGATAGTTTCCAAGACCGGCAAGGTTTAAAAGAGTATGCGACCACCAAGCCAACACTGCAGGAAATATTAAGGGGGGTTCTATAAAAGGAAAAATCCCAAGAATATCATTGAACAGAAATATATGGAGACAATCTACAGAAAGAAAGACTTCAAAGGTAACATGATGTCAATAAAAACATATCTCTCAATAATCACTCAATATGATTGGCCTAAATGATCCCATAAAATGACACAGGGTTGCAGATTGGATAAAACAGGACCCATCCATATGTTGTCTACAAGAGACCCATTTCAAACCTAAGGATACACCCAGACTGAAAGTGAAGGGATGGAGAAGCATTTTTCATGCCAATGGGCCTCAGAAGAAGGCTGGGATAGTGATTCTCATGTCAGATAAATTAGATTTTTAAACTAAAGACTGTAATCAGAGATACAGAAGGACACTACATAATTCTTAAAGGGACTATACACCAAGAAGATCTAACAATTGTAAATATTTATGCTCCCAATATGGGAGCGGCCAATTACATAAGAAAACTGTTAATCAAGATAAAGAGTCCTATTGATATGAATAGATTAATAGTAGGAGATCTTAACACGCCACTCTCAGTAATAGACAGATCATCCAAGCAGGAAATCAGTAAAGAAACAAGAGCATTGAATGACACATTGGACCAGATGGACCTCATAGATATATACAGAACATTCCACCCTAAAGCAACAGAATACTCATTCTTCTCAAGTGCACATGGAACCTTCTCCAGAAGAAACAAGAGAACTGGGTCACAAATCAGGGCTCAACTGATACCAAAAGATTGAGATTATTCCCTGCATATTCTCAGATCACAATGCTTTGAAACTGGTGCTCAATCACAAGGAAAGGTTTAGAAGGAACTCAAACACCTGGAAGCTAAAGACCACCTTGCTAAAGAATGCTTGGATCAACCAGGAGATCAAAGAAGAACTTAAACAATTCATGGAAATCAATGAGAATGAAGACACTTTGGCCCAAAACCTATGGGATACAGCAAAGGCGGTCCTAAGGGGGACATACATAGCCCTCCAAGCCTCCCTCATTTGAAAAATCCAGAATACACCAGCTGTCTCTACACCTTAAAGAACTGGAGGATCAACAACAAATTAAACCAACGCCACACACAAGAAGGGAAATAATCAAGATTAGAGCAGAGATCAATGAGATAAAAACTAGAGATACAATAGAATGCATCAATGAAACTAGAAGCTGGTTTTTTGAAAGAATCAATAAGATCAATGAACCATTGGCCACACTAATCCAAAAGAAGAGAGAAGGGCCAAATTAATAAAATTATGAATGAAAAGGGAGAGATCACAACTAACACCAAAGAAATAGAAACAATCATCAGAAGTTATAATCAACAGTTATATGCCAATAAGTTAAGCAACTTAGATGAAATGGATGCATTCCTGGAAAACTATAAACTTCCAAAATTGAACCAGGAAGAAATTGACAACCTGAATAGACCGATATCTAGTAATGAGATTGAAGCAGTGATCAAAAACCTTCTGAAAAACAAGAGCCCAGGACCTGACAGATTCCCTGGGGAATACTACCAAACTTTCAAAGAAGAAATAACACCTATTCTCCTGAAGCTGTTTCAAAAAATTGAAGCAGAAGGCAAACTCCCAGACTCTTTTTAATGAAGCCAGCATTACATTGATCCCCAAACCAGGCAAAGACCCCACCAAAAAGGAGAATTTCAGACCAATATCCCTGATGAATATGGATGTTAAGATTCTCAACAAGATCCTAGCAAATAGGATCCAACAGCCCATTAAAAAGATTATCCACCAAGACCAGGTGGGATCCATCCCTGGGTTTCAAGGATGGTTCAACATCAAAAATCAAGCAATGTGAATGGACAAATCAATAAGAGAAGAGAGAAGAACCACATGGTTCTCTCAATTGATGCAGAAAAAGCATTTGACAAAATCCAGCATCTGTTCCTGATTAAAACACTTCAAAGTATAGGGATAGAGAGAACATTCCTCAACTTCATAAAGTCTATGAAAAACCCACAGCAAATATATCCTCAATGGGAAAAAGCTCACAGCCTTCCCGTTGAGATCAGGAACATGAAAAGGATGCCCACTCTCACCACTCTTGTTCAACATAGTATTAGAAATCCTAGCAACAGCAATCAGACAACAAAGAGAAATAAAATGTATCCAAATTGGCAATGAAGAAGTCAAACCCTCTCTTCACAGATGACATGATACTTTATATGGAAAACCCAAAAGACTCCACCCCCAAACTACTAGAACTTATACAGCAATTCAGTAATGTGGCAGGATACAAAGTCAATGTACAGAAATCAGTTGCTTTCTTATACACTAACGATGAAAACACAGAAAGGGAAATTAGAAAATCGATTCCATTTAGTATAGCACCAAGAACCATAAGATACCTGGGAATAAACCTAACCAAAGAGGTAAAGGATCTGTACTCGAGGAACTACAGAGCACTCATGAAAGAAATCAAAGACACAAAAAGATGGAAGACCATTCCATGCTCTTGTATCAGAAGAATAAACATTGTTAAAATGTCTATACTGCCTAGAGCAATCTATACTTTTAATGCCATTCTGATCAAAATCCCACTGGTATTTTTCAAAGAGCTAGATCAAACAATCCTAAAATTTGTATGGAATCAGAAGAGACCGTGAATTGCTAAGGAAATGCTGAAAAAGAAAATACATATTTCCAATAAGGATGAATCGCTGCTCCTTCTAGGACCAATGGGATCCAATATCCAACTTGACTCTCATTGAGAGGGTCTACCTCATTGAGAAAGAGCGAACTTCTCTACATAGCACGATCAAGATGTAAGCATATGCAGCTTACAGGTTAGATATTCAGCAGTGGCAAATACTAGATAAGTTTTGTTGAGAGGGGATCATGCTGTTGGGCCCATGCAATAATTTCCTTTCTTGCCACCATGAATACCTCACTGGTTCAGGAAGCACTAGAGTGATTAAGGACAGAAGCTGGTTGACTTCAAATAAACAAGTTAATCATTTTATCTTGTTCAGTATCTTTCAATGTCTTATGAACATTGACGTTAGACACTCAAATCATTCTACTGATCAAATGATATGCCCTTCCTCACAATTTTATAGTATTCTTCCATTCTCGTTTCTTCCAGACACCTGACCAAACAACAAAACCACTTGCCTAGAAGTCCCTGCATATCTGTGCCTCAGGCCACTTTCTTTCCAATACAGGGTTAGATATGTAGGGTTACCTTGAAGATATAGCAGTTAATGTTCCATGCCTCTGCAATAAAGTGAGTCAAATGAATTTTTTTTTTCCCAGTACATGCATGCTGTCTACACTTTCAGTCTACTAAGTTTACATACCTTATCTGTGCTTTCAAGGAGTCATTATTTTGCTAGGGGAAGGTTTTGCTTGATGGTTGCTGACTGACCAGGGT
The DNA here is from genome assembly GCA_003697995.1 of Taxidea taxus jeffersonii. Classification (NCBI taxonomy): domain Eukaryota; kingdom Metazoa; phylum Chordata; class Mammalia; order Carnivora; family Mustelidae; genus Taxidea; species Taxidea taxus. The sequence continues at coordinate 65,134 of RCUC01149293.1, forward strand.
AATGGTTGCTGAAGTTTGAGGTGGCGGTGGGGATTAAGACAATGAAGTTTGCCACGTCACTTGTCTTTCATGAATGATTTCTCTGCAGCATATAATGACCTATGTTGGCATTTTACTCACACTAGAACTTTTAGAATTGGAGTCAATCTCCTCAAAACCTGCCACTGTTTTATCAACTAAGTTTATGGAATATTCTAAATCCTTTATTACTTCAACCTTCACAGCATCTTCCCCAGGAGTATATTCCATCTCAAATTTTCTTTCCTTTTTTCCCCCCAAACTTCTCAGTTAAAGTTTGATCATGAGACTGCAGCAATTCAGCTACCTGTTCAGACTCTACTTCTGGTTCTCTTGATCCTTCCACCACATCTGAAGTCATCTTCACTGAAGTCTTAAGCTTTTGTTATCCATGAGGGTTGACCACTCATGGTCAAATCCACTTCTCCCAAGCTCCTATTAATGTTTTGACAATTTCCTTTGAATCACAAATGTTCCATTTAGGATAGCCTTCCTTCCAGAAGGCTTTTCTTGAGGGGAATCACTATTCATGGCAGCTATAGCCTTATGAGATGTATTTCTTAAACAGTAAGACTTGAAAACCAGAATCACTTTTTGATCCATGAACTGCAGAATAGATACTGTGTTAATAGGCAAGAAAACACTAATCTCCTTGAACATATCCATCAGAGCTTTTGGGAGATCAGGCACGTTGTTAATGAGCAGTAATATTTTGAAAGGACTCTCCCCCTTGAGCAATAGTTCTCAGTGGGTTTAAAAACTCAGTACACCATGTTGTAAACAGATGTGCTGTTCTAGGCTCTGTTTCATTTATAGAGCATAGGAAGAGTAGAGTTAGCATAATTCTTAAGGGCCCTGGAATTTTCAGAATGGTAAATGACCACTGGCTTCAAATTCAAGTCATCAGCTGCATTAGCCTCTAATAAGAGTCAATCTGGTGGGTATTGTAGAGGGCATGTATCGCATGGAGCACTGGGTGTGGTGCATAAACAGTGAGTTCTGGAACACTGAAAAGAAATTAAAACAAATAAAAATTAAGTCAATCTGTCTCTTTGAAGCTGAAACCATATCTGGCTTCACTTCCCTAGCTATGAAAGTCCTAGATGTCTTCTAACAGAAGGCAGTTTTTTCAACATTGAAAGTCTATTTAGTGTAGCCACTTCCTTAATTATCCTAGCTAGATCTTGATAACTTGCTGCAGCTTCTACAACAGCACATGCTGCTTCATCTTGCATGGTTTCTAAAGCCTTATGAACCAACTTCTAGGTTCACCTCTAAAGCTACCTTCCTCACCTTTCAGCCTTCACAGAATTGAAGAGTTGAGGTCTTGCTCTGGATTAGGCTTAAGACTAATATTTTAAGGGAAAGTTGTAACTGGTTTAATCTCTATCAAGACCACTGAAACTTCCTCCGTAACAGCAATAAGGGCTGTTTTGCTTATTTGTGTGTTCACTGGAGTTGCACCCTTTTTAAAATTATGTTGTTAGTCACCATACAGCAAATGCATCATTAATTTTTGATGTAGTGTTCCATGATTCATTTTTTTAAAGATTTTATTTATTTGTTAGAGTGTGAGCACAGGCAGACAGAGTGGTAGGCAGAGGTAGAGGGAGGATCAGGCTCCCTGCTGAGCAAGGAGCTCGATGTGGGACTCGATCCCAGGACACTGGGATCATGACCTGAGCTGAAGGCAGCTGCTTAACCAACTGAGCCACCCAGGCGTCCCCCATGATTCACTTTTGCATATAACACCCTGTGTTCCATGCAATTCATGCCCTGTACTTTTAAAATTTAATTCTATTTTTTCAGTGTTCCAAACTTCATTGTTGATGGACCACACTCAGTGCTCCATGCAATATTTGCCCTCCTTAACACACACCACCAGCCTCACCTAACCCTCTACCCCCTCCCCTCTAAAACCCTCAGTTTGTTTCTCAGAGTCCAGTATCTCATGGTTTGTCTCCCCCCTCTGATTCCCCCAATTCACTTTTCCTTTCCTTCTCCTGATGTCTTCCATGTTCTTCCTTATGCACTATAAGTAAGTGAAACCATATGATAACTGACTCTCTTTGGTTGACTTATTTCACTCAGCGTAATCTCCTCCAGAACTTTCATTTTGCTAACTGATGGAAGATATCTAACTTTTCCCTGTTCTAGCTTCTAAGCTTAATCTTGTGTAGCTTTTGACTTAAAGTGAGACATGTGGCTCTTTCACTTCAACACTTAGAGGCCACTATAGGGTTATTAACTGGCCTAATCTAATACTGTATCTCTGGGAATAAGAGGGGGAGACCTAAGAGAGGCCAGTTGAAGTCTCATGGGCATGGTTCATGTCACTCCAAAACAATTACAATGATAACATAGAAGATTATCAATCACAGATCACCATAACAGATGTAATATTTCAAACATTTTCACTATAAGAACTACAAAATGTAACACTCCTGGAATAGTAATATTTTGGGGGGAGGGGAATGGCATCAACAGATGTGGTTGACACAGGGTTACCACAAAACTTCAGTTTAAAAAAGCTATGAAGCACAATAAAGTGGTGTAATATAATGGTATATGTCTGTATTTTCCAAATCTATGCCCACTAAGAGGCTTTCCCCTTATCAGTGTTTTTTCAGACTATGCCCTAGTACGGCTATAATACAACATGGACATTCTACTAGCACCTTCATTGAGCTTTGAACTGGAGCCACTTTTTCTTTCCCCTCCTGTTGGTTGATTGTAAGAAACTACTCCTGGGATGCCTGGGTGGCTCAGTTGGTTAAGCAGCTGCCTTTGGCTCAGGTCATGATCCCAGCGTCCTGGGATCAAGTCCCACATGGGGCTCCTTGCTCAGCGGTGAGCCTGCTTCTCCCTCTGCCTCTGCCTGCCACTCTGCCTGCCACTCTGTCTGCCTGTGCTCGTTCTTGCGCGCTCTCTATCTGACAAATAAATAAATAAAATCTTTAAAAAAAAAAAGTATCTTAAAAAAAAAAAAAAAGAAACTACTCCCCATGAGGTAATATGTGTGAAATTGGGGGAAGAGATGATACTAGGTCTGGACCACACACTTACGTAACTTGTGCCTTCAGTACTTCACATTCCACCTGAATGTACTATGTCCATTTTTGAAATGTTTGACTTTGCCCACTCAACCTTCTGATTTGGTGGGTCTCTCTATATTAGCTCATGATGGCAAGTACCCAGTCACTTAGAAGTCCCAAAGTTAGACCCCTTAGTCTTCTAGGGCCCTGCAGTATGTCAGGAGCTATTCTATGACTAAATGGTTCCATGCTGCAATTAAAATGACTTTGTTTCAGAAATCTTAGGGCTTTCAAACTATGGCTTGCTAGACATTCCCTATTGGTGTTTGTACCAAAGCTATCCCTTATTGGAATTGGTTGGGTTCTATAGGTCAAGTGGCAGGACAGCTGGCCCAGTAGCCTCAATTTCCTTACAGAGCCATCTACCTTTAGGCCCATTTGAAACTTGTTTTTTTTTTTTCCTCTTGGAACTTACACCTTCAGCATAACCTGACAAATATATTGGAACAATGCTCCCAAGTGTCATATGCTGCTTCCATCTTAAAAGTGCCCCCCCCAAAAAACAGTAAATTTTGTCACTTTCTCTGGCAGTAGTGGGTACAAGGTCTGATACTGTATCCTTTATCTCCAGTGTCCTGGTATATATCAGATGACTGGAATCTTAAAATCCTCACATTGGGAACATTCTAACTGGGTGAAGTTTCTCTTGACATCTAGCATGTCTTTCTAGGGCAGCCAGGGAACATGATACTCCTGTCACCAGGTCTAATTTGCATGGTCTCAACATCAAGGACTAATGTGGTATTTTGTGGTATATCAAGGTGATCAAGATGCTATGACCTTTATAGCCAAAGTGTAGGAAAGTTAACAGATTTCTAAGGTTTTGAAGTTGTACTGTTGACCTCCTCATACAAGTGTAAACTGCCTCAAATCATCTCATGGGGATTGAGAACCTTTCTGCCATGCTCTTAAAGCATATCAGATGCATGTCATATTGGTATTCTCAAAGATATCACATCTAACAAAGCAGCTGCATTTGGGGATCACATGGAGAACTAACCTTTATCTGCCATGATGCGTATTGGTTGTATAAGGACCATAAACAAGATGCAGTGCTAGTGATCCCCATCTTGAGTCTTTGTTATTATGGTGTCATCCCAGAATTCAGTATTGCTTAGAATCAGTATGTTGGAAAGAACAATTCCAAGCCCTTAAGATTGTTCTTCTCCATACCTCTATACCCTGGGCTAAGGAACCAATTGAGTTATTCTAGATTCAGGACTATTCATCCTAAGTATGCATGCCTAGACTCAGGAAATACTTCATAAGCTGAAGTTATAGCTCTGGAACTATTGGACTATGTGAGACTGACCTGAGCTACAACTCTTACCTGGCCTCTGCTTTGCAGGAACATGGCAGCATTTCAAATCTCTTGGTCTGAGTTTTAGCTCTGATGTTAAGTAGCCTCTTGTGTACAACTTTAGTAAACAGCCTTGGCAAAGGATTAAAATAGTTATGGCATACTTACACCATTCCAGAGACATCCTTTGGTGAGATTCAATTTATTACCTTCAAGTAGTGGGGTCTAGGTTTGAGGACTACTTTAGATCTGGCAGCTGAGTGAAGAATCATGATTTATATTCCTGTGATTACTACCATCCTTCCCAGCTCTCAGGACTCTCACTGCCCCTAATCTGCAAGTCAAATATCCCACTCATTTGCACATATTCCTTGCATGTTAGGAAATTATTGTGTACTAGACATGATCAGAAATCACTGCAAGTCAGAATACACTGGTGGCTATGCCAGGCTTTCTGCTCTTTAGAATAATTTCTTTGCCTCTAAAGGCTACATGCCAATTCTGGTTGCTATAACCATCTATACTAGGGAGCCCTGTTTCAGAGCAACTTCTATCTTCTTTCTGGCCTACAGAGGAAAAACAGTCCACACTAAGCTTATAAACAATTACTTGTCCTCCTTAATGTATTCTGTATCGTCCTAGTGAAGGGTATGTCCTCTGAGCCTACTAGAAGGAATGCAATCAACTGGTGGATATACTACATATATTGTATATATTATGTACACTTATATAAGACTAACACTACTGAACATCTAAGCCTTGACACTATAGTCAGTTCTGGAACTTCTACCTTATTTGTAAAGGTCATTATGATGTTGAAGCTTCAAGAAAAAAATCTCAGCATTAGACCAGTTTTGGGTGTCATTTTTAGGATGTTAAATCCTATACAATAGTGGTATATCATTCTATCCAGCTTTTTAATCAGCCCATACCCTTTCTAACATCCTCAAGATCTACTTTCCAATCCCTGCTGATACATAGTAGGTAATAGAAATATTTCAGTGAATGTTTATTTCTTCCTAAAGAAAGCTTATTTTCCCCATATTAAAAAAAAAAACCTTATTTTCCTCTTCAGGCAACCCTAGTTATCTGCCTTGATGAATTGAGAAAAGGGGAGGAATGAGTTTGACCAGCATTAAATTGTATCTGGTTTTGTTGTTGTTGTTGTTTGTTTGTTTTAGTATTGTGTTATATAAACAATGAATCTTGTATCTGTTTCAGGTGATATCTTAGCATGATCTCCAGGCAATGGGCAGTGGATCTCCACTTGCAGGTGAAAGGGTCTGCTTCTGCCTTCCTGGAGGTTTCAGAGAAATCTGATTCAATATTCTTGGGCCCATCTACTTAGAATAACTCCGACCCAGATCTGAGTCCTATTCCTCCCTTATTGGGTCTTTGGCTTTAGTATCGGGGACATGCCAGTAATGTACATCTAATCTTTTGCATCTTTGCTATTCTTAAAGCCCAGAATCAAATTATTACAGCCCTTTAGTGTAAGACACAATGTCCTCTTTTTAGGTTGCCATAGAGGCCCTGGCTGTCGCTACACACCCTAAGTTTAGTTGACAGCTAGGAGTCTATCCTTTTTCTCTTCAGATTTCTAAAGCAATTAGCAAGTACCAGCCAGCTCTTCAACTATTACCATTGTTCCCATACTGTAGAAGTGCAAGAACTGTTGCAAACCCTAAATGTTTTCCCTTTATTCTGTCTTATCCAAATACACCATAGGTGAGTCTCAACTGTGATACTGCATCATGCTGGCAACTATCACCAGCCCACTTACCAACAGCATTGTAATACTTATTCTCAACTTTCTAGTTCCAAATTGCTCTCCTAAAAGTTTTTCTTTCTAGGGCCTCTTCTGTCTTTCCTCAGCTTCCTTGAAAGCAGAACTCAAGACCAAGAATTCAGTATAAGTGGTCTACTTGGAAAAGAATTCCACAGAATAGGACTGAAGAAAACAAAGAGTGAAAAGGAAAGCATTGTGGTTTCTATCATGGGCAATGGGAACTTGATGCCACTGAAATCTCCAGAGATGTATAGGATGCCTTGCAGCACTGTCAGCCTGGGAATCAGGGACCTCTTCTACTTAATGGATTTCTGCATTCCAGTGGTAGATGGTTGCTTTCAGGTATTTAGCCTGAGAGCTGTTGGTGGCTCACTGGAAATGGATCTGGGGCAAGAAGTAGTTTCACCTCAGTCATGTTCCTCATGTATCAATCTCCACTTCCATGGAACTACAGCTAAAATCAGTGGGCAAAGGGTATATGACAACAGATATGTTAAGCTGTATATGCTTCTAGTATTTCAATAAACATTTGAAAAACATTATGAACTACTTCCAAATCTTACGCTTGTTACTTTTAAATCATTTTAGCATATCCTTGAATTAAAATGTTCTCTTGGTCATAAGTGACATGTAAGCTAGTCACAGAAAAAAATTAGTTTGTTAGAATGCAGTAAACATTGCAATGGAAAGTATTCAAAGCCAAGGATTTTTTTCTATCTTAAGTACATAAAAACTAGATAGCTAATCCTGTACCTGCCAGGAAAAGAAGGAACCTACTAGACAACTTGGAGAATGGAAGGACTCTGTGGGCCAATAGCTAAGTGTTGAGGACGGTCATCAAAGACATGACTGCTAGTTGCCCCATGAGCTGAACCTGGGTCCTCAGACTCCTCACCACCATGGCCATGGAATGTGGGTTTCACTTGCCTTTTCTACTGCAAGAGGCTCTTCCAAGGATCTAGCCTTTAGATAACATGGTGTTGAACACCTGCATAGTATGAATGACTAAACTCAGTTAAGGCTTCTTTATAAATTCTAAGAATTAGAGTGAGAGGATCTATTTCTCTTGCTGCTGTCCAAAACAAGCCTCATGTGAGGTCCCTTTGTTAAAGCTGCCACCTACCAAACTGGAATGGCCTCCCTCTTTAATTTCCCTGCCCTCTGCATATAGGGGAGGTTTCAGATCATACCTTGGAATCTCTCTAGAGTTGTGTAAACTGCCATTAAGGTGGAGGGTACCCTTCTCTGGGAGGGGATATATTATCTATTGACAGATTAAGGGAATCTGTTGGCTCCAGAAGGGGAGAGGCTATGAGCCTGTGTTTCTCCAGTTTTGCTTTTCTGACCACATCTAAATGATTTGTCTGGTTTAAGGTTGCAGTAGGAAGAATGCTTCCAACTTAAGGGGGTGAAAGAGAATTATCCAATATCTCCTGGGTCTCAATGTGTCCCTTCACAGAACTCTTGGCTCCATGCCTTGGGAAGATGGTGAGGGAGCTAGATGTGAAGAGGCCCCTGGAAACAGGAACTAAGGTAGGAGTTCTCTGCTTTCCTGCCCTCCTACCCAAGCTGTGAGTGGGGCTAACCCAAAGTGGAAGGGGTAGGGTGAGGAGAGGCTAGAAGTGGAGAAAAAGATTTTCTGATACCAACCTAGCCACAACTTTCTGCTCCAAGTTCTGCCCACCTGTTCTGTTCTGCTCACAAGATGGTGGCTAGGATCTCAGTAGAAGGGCTGCCCTAGCATAAGTATTCCCATTTAACTGGCCAATGTCCATACTTATCTGGACTATACTTCTCCCCTCAGCACTTGGTGCTTACTCTTTCAGGAACTTGATGTATTCCTGGGGGCTTATGGAAAGGTACTACAATTGAGTCATCCCTATACCCAGGCTCTGAAGTGAGAAGTACAGCAAAAGGTCTTGGGAACCTCCAATTCACTTCAGTCTACTGGGGCAGAGGCTGTGGGTGCTGAACTTGGATCTATCCCACTGCCTGCTTACTTCCTTACCCACTTTCATAGGGTAAATAAATACTTATGCATAGACATAAACATTATAAACTTGCACTGGCTAGGACCTCTAACATGGTGTTGGATAGAAATAGTGTTGTCTTCTAATCTTGGGGAAAACAATATTTCATAATCAAGGATGGCACAAGCCACAGGTTAATTTATGAATATTCTTTCAGTTAAGAAAGTTGTCTATTTCCAGTTTGCTAAATAATTGTAATGAATGAATATTAAATTTTGACATGCTTTTCTTACATCTACTGAGCTATGATTTCTTTCCAGTTAGAGTGATGAATTGATATTTTTCTTTCATGTTAAACTAACTTGGCCTTCCTAAGATAAGTTTTACATAGTTATTATAGTTTTATATTTGTTGAATTTAAGTTAAAAATATAAGGATCTTTGAAATACTATGAGGCATCTTGATCTATAGTTTTCTTGTAATACCCTTTTCGATTATGTCAGTTATTCTGGCCATAAAAACAAGTTGAAGTATTCCTTTCTGAGTTTATGTAGAATCACTTCTGTGTCTGACACACGGTGAATTCTATTAATTGAGGAAAAGTGATAGTCCAGGTTTTGTAAGGAAGATGTCAAGACTGGATTAACCGTGGAAGAAACTTACTGGGGGAAACAACAGCTGTGAGAAAATGGAAAGAATCAATGAGGCTGGAGAACTCAGACTGCAATAGAAGTCTGGCCTCAAGTAAATGGAGAAGGAATGAAGTTTTGGTGGAATGGTCTTAAGCTGCATTGAGTCAACAAAAGCTGCTTGTCAGGAGTCCCACCTCTCCCAGGAACAGACCATTAGTTATACCTGAGGATTCTCCCCCTCTGCCATTATCAGTCAATGCCTGGGAGTAGCCATGAGAAGTGTAGCTTTGGGGTACAATGCACTGATATGTTTTGGAGCACAGCAGTGTGGGACATTGTTTAGTCATTCTCCCTGCAGTCATATTTGAGTTGCATCCCTTTGGTTGTCACAGAAGACTCTCTACTTGTCACATTTCTCTGCCATGGCCTAGGAGGTGAAGGGCAGACCTAACTGAGTAGTATACACCTACTCTTCTAGATCATCTCTCCCAGACCCCCACCATGGGAGCTGGAGCCAGATGCTTGGGAAGTGAGGTGGACTTGACCACAACATGTTCTCTAGCATCAACTTGCAGATGATAACAAACAGCCTAGCCACACCAAATCTTCTATATTCTAGGTAGTTGATATGGTTCCCATGATCAGGGATGGTGTCTTCCTGACTAGCAGCAAGAAAGAAGAGCAAAGATAGGGTAATCTAGGACAATACTGGAGCCCTCAGTATTGGGTAGATAGACTTGGGCAATGTTCTCATTGGTGCAAAGTCTAGTCTGTGGGGCCTACATGTATTTGGCATTAGTCATCTGTGACAGCTCCTCCTCCAGCAACAGGCTTTTATATCTTGACACCAACTTGTTCATAATATTCTTGGTTTTGAGGAACATGAACTATAGGCAGCTTCTATCAGCTGAGATGGTAGGTCTGGTTCATGAAGGTGCCCCACAATTTCTCCCCCATTAGGTCATGATCTCAGGGTCCTGGGACCAAGCCCATTTTGGTCTCTGTACTCAGTGGGAAGTCTGAATATTCTCCCCCTCTGCCCTTCCTTCAGCTCACATGTGTGTGCACCCTAAGATAGATCTTCGGGGTGCCTGGATGGCACAGTTGGTTGGGCCTCTGGCTCTTGGTTTCAACTCAGGTCCTGACCTCATGATCTCCAGGTCATGAGGTCTGGCTCTAAGCTCAGTGTGGAGTCTGTTTGTCTCTCTCCCTCCCTCTTTGCCCTCCCCCAAAACCTATGTGTGCTCACTCACTCTCTCCACCTCCCAAATAAAATCCTTAAAGTAAAAAATGCCATGTGCAGCCCTTACCATCTTGACTGGTCTCATTGCAGTTATGGTTGCAGGGTATTAGAGAATGAGGAGCTGTTCTTTATTTCCTGGCTTCCTCTGGAATGACCCTGTGGTACCTCTTGTATAGGGTGCCCAAGACTTTTGTACTGCTAGGCACAAGATGTGTTTCAGAATCTTAGTAACAAAGCAGCCATACTCTAAGGCTATGAATCTAAATTTTGACTCTTGTAAAAAATATATTAATAATAATAACTTAGCTATAAGAGTCAGACCAAAGGACAATAGGGTCTTCTTCATGTCCTGGAGGAAAGCTGTCACCTTCAAGGTAGGTTAGGCACAGGAGTTCCTTCTTCATGTGGCCTTTGCTGGTGTGATATCTCAGTCCCAGGTGCTAGGTTTGTTTTTGAAGTTGTACTGAGAACTCAGTTTAGTGGACCCTCAGGTTGGAGCTCCTTGGGCTCTTAGTACTTAGCAGTGACAGGGGCAAAACTTGTTCCAGATGGTTCAGAGAGGTGTAATCATGGCTGAAACCTGATCCCATTGGTGTCTAGCCAAAGTGGATGACTTTATTGGTGACATCTCAAGGCAAATCAAGGTTGAAAAGGACTGAATTCTGGGGCCTCTCAGATTGCCATGGTCTTCCTACTTGTGGACTTGACTTTTTCTTGAAGTTGTGACTAATGGCAAAGCCCTGCCTGACCCATAGCTTAAAGACCTCTCAAGTTTGGGAAAGACCCAGAGCCTTTAATACTGGTTGTTTGTGGTGTTATGAATGATGTCAGAGATTGTCAGTCTGACCTACAACTATCCAGGACTTCAGGAACCTAGCAAGCTTCTGAAGTGAGCCTGGAGTTAGGGTATGTGGGCTTAGCCACTAGCTCAGTACTCCTTTGTGTCTACATGGCATACAAAACCTTCACATACTATTATGTATCAGGGGCTGAAAGTCCTGTTTTTTTCTAGCCCATAAAGTGTCCAAGTTTTCATACTGTTATATCATTTCTACAGTTTGACACAGACTACCATGGCAAAATCCTAAAAAACACAATGCAAAAACAAGAATTTTGTCTAAGGCTGGTTAGGATGATATTGATGAACCTCAAGTTGGGTGGTTTCTAGTTCCCAAGCAGCCAGCTTGGGTGGTACATCTGTTTTTATTGCTTAACATTACACTCTGTTCTAGGTGGACACAAAACAACCATTTGAATGTCTCTGGTTCTGAATCAATGGTAGAAACCAGTTACAGGAAAGAATTTTTTTCAGAATCATGAAGATGTTCTATACTGAGAGATGAAATGCTCTGGATCTATTCTGACTTAAAAAAATCTTTAGGACAAGAACACCCAGAGAAAGTACATCTTGGTTTTGCTTAAATCTTCTACTTATAATGGAGTTAAACTAATGAGAATAGGCAAATGTGCATGTTCCAGAGAACTTTAATGATGAGGCATTGTTTAACCTGTATTTATACAACAATATTTCTGTATCTTAAGTGATGTACCAATTCTTGTCTCCTCCTTTTTACATCTCCACTTTCTTTTGCTCAGGGGCCAAAATTAGCATGTCCAGGTACTTGTTTAAATGACAGTAGCTTGGTCTAGGGAAGCCAAGAGCAGGGTGGGGTTGAGGTCTCCAGAGGTAAATAAGAGGTCTAAAAGCCACAGAGACAAGTAGGGACCATTGGGTGAAGGAGCACCTCCACTGCTGCAGTTGACTGGGAACTGTGTCCAGAGGCATTGGAAGTAGAACTTGAGGGTGCCCTTATATCAGTATTAGCCTGCTCAGTTCATGTCTGTGTTCCAACAGGAGCCTATTGAATAAGTAGTCTGGCTGAATAAGACAATAACCAAACAGATACCTTGCTGTTATAGTTAGGGTTTCTCTGGGTTCAGGTTATGATCATGTGAAGAGGCAGACTTTAGAATTGTTCTTCTGGCCAAAGCCCCCTTAACATCTCAGGAATTGGACATGGTCTGGTGGTCAATTATCAAGAATCTTATTTCCCTCTCTTATCAAGGACAAATGACCATTAGCAAAAATACTCATTCAAGTCCAACTCTTCTGGTCTCTGTAATATCCAGCACAAACACACACCTCTTAGTTCCACTATTTGCATCCATCCTCTACACACCCTTGCCAAAAACTCTTACAAAATGAAACCTGGAGAAGTCCTCTGCCTTTCCATCTCTACACCAAGTACCAATTAATCAAATATTTGAAAACTTACTTTGTGCTGGGCACACTCCAAGGTACTGAGCATACACCAAATGTGTTGGAAGTACACCAAATGGAATTGGAAGCACCAGAGCTTTATTGGCCTCATGTTTAAGTCAGAGGGTTAGGGAACCAGAAATATGCAGGTAAAGCCTCCAGACTAACAAGTGTCAGACTTGAATCTATTTTAAAAAGTGTATAGGCTCAGACTACAGCTCAGTATATGGGGGAGCAACAAGTCAAATATGTTTCTGTTGACCATTTCCCTGAGTACAGATAGCTAGATTTTAGGACCTCTACCATTCTGGGGATTGCTTGAAAAAGGTGGCATCAGTTCAATTGCTGTTCTGAATTCCAAAGGTGTTATAGTTGGAGGCTGTTAGATATTACTTCTCACTGGTGTCAGTTCTGTCTTGATAGGAAGCTTGGAGGGCACACCTCTATGGCTGTTACAGTCCAACCCCTATGCCATGTGGATATCGTGTTTATACATGTTCAAAGAACAGGACCTCCAGGGTTCTGGAAGGTGTCTTGTACTGAAAGAAAACTTCTTATAAATACTAGTGTGATGGATTATCCTGTTGCTTTAATTTTCCTCAGAGCCACAATTAGTGCTCATGCCTTCACTTCCTGCTATACTCTAATTCTCTCTGCTCTCAGATATCACCTCTGCTGGTCTTCATGGTTTACCTAGTGACATGACCCAAACCTAGTTTCCTGAGCCCCTGATAATATACTTCTACTGGGCAACTGCACTTCCTTCATCATAATTGGTCAACATAACATCAAGCGGTACCCAGATGAATCACAGGAGTTCCATACTTTTCTCCCTGGTCCCACTATCTAACCAGGGCCATATCACCTCCTGATCTGAATCTGTCTTTTCTATATGGACTTCCTGTGTCTAGGGACAAGCAGGTAAAAAGTGTACTAGAAGCACCTGTAGCTTATACTTCCTTGGGACCCTCATTATATTCCCTGAAAAAAGTGTTTCCCTTTTAGGGATTAGTACCTAATACTGCAGAGCAGACTTGTAGAGATTAAGTCCCTCAATTGTGCCACAGGTAATAAAGTTAAACCATTTCTACTTGGCATCCTTGATTCCCAGGCCTATTTGATCTTCCTATTGGAGCTCAAAACTATACCTAGGTCTCTGACATGAATATAATGCATCTTTAGTGATGCCTTCTGTCCTTAAAGTTATGCTTCTGACTCATATGCTTCTGACTCAGACCATCCCATTATTCCCTTAGGCAAATAGCCCTTAGATGGTGGAGTATGTGATACAACTATTGGAACACATTGTCATGGGAGCTCTTCACTACATAGATCTTCTTGGTGGATAGTCCCTCTAAGAATTAACAATTGTAAATATTTATGCCCCCAATATGGGAGCAGCCAATTACACAAGAAAAACTGTTAATCAAGATAGAGTCATATTAATATGAATACATTAATAGTAGGGGATCTTAATATGCCACTCTCAGTAATAGATCATCCAAGCAGAAAATCAGTAAAGAAACAAGAGCATTGAATGAAACATTGGACCAGATGAACCTCAGATATATACAGAACATTCCACCCTAAAACAACAGAATACTCATTCTTCTCAAGTGCACATGGAACCTTCTCCAGAAGAGACCACATACTGGGTCACAAATCAGGGCTCAGTTGATACCAAAAGATTGAGATTATTCCCTGCATATTCTCAGATCACAATGATTTGAAACTGGAGCTCAATCACAAGGAAAAGTTTAGAAGGAACTCACACACCTGGAAGCTAAAGACCACCTTACTAAAGAATGCTTGGATCAACCAGGAGATCAAAGAAGAACTTTAAACATCTCATGGAAACCAATGAGAATGAAGATACTTTGGCCCAAAACCTATGGGATACAGCAAAAGCAGTCCTAAGGGGGAAATACATAGCCATCCAAGCCTCCCTTAAAAAAATTTGAAAAATCCAGAATACACCAGCTGTCTCTACACCTTAAAGAACTGGAGAATCAACAACAAATTAAGCCAACTCCATACCTTTTCTATATAGAAAATCCTCTGGTCAGATGTCATGTTGTATGGGATTCCATAGCTGTGGATCAAGCACCCCATAAGGTTCCTATGTAAGTCCCTAAGGAATGAATGCTGGGCTAAGTCTCTGAGCAAGACAGTTGAACCCATATCTGAAATTGGTGTCTATCCATACAATAATCAATTATTAGTTCTTCTTGGAGGGAGAAGATCTAATGGAGTTAACTTCCTACCAAGTGACTGATCTAGTACTATTCCTCAAGGAGACCTACTAGAGGCTCTCTATTTTTCTTTGCCAGCAGGTTAGACATTAGTAGGTGGTGGTTGGCCTTAGTAAGGAACACATGCTTCTGGGTTTTCCATAACTGTCTTCTTTACTGCTGTGCCACATCCAGTTTGACCATAATGGCAGTTCTTAGATTACCAATGATGAAGCTGGCTAACCTCAACTAGTTATTTTGTCTACTTGGTTAAGTACCTATACCATGGTGAATGCATTCACATGTGTCATAAGTCCTTATACTTTGTGCCTACTTCCAAATGTTGTACATGTATCTACCCCAAATATTCTTGCCTCTGACCTTTCAGTCCTCTTCCTTCCAGACCTCTGACCAGGTGACCAAACTACCTGTGGTTGCCCAGAAGTTGTATGTCTTTGGGAAAATGTCTACTCAAGTTTTTGCCCATTTTTTAAAACTAGAATTTTCTAGTTTAGGAGGACACATTGTTTGGATATTAACCCCTTATCAGTGCCCCCAACCAGACTCCAAGTCAATGCTGGTCCCCAATCCCAGGGCACTCTCACATTGGGGTATCACTTTCCAATGGGTCACTTCTTGTAGCTCCCTCCCCCTTTTGTTTATCTTCTGCTATCTCCCCATCCCATAGATTTTCATTTTGGCAATCATTTTTTTGGCTATGCTGAAGATTTTTAGTTTGTAGTCTCACTTGTTTTTTGTTGTCCATGTCTTAGATGTTGTCTAAAAAATCCTTGCCAAGATCCATCAAGGGGCTTTATTATGTTGTCTTCGAGTTTTATGGTTTCTGGTCTTACATTTAAATAAAGCCCCATCAAGGGGCTTTATTATGTTGTCTTCGAGTTTTATGGTTTCTGGTCTTACATTTAAATTTCAAGTTAACTCTGTTAATGGTGTGGGATAGGGGTCTAGTTTCACTTTATATGTAAATACCTCATTTTTCCAGCACCATCATTAAAGAGACTGTCTTTTCTCCATTGAGTATTGGCTCCTTTCTTAAAGATTAGTTGACCATATACACATGGGTTTATTTCTGGACTCAATTCTATTATGTTGTACTATGTTTTATGCCAGTACTGCAATGTTTTGGTTAGCCTTATAGCTTGAAATTAGGAACCATAGTGCCTCTTTCTGTGTTTAGGATTACTTTGGATTTTCCAGGTCTCTTGTGTACCTGTTGCATTTCAAAGCCACCCTGAATATGTCTGGAAAGGTGTTAACACCAACTTCGGCTTGCATACTCATTGGACCAACCCTTCCGCAGATAACTTATATTGTTTCATTTTCCTTTAGATGGTCATAATGGACCCCTATACATCTATAGATGTGAGCTCAAGAAGGATTCTTGTACAACTCATACAGGTGACATAGGCCTGGACCATTTGGTACTGGGTTCAATCCTGAAAATACTATCTTTATCTTTTGAAGGATTGCTGCTGAGCCTTGCCAAACTTGTGATCTAATAGGTCTCACTGAACCCAGAGCATAATGGGAGCTTTAGATATATGCTTACTTGGTAAATGATTGAGGTTTCCTCTCTACCAGGGCCTTGATAATGAATCAACCATTTCTCAAAGCTGTTAGCATGATTGGGCTCCTCAGCCCAAAAGCCTGCATTGTGATTCTCTCATAGAGGCTTGAAAGAAGATTTATAGCTTCCCTTTCCCTGCTAGGGATAATTCTCCTAACATTCATAATCCATTTTAACTTTCTAACTACATAAGTCTGTACAGGACTTGATTTTGGACCTATGCAAACATCCATGAAACTAGCCCTTCAATTAATTGAGGCAATAGATTTATCCATTGCATCATTGAATGGTATGGCCCAGGGGCAGGGGTCTACTACAGAGTCTTTTTCTGATCTCCTGTTTCTAGAACCTAAAGCTTACCAAGTGCTGAACAAAGAAGGAAGCACATCTACATTCTGCTACCACAGGTTGTCTTATTCTAGAGTGGTTGTGACATTATTCTCTTTAACCTTGGACCTCAAAATCTTTCCTGAAATGGCAGGTCCCTGAAATTTCATAGAGCATAACTTCTATCCTCTAAATTACATGTGTCTTACCAAGACTTCCTGTGTAGTAGTCATCTGTATGCAACCAGCGTGACTCCTGCTATAAAGGATCAATACATTCTAACAGGTCCAAATGGCCCAAGTCTTCTGAATATGTCAGAGCCTGAAAATGAACATAGCCTTGGGGGGGGGGGCACTTTAAATGGGTACTAACAATTCCACATGAATTCAAACTGTCTCTAATCCTTTCGTGACTGGGATAGAAAAGAACTCCTTCCCTTTATTGACCACATATCATGTATCTGAGGTTGTCTTAATCTGCTCTAGCAAAGATAGACTCAGTTGCTGCTATCATGCCAGATGAGCTACTAGATTGAGTGCATAAGAATTCCTAGTTATTCAACTGATCCTTCTAAGTTCAACAAAAGCCAGACTGACTAAATAAATGATGTTGTGATATAAAACACCAGTCTAGCAACTTTAAAATCTTTAAGGATGGTGCTAACATGTTATCTCCCCACCACTCTAAAATATATTTTGATTCACTATCTTGGCTTGATTGTGGGTAGCTTCAGAAACTTTCATGTGGCAATCTCTGCTATTCTAGGAGTTATTCAGTTCAATAAGTAAACATGTGAGTTACTTCAGTTATGTCCATGCCAACTACACATTCAGAGACTAAAGGAATGCTCTCTAGGTGGGTGTATGCATCCAGCAGACCCATTGAATCTCATAGTTTTACTGTAACTCCACTTATCTGGACTCACCAGGCCTACACAAACAAGTCATGACATGGCTTTTGGTCTCCAGGTATTGATACCAACTTGGACCCTGTATCCAAGAAAAGCTTAATGTCTGGCTATTTCTGTCCAGTTCTCCCAATAGGTGTCTTCAGTGAGCATGGAATGTATTTCTTCTTTTCTTTTTTTGTCTTCCTCAATTTAAGTGTTACATAGTTTTCAGAGTATAGATCCTTTACCTCTTTGGTTAGGTTTATTCCTAGGTACCTTTTTGGTTTGGGTGCAACTATAAATGGGATTGATTTTTTCCTTGACTTTTCTGCTTGATTTTTAGTGTATAGAAATGCAACTGACACCTGTGCACTGATTGATTTTTTTTTTTTAATCTTGTCACTTTGCTGAATTCCTGTATCACTCTAGCAACTTCTTGCTGGAGTCTTTTGGGTTTTCTACACAGAATATCCTTCATCTGTGAAGAGTGAAAGTTTGACTTCTTTGCCAATGTGGATGCCTTTCATTTTTATCTGATTGCTGAGGCTAAGACTTCTAGTACTATGTTAAATAGTAATGGTGAGAGTGGACATCCCTGTCCTATTCCTGATCTTCAGGGCAAAGCTCTTTTTCCTCACTGAGGATGAGATTTGCTGTGGGTTTTTCCTATATGGCTTCTAGGATATTGAGGTATTTTTTCTCTATACTTATACTACAGAACCTTTTAATCAAGAAAGGATACTTTGCTTTGTCAAATGATCTTTCTGCATCTACTGAGAGGATCATATGTTTCTTATCCTTTTTATTAATGTGATGTGCCATGTTAATTTGGGAATGTTGAACCAACCTTGCAGCCCAGGGATAAATCCCACTTGGTTGTGATGAATAACCCTTCTAATGTACTGTTGGATGCTACTGGCTAGTATCTTTGAGAATTTTTGCATCCATGATCATGAGGGAAATTGGTCCATAATTCTCCTTTTGAATTGGGTCTTTGTCTAGCTTAGGGATCAAGGTAATGCTGGCCTCATAGAAAAAGTTTGGAAGTTTTCCTTCCTTCCTTTTTTGGAACAGTTTCAGAAGAGTAGGTATTAATTCTTTAGGTGTTTAGTAGAATTCCCCTGGGAAGACATCCAGCCATGGATTCTAATTTATTGGGAGCTTTTTGATTACTGCTTCAATTTCTTTGCTAGTTGTAGGTCTGTTCCAGTTTTCTATTTCTTGTTTTATTAGTTTCTAGGAATGCATCAATTTCTTCCAGATTGCCTAATGTATTGGCATATAATTGCTCACAATATTCTCTTATAATTGTATTTCTTTGTTGTGATCTCTTGCTCATGATTATATTTGGGTCCTTCCTCTTTTTCTTTTTGATAAGTCTGGCTAGGGATTTCTTTCAAAGAACCAGCTCCTAGTTTTGTTTATCTATTTTTAATTTCTATTTCATTGATTTCTGCTCTGTCTTTATTTCTCCTATTCTGGATTTGAAGTTTTATCTCTTCTTTCTCCAGCTCCTTTACATAAAGGTAAGGTTAGGTTGTGCAAGATTTATTTCTCGAAAAAATACCTGTATTGTTTCATACTGCCCTCTTAGGACTGCCTTTGCTGTATCCCAAAGGTTCTGAATTGTCATGTTTTCATTTGTGTCCATGTATTTTTTTTAATTCCTTAATTTCCTGGCTGACCCAATTTTTCTTTTTTGTTGTTGTTCATTTTTTTTTCTTTCAGATTTTATTTATTTACCAGAGGGGGAGAGCCCAAGCAGGGAGAGTGGCAAACAGAGGGAGAATGAGGCTCCCCACTGAGCAAGAAGCCCAATGCAGTACTTGATCCCAGTACCCTCGGATCATGACCTGAGTCAAAGCCAGACACTCAATCAACTGAGCCACCTAGGCATCCACCATTCATTTTTTAGTAGGATACTGTTTAACCTCCATGTATTTGTCATCCTTCTCATTTTGTTGTTGTTGTTGTTGCTGCTGCTGCTGTGCTGC